>JAYESA010000019.1:112926562-113489062 GCA_036927795.1 Iris macrosiphon | reverse complement strand
ATTCCAAGGCCAAAGTCTCCAAAAAACCCCAAATTCACAACACCAAGCCTCCAAGCCTCCAAACCAAGCTTCTACACCAAATCTAGGCTTTACACACCTAGGTTAGAAAGAATGGAAGATTAGAGTTTGCATTAATGAGAGAAGTAAATGAAGGAAGAGAGGGAAGGTAAAAATACTTACTTGGAATTGGAGAGAAGTAAATGAAAGAAGTAAAGAAAGAGAATGGAGGGAGGAAAATAAAGTGGAAGGAAATAAAAAGGAGGGGGGGGCATATAGAAGAAATAGGGTTAGGGTTAGAAGCCTAACACAAAGACCACAATACCCTCAACTTAAGTCTTCTAAACTAGGGTTTTAGGTTTAGGGTTTCTTAAACCAACCTAACTAATCCAAAACAACCCAGCTAGATAATTAAGGATAAAATAACTATTCTACACCAAGGGTAGAGTCTGACAAGGGTCTGACAAGGTCCAATATTGTCTAACACGGGTCCAAACTAGCTAAAACCCTAAAATAACCAATAAAAATAAATATATCCAACTAATTAAATAAAAATACAAATATTTATGATCAGTACACAATTTATCAAATTAAAATAAAAAGAAAATCCTATTTTTAGAATTGGGTAGTGACAATATCCAAATCAAAATAAGCCGAAGACAAATTCGGTACCAATGTACTAGTAGAGTCTAACTATAAAATACTAGTGATTCGGATAAACCTTTCGTCAATCACTCCTGAGCTAGTGGATCCACTTCTGCACCATCTATAGGTTGAGGTCCATAATACGTCGGACACCAATCTTCCGTATCCTCTGAAAAATGTTATCCAGTTAGGAATAGAGCAAAGTATAACCCAATAGAAGTTCCAATTAATTGACAAAAACTATAAAACAGTAAAATAGAGGATGCTATATATGATAAAAAAAAATTTGATGAATTAAGAACAATGAAGGAACATGCAATACTAGCAAAATAAATATAAATTAATGCGTACAAGGATGAAAGAGAGGAACTATAATGTCAGGAATAGAATAAGGTAATCTATGAACTGAAATGGAGTCTATAATATACTATGTGTTTTGAGATACTAACTAGATATGTGATTGTCTTAGGATATTCAATGATTACGCTAAGGAAAGCTAACTCAATCATACATGAAGTGTTTGATTAGTTAGTAGCCAATAATTACACTACTAGCCGACATTTCTTGATCATATATTTAATTAGTATTTCCCCTGCCCTGACTGATATGATGGATCCAACCATGACATGTTACTAGCTAATGTATCCAATGTTTATCCTATAATATCGAATGTTATCCAATACCAACAAGGAGCAGTATTTGATACTATCGCAATAATCAAGGTAATATCTCATGACTGACGATCCAATAATAATACCAATCAGTGTACCAACGTGTCAAGAATCATAAGTAATATTTCCAAATACTTGAATTATAGTAGTAATCAAATAATAAAAACTATCAGAGAATGTACTCTCTTGTGGTCATGAGCAAAAGATGTAACTCAGTATCCGAGATGGTGTCACACACACCTATATATGAATGGCATGTTAATTGAGGGTAATAAGGTAATAAATATGCTAAATGAGTCAAAACATGATTTCTAGGCTGATTCTAGGTCATGCTAGTCAACCTAGGTCAAACAAGGTCGATACCTAGTTTTAGGTTCATATCTGGATGATGATAGCTATGCTAGCTAATACTAGGTCTTTACCTTATCCAATGCTAGTTAATACTAACTCATATACATTATTATTGAGCTAATAACTTAACTATTAGTACTTTCTTTAACTTATCTATAATATTATATCACCTTGCTAGACCCTATACCTATCTCATTTCCCTAATACCTTGGTATGTAATACCAAGCCACTCATTATCCAATTACCTAATTACCTTGATATTCTTATACTTATTCAAAATACCAAATACTCACTAACCCATACTAACCTATCCAATTTAAATCACTCTACACACCCTATTCAAATGCCTCAATGATACACTAGGGACTGATACTTAGTGTATCAGTTCTCTGCCAAAACCAAGTCCTTAGTTCCCCCTTGATCTAATGTTATTGCTACTACCCTATTTTTAGTCTGTAACTCAAATACCCAAGCTTGAACCCTCCCCCTCTATCTATCTGCCGTTACCTTCACTTTGCCTAATGTCTGCATCACTGCCTCAAGCTCACACTCAAATGCCTCAATGATAAAATAGGGACTAATACTTAGTGTATCAGTTCTCTGCCTAAACCAAGTCCTCAGTTTCCCCCCTGATCTAATGCTGTTGCTACTACTCTATTTTTAGTCTGCAACTCAAATACCCAAGCTTGAACCCTCCCCCTCCATCTATCTGCCGTTATCTTCACTTTGCCTAATGTCTGCATTACTGCCTCCATCTCACACTCAAATGCCTCAATGATACACTAGGGACTGATACTTAGTGTATCAGTTCTCTGTCTAAACCATGTCCTCAGTTCCGCCTTGATCTAATGTTGTTGCTACTACTCTATTTTTAGTCTGCAACTCAAATACCCAAGCTTGAACCCTCCCCCTCTATCTATCTACCATTACCTTCACTTTGCCTAATGTCTGCATCACTGCCTCCATCTCACACTCAAATGCCTCAATAATACACTAGGGACTGATACTTAGTGTATCAGTTCTCTACCTAAACCAAGTCCTCAGTTCCCCCCTTGATCTAATGCTATTGCTACTACTCTGTTTTTAGTCTGCAACTCAAATACCCAAGCTTGAACCCCCTCTATCTATCTGTCGTTACCTTCACTTTGCCTAATGTCTGCATCACTGCCTCCATCTCACACTCAAATATAACCAATACCAATCCTCATTTGTCTCCCTGATATATTGAGTGTTAGACATCACATAAAATAATCCCAAATGCTTACATAGGATACTTATCACATTGGCTTATATACTAACCCCTTTTCTATTTGATATCTCATTCCCTCTCCCAATGCAGCATGTATACTGCTGATCTTATAGCAGTCATTTAGTACACTGCTGCTGGTGCTACTTGTTCTCATTATCTAACCTCCACTCCTGGTATCCAGGATACATGAATCCTCTTAGCTTGAATGTAACTAACCTTAAGTTGCTGCCCACGCTGCTATTAAACTAACCAACACTATCTCCATACATCAAACACACCTACAACCTACATAATACCCTAACACCACTATAACATCAATACTCAAATATCTCACTACCTCTACTACTGCTGCATCTAATGCGACAAATGCTATCCTCTTTGTTGCATTCAGCACTGCACTTAGTGTACTGCTGCATGCTTCAACTAAGTGCCTCCAACTACTTGTTGGACAGTAGTGTCATCTGTCACTCTGCACCCGAGCTTCCTTATATACATTCCCTACCTTCGTAGTCCCTTGGGCACATTAATACACCTGACTTTCCCCTCCTTGCCAACATGAACCACAACGCAACATCATCAACCAAAGCAATAACAGCTACCTGTTACCCGAGTTCTCATCATAGCAAGAACAACAACATCAGCAACAATACTAAATTTACACCCACACAGTCATCACAGGCACCCCATTCATACTGTTACTCCCATTTCTTGCATTTTCAAGTGCAAGCCACACTTCTCAAACAAATTCCTATGATACTAAACTCCCAATACACCACTATACATATACATATACATATACATATACATATACATACACCTAGATATCAATAGCAATATATATATACACACACACACACACACACACACACACACACACACACACACATCTACATATACTAATAAGCAATACATCAAATACATGGTGTGTACTAGTGTGATATACTAGGATACGCTTAAGATACTCTATGATACACAATCCAATGGGATACCATAATACCTAATTCTCCATTAATACCAATAATACCTATCAATTACATACATAGATAACTAATGCAACTTGCTACACTAAGAATTGAAGAAAAAATATATAAGTCACCCAAAAATGAGTCCCGTATCACACAGTATTATAAAATACCATGATACGCTATACTCGTATCTAATTGTGGACACGTACCTAGTCCCATAACCCCGATCTAAGTCTAATGAGATCTAATTGGTCTCATAACACACTTGATGTGTCAATCTCGGAATTCTTCCTAATTGGACACAAAACCCATGTAGATTCCATAATGCAAGTCATATGAACCTAGTTCTTGATCCTATAGGTAGCCCTAAGCCAAGGGATGATTCCTAATGGTTAAATACATGAATTAGAGTCTAAATTAAGAGGTAGATTCAGAATTTACCGATTGGAAGATGGATTCCCAATGAAATGCTCAATGGATATAATTAGGACACAGTCTCCTTGCTAATTCCTCCTCCTTCATGTGCTCCTTGCAGTCCAAGCTTCAATGCTTCTTAATTGATGTATTTGGAAGGAAATTAAGAATGATTTTAAGAAAAATTGATGGAGGGATTAATAAATTAGGGAAGAACTTAATTGGGGATCAAGAATTAAAATAAAATAAAGTGGAGAGAGGGAGAACCCCCTCTATGTAGTGGCCGGCCTCCTTGTCCCTCTCCCAAGCAATGTATGAAGACTAAAAATGTCCCTATGGGCTTGCCATGATGAATATTAATTAAGGATGAAGATTCTACTCCTTGTTGGGTTAAATAAATCACTAACTAACAAGGGTGTCTAATTACTGGGCTAAATGGGTCTAACTTAAATGTTGTCCATGATAAGTCTAGTTAGGTCCAATTAGGTCTTCTAACAACTAGTCTAACTAATGGCTAACAACTACCATTAACTAAATACATTACATAAACATATGCAACCATACCAAATAATAAAATAATATAGGCTAAAAATATCTATACTAGTTATAATAAAATAAGATATCAATCAAATAATACTTTTTAAAATACTAATATTCACAATATTACCAATATTCAAAAAAGACAAAAATACCCCTCTCTGGAAAAAGTGGTAGTGACAAGTCTACCCCCATGGAAAATTTTTGTCCTCGAAATTTAAGGATGGTTGTATCTCCTCTAGGTCAATACCCCAACCCGTCTAAAATCATACAAGCTTGCAATTTAAAAGGAATAACTAATTATGGTCATCTTTATTGTTATGGTCTCTATCCATCATAGTATTACAGTATCTGTCAGGGTTTTCTACTAACTATATTATAGCACAAAGAAATCTATAAGAACCTAATGAAGCACACGGATAAATAGCATCTGCCGCTTTCGGCCCAACTATCATCTCTTTTGCGGAGTCCGAGCTCGCACCTCCAGAGTTAAGGGCAGCACCCTTATACATTACCGTCTCCGTAAATGACTTCAATGTAGGTGGCGCCCTCATTGACACTGGGGCATCCCTGAATGTTTGCCCTCTTGCTACCAAAACAACAGATAAAAAAAAAGAACGAAATATGCTAATCCATCACTTGTAGCATCGGCCTCCTCGAGCGTTATTACAAATGCCCCGCCTTGTTGGGGTGGCTTCCTCTGCGGGTGCTGGGTAATCCATTGTGCAACAGGTGGTCTATCTCCTCCTCTCTGCCCTTGGTCTGCACACTGGCTTGGACGATGAAGGGTCAAGAGACAATCCTTCACCAGATGCTCCGTTGATCCACAATGCTAGCATGCTCCTTGCCTCTTCCTGCATACCTCCCAAGTGCGTCCAGTCCTCTTATAATAGGTGCATTGAGGAGCCTGTTGCACTTGTCTCTGAGGCTGCTATGGCATCTGCTATACTGGAGCTGGTACTAGGGCAACAATCGGCTCCTATATCTTATATTGCTGCTGATAAGCTCCGAACTTCATGGGAAACTGCTGTTGCTAGAGCTAATAAGCCCCCAAATACTGTTGCTAGAACTGTGGCCTCTTTGTCGAACCCGTACTACTACTGGCACCCCTAAATATATCACGGTCCCTCTTCGACTTCAAGTTCCACTCCCGCTTGACCTTGCGTGCCTCCGCAAGTATCTCAGAATACGTCTTATAGAAAGATGGAATGAGGATCTTTACTTCCTAATTCAGACCCTTGCAGAAACGGATAGCCTAAACTTCTGGCTCCCTCACCAAGTACTCCACAAATCGGTTCAGCCTCACGAACTCTGTGGCGTACTCCTCTACGAACATGCTCCCCTGAGTAAGGCTCTCAAACTGCCTTCCTAAGGCCAATTTATCCATCCGAGCAAAGAACTTTTTCTTGAAGAGGTCCTTGATCACCTTCCAAGACTTTCTCGTATCAGCAAAAAGTGGCTCATTCCTGAACCAAGTGCGGGAGACGTCGAACAGCTGAACTCGTACCATCTCGACCTTCAGATCCTCAGTGAGATGGGATACCCTCATGAGATGCTCAATATCCTCGAGCCAATCGTCTTCATAGACGATACCCTCTGTTCCCGTAAAAACTTGAGGCTTTAGCTTCTTAAAATTTTGAATGTTGCCCGACTTGAGCTGAACATCCCGTGGCTGTGGAGGAGCCCCTCTCTGATCTGCTGTAATAGCTACCTGATGGGCATTTTCCATACTCTGCCGTATTATATCTGACTGCCTATGCTAGGCCTCTATCCGTGCCCTCTGTAGCTCCATCATCTCTCTAAACAGCGCAACCATCAGCGCGATAACTTCTGACACTGGAGGTGGTAGAAGTCCCTCCAAAACAACTGGGGCAGTCCTCTGAAAAGGTAGAGAAGGACTTTTGAAGGCAGCCGAGACTCCTACGTGAACTGATGTACTAGAAGGAACAACCCCTGCTGTCTGAGTGGGAGGTTGAGAGGTGGCAGACCCCTCAGAAAATTCTTTCGTTCGATGGAATCTGGTCTTCTACGATATTCTGAAGACAGATCAAAATAAAAAAGATCAAATTGGCACAAGATAAGATATTATCAAGGAAGGAAAACAATATTTAAAGTGTTCAAAATGAATCAAGAGTAGCAATTTCAAATCATATTAGAATTCCTAGTTGTGATTGAGTATCCCTCTCTTATCTTAGTGTCCTATGTCCTATATCCTATCGCAGGCTTGCAGTAGTACAACTAAGTCGTTGCACTACCATGATTTTGCACTAATTTTGAAGACAGACCTGCATGGGCAACCACAAAAATATGTCACGACTCGCACCCGATGAAGGAGAATGAGTACGTGGGTACGTCCAGCCTATGCTGCAGCATCGACGGTAGAATGATGTCTAGGTTGTCAATATAATCTATCTATCTCACTCAGTATATATATATATATATATATATCCTGCCAATGTCTCAACTCCGAACGGAGGATAAAAGATAATAATAATGATATTATACTCAATCACAATAACTAAAGCACGATAGGAATCAAAGAATTCTAAAAATAAAATTTAAACTCCAAATATCTACAACTCATATCAATACGTTATCCATATCAAAATGAGCCAGAGACAAATCCGGTACCAATATACTAATAAAGTCTAAATATAAAAGACTAGTAAACTGGATAAACTTTCCGGTAATCACTTTTGAGCTAGTGGGTCCACTTCTGCAACATCTATAAGTCGAGGTCCGTAATACGTCGAACACTAATCTTCCGAATCCTCTGAAAAATATTATCTAGTCAGGAATGGAGCAAAGTACAACCCAATAATAGTTCCAATTAATTGACAAAAACTATAAAATAGTAAAATAGAGGATGCTATATACGATGAGAAATAAACTGATGAATTAAGAACAATGAAGGAACATGCAATACTAGCAACAGAAATATAAATCAATGCGTACAAGAATGAAAGAGAGAAACTATTTGTCACGAATAGAACAAGGTAATCTATGAAGTGAAATAGAGTCTATAATATATCATGTGTTTTGAGATGCTAACTAGATATGTGATCGGCTTGGGATATTCAATGATTACACTAAGGAAAGCTAACTCAATCATACATGTAGTGTATGATTAGTTAGTATCCAATAATTACACTACTTGTCGATAGTTCTTAATAACATATTTAATTAGTTTTTCCCCCGCCCTGACTGATACGATGGATCCAACAATGACATATTACTAGCCAATGTATCCAATGTTTATCCTATAATATCCAATATTATCCAATACCAATAAAAAGCATTATCCAATACCATCTCAATAATCAAGATAATATCTCATGACTGACGATCCAATAATAATACCAATCCATGTACTATCGTGTCAAGAATCATAAGTAATATTTCTAAATACTTGAATTATAGTAGTAATCAAATAATATAAACTATCAGAGAATGTACTTGTCTGTGGTTCTGAGCAAAAGATGTAACTCGGTGTCCGAGATGGTATCACACACACCTATATATGAATGGCATTTTAATTGGGGGTAATAAAGTAATAAATATGCTAACTGAGTCCAAACTTGATTTCTAGGATGATTCTAGGTCATGCAAGTCAACCTAGGTCAAACAAGGTCGATACCTAGGTTTTAGGTTCATATCTGGATGTTGATAGCTATGCTAGCTAATACTAGGTCTTTACCTCATCTAATGCTAGTTAAAACTAACTCATATACATTAGTATTGAGCTAATAACTTAACTATTAGTACTTTTTTTACTTTTTTTAACTAACTATGATATTATATCACCTTGTTAGACCCTATACCTATCTTATTTCCCCAATACCCTGGTATGTAATAGCAAGCCACTCATTACCCAATTACCTTATTACCTTGATATTCTCATACTCATTCAAAATACCAAACACTCACCAACCTATACTAACCTATCCTGTTTAAATCACTCTACACCCCATATTCAAATGTCTCAACGATACACTAGGGACTGATACTTATTGTATCAGTTCTCTGCCTAAACCAAGTCCTCAGTTCCCCCATTGATCTAATGTTGTTGATACTACTTTGTTTTCAGTCTGTAACTCAAATACCCAAGCTTGAACCCTCCCCCTCTATCTATCTGTTGTTACCTTCTCTTTGCCTAATGTCTGCATCACTATCTCCATCCCACACTCAAATATAACCAATACCAATCCTTATTTGTCTCCCTGATACATTGAGTTTTAGATATCATATTAAATAATCCTACATGCTTACATAGGATACTTATCATATTGGCTTACATACTAACCCCTTTTCCATTTGATATCTTATTCCCTCTCCCAATGCAACATGTATACTGCTGATCTTATAGCAGTGCATTTAGTGCACTGCTGCTGCTGCTAGTTATTCTTATTACCTGACCTCCACTCCTGGTATCCAGGATACCTGAATCCTCTTTGCTTGAATGCAAGCAACCTCAAGTTGCTGCCCATGCTGCTATTAAAATAACCAACACCATCTCAACAAATCAACCACTCCTACAACCTATATAACACCCTAACACCACTGTAACATCAATACTCGAACATCTCACTGCCTCTACAACTGCTGTATCTAATACAGAAGATGCTGTCCTCTTTGCTGCCTTCAGCACTGCATTTGGTGTACTACTGCAAGCTTCAAATAAGTGCCCCTAACTGCTTCTAGGATAGCAGTGTCAGTTGTCACTCTGTACCGGAGCTTCCTTACATACATTCCCTACCTTCATAGTCCATTTTGTACAGCAATACACTTGACATTCCGCTCCTTGCCAACAGGAGGAACCACAACACAACATCATCAACCAAAGCAATAGCAGCTACCTGCTACCCAAGTTCTCATCACAGTAAGAACAACAATATCAGCAACAACACAAAATTGATACCTACACAGTCATCACAGGCACCCCATTCATACTGTTACTCCCATCTCTTACACTATCAAGTGTAAGCCACACTTCTTAAAAAAATTCCTATGATACTAAACTCCCAATACATATATATATATATATATATATATATATATATATATATATATATATACACACACACACACACACACACACACATACACACACACACACACACACACACACACACACATCTACATACACTAATAAGCAATACAACAAATACATGGTGTGCACTAGTGTGATATACTAGGATACGCTCAAGATACTCTGTGATACACACTCCAATGGGATTCCAAAATACCTAATTCTCCATTAATACCAATAATACCTATCAATTACATATATAGATAAAAAATGTAACTTGCTACACTAAGAATTGAAGAGAAAATATACAAGTAATCCAAAAATGAGCTCTGTATCATACCGTATCATAAAATACTATGATACGCTATACTCGTGTCCAATTGTGGACACATACCTAGTCCCACAACTTCGATCTAAGTCTAATAAGATCTAATTGGTCTCATGACACACACTTGATGTGTCAATCTCGGAATTTCTCCTAATTGGATATAAAATCCCATATAGATTCCGTAATACAAGTCATATGAACCTAGTTCTTGATCTTATGGGTAGTCCTAAGTCAAGGGATAATTTCTAATAGTTAAATGCATGAATTAGAGTCTATATTAAGGGGTGGATTCAAAATTTACCTATTGGGAGGGGGATTTCTAATGAAATACTTAGTGGACATAATTAGGACATAATCTCCTTGCCAATTCCTCCTCGTTCAGGTGCTCCTTGCAATCCAAGCTCCAATGCTTCTTAATTGACAAATTTGGAAGGGAATTGAGAATGATTTTAAGGGAAATTGATAGATGGATGAATGAATTAGAGAATAACTCAATTGCGGATCAAGAATTTAAATAAAATAAAGTGGAGAAAGAGAGAGAAAGAGAGAGAGAGAGAGAGAGAGAGAGAGAGAGAGAGAGAGAGAACCCCCTCTATGTAGTAACCGACCTCCTTGCCCCTCTTCCAAGCAATGTATGAAGACTAAAATATTCGTATAGACTTTTCATAATAAATATTAATTAAGGAGGAAGCTTCTACTTCTAATGGTTGGGTAAAATAAATCACTAACTAACAAGGGTGTCCAATTATTGGGCTCAATGTGTCTAACTTAAATGTGGTCCATGACAAGTCTAGTTAGGTCCAATTAGGTCTTCTAACAACTAGTCTAACTAATGGCTAACAACTAACCATTAACTAAATACAATACATAAATATATGCAACCATACCAAGTATTGAAATAATATAGGCTAAAAATATCCATACTAGTTATAATAAAATAAGATATCAATCAAACAATAATTTTTAAAATAATAATATTCACAATATTACCAATATTTAAAAAAAGACAAAAATATTCCTCTCCGGAAAAGTGGTAGTGACAGTCAGGTAGGTGTCGGCATTTTGTAATGCCTTACTAAGAGCTGCCCGAGTGTCTTTGGAGAGTCAGAGAATCTTGAATAGAGACAACTTCGCTAGAGTGTTGGCGAGCTGGGCCAACATGTCAAAGTTGTAGGGCTCCTCCAGCCCCTAGGCTATGTCTTTGAGCAGCGGTTTGTCGAAGCAAACTTCTTTTTACTTAGACTTATCCGCTGGCGGAGATTGGGATGGACCCGAATCAGAAGAGGTCAGCGTGATAGTCGGGCGTACACCATCGTCAGGGGTATTGTACTCGCGCGGGTACGTAAAGCCTGACCTCGTTGTTTCTGCTATAGCTTCCTCATATGGGAGGGAAACCATGTAGCAAGACTTGGACATTTTGCCGTTGGACTTTGTGGCAGAAGATGTTGTCTGCTGTATCAATTATGGAGCAAGATCGGGGTGAACCCACATGACCTCCCCACGTGGTGAGGGGTATCAGCTGGCCGTTTGGTCATTAGCTGTCAGAAGATTGATGACCTCTATCGTTGCCCGAGGAATTAGGATTACCCCATCCTAGGCTTCTGTCTCTGGGTAGTTGGCGAACTGTAGCGATACCATGTTAGTAAAAACTGTCTTGTCATCGATATCTGCGTATAGCATTCCCGCGTCATATGATGGACGTAATGATGGTAGTAGCAGTACTTTGGATTATTCTCCTCGGCTTCCTCAATATGGCGTTTGACATCGGGGAGCTGAAGCTTACCACCCTTCATCAGTACGTCAAAGATGGCATGCCATTGTTATCTTCGAAGGAGTAAGTCTACTTGGGCTTTATAACCTCAGCTGGCTTTTGCTCTAGCTTCTTGGTTAAGTTGGCCACCAAGGCCTACTTCCATTTTCCATCGCGACTGTTGTTGCCGCTGTTGTTGTTGTTGGGATATTTTATCCTATCATCGGTGATATGGATCTGTATTCCCAAGAGCCAGGCACCCTTGACCTTCTTCTCAGCGTTGATAACACTTATGATGAACGCCGTCCAGTCTTTAAACAGACCGTCACCCATCTAGAGACTGACTGCTGGAAGTAAGTTTCTCAGGTACATGTCCATCAGTGTTGACTCGAGATTGCCTGGGGACAACCTCAGTGTTGCTTGTCGAAAATGCTCGATATAATTTCAGACGAGTTCCCTTTGCCCTTGGGTAACATCCATCAGGGAGGATATCGTCATGTCGCTTCCTCCGTCATAGAATCTTTTGAGAAAAAGACTCTTGAGGTCATCAAATAATAAAATATAGTTATCTTGTAGGCTGTAAAACCAGTCGAATGCTACCACGGATAATCCTTCCATAAAGAGCTTGGGGAGGAGTACGTCACTACGAGGTAGGTACCCTGTTGTAGTCTCAAAATAACTCATTTATTGACGGGGGGAAGTCTTCCTGTCAAATGGGTTCAAGTCGAAAGACTTATACTTGGGCGGGTATGACATATCTCTACATTCGTGGGGCTATGGTTACCGTATCCCGAGCTCACGTAGTGAGTCTTCGCAGCCTATAGAATCTAGGCGATCCCGGAGTTCCTGGACTTCCCTAATTGCTTCTCTGGTTTCGTCTTCTGCGGAAGGGGCAGATGAGCCAGGCAGTAGGTGATTACCGCCTATGGGCAGAGCAGTTGCGTCGGAGTCCGCATTGGTCCCAAGGTCCAAGATTGCTTGTCCAGAAGCCCTTGTTGGTTGGAAAGCCATATTTGCTTTAATTTCCAGCATTGCCAGGGTCAGGGCTTGCATTTATGAACTCACCGTCTGTATCATAGCCTCAAGAACCTTGAGGCGTTGTTGGTCGCTGGGGCCTTCGTGATTATCCCCTGCCATATATACAATCCTCACATGGGGAGAGATGGATGGGGCAGTAGATGCCGCACTTTTCGTCTTAGTTTATTGTCGGGAGTAGTCATCAGGTAGTGTCGCCTCCTCTTTGGATTTGGAGAGAATACTACCCCTAGAAAAGGAGGCTGCGTTATTTTAACGAGGTTTGCCACCACCAGGGATATCGGAGTATATTCCTTGGGAATTCCTGACTTCTTGGAATGCTGGGTTGTTGTATAGGTCTGGGGGATCACTACCCCCAGTTTGTGCAACCCCCAGGGGTCCTGAGGAAGAACCACCCCCAGCGGCTGATAGCTTTTTCTTCGAGCAGGTACCTTAGAAAATACCTTCCACAGGTCCTGCTGCTGGAGGCAATGGGCTTCTGGCCTCCCCTCATATAGGGGGCCTTCGGAGCAAAATAGCATGAGACAAAGGTCAGCTCCTCTTTCTCTAGTGCTTGCACCTATTTTTTGGGTTATTGCCAGTTAGGTGCCTTCGGTTGCAGTCGCTGGAATGCCAACCGTATTTTGTAGGTACTACTATTTTGTTACAACATCAGTTGAAGATAATATTGGCATAGTGGTACCCTGGGGAGGATACTTTGTATGTCGTAGTTTTTTTTCTCGCTTTGCACTTGTGATTGATCATATTACGCAAGTCAAACGTGTATTGAATCACCTTTGCACCCTCTTTATGAGCTCGGGTAGACCGATCACATTGGTGCGTAGGTGTTGATTTTGCTCCCTGATATAGGATTCGTACAAGAAATTTTCCTAGATTGTTAGTGAAAGACTTTTGAGACGGACCCTGCTCATTTGCCGCTGTGGGCTGGACACATGGGCCAGTTCTGTATGACTTCCCGTCAGGGGCAAGCATAGTAAGCGGTGCATGCTGGCGGTCGGTCGAATAAATAATTGCTTGATCTTGGCAAGCTCATATTGCCCTAGACTTCTTCGTCCTAGCACGCACCGGTGCGTAGTAGGAAGAGTCCAAGTTCACATCTTTCCCTTTTTCAGCAAGGCCCATGGAGTCAGCGCTGCATGAAATTTGGTCGAAGATGAAACTTCTGTGGCTGTCCTTGCCACATTTGGATATTTGACTGCAACCAACGATTGGTACCATATATGGACCTTAGCATACAGCCGCCGACTTATACGGCTTCTGCTATGGACGCATGGAACATATCTCAGCACCCGAACTTCTGGCATTGTAGTATTTTCTTTTGCCAATATTTGGGCGTTGAGCACATTCCTTGTTCGGTAAGAGGTGGACGCATCCTGTGCGGTACCTGCGATCGAGAGAGAGAGACAGGGCGAGCATGCTCCATAGTTGGATGAGGCACATCGGCCTTTGCAACCCATATCCTGCGGGTCTTCAGGTGCTAAGCACCCTTCTTGTTGGAAGAGGCTGCCGTATAAGTAGTGGACGCATAATGTGCGGTCCTTACGGTAGAGAGAGAGAGAGAGAGAGAGAGAGAGACGGGGAGCACATGCTCTGCAGTTGGGTGAGATACAGCGGTCTTTGCTACCCACGTCCTGCGGGTCTTCTTGGGCTTTGCTAGCCTTGGAGAAGGACTAGCGCTTACCTTCGAGAGCATCTCCTCGAAAGCCTGCTTGTCGAAGCAGACTACCAGCATTCTTTGATTTGATCCGAGCTTGGCTGCGTCTGATTGTGTCACAACTTTCTCATCAGAGGAGAAAGAAGTCCATAACTGATTCATATTTTCTATGCTTTGGGGCGCATGACTGTTGGATGCTTGGATGCATATTTTCCATGCTTCTACAGATACCTTATACCTCGTTGATACACTGGCACCAGACTTCGCTGACTATTCCGACACAGCAGCATGAGGGCTAGACTTCGTAGGTTGTTGTGACACAGCAGCACGAGGGCCAGACCTCAAGAACCACGCTGACACTGCAGTCCGAGGGGCCGACGTATCAGCAGGCACCAACAGTGCAACCGGAGGTTCCCTTGCCACCACCTCCACCCTTCCCACCTAAGATGCCATACGGACCATAGTCGCAGAAAATACCGTACAGAGCCTTTCTGCCCCAGATGCCGCAGGAGGGACAACCGCAAATATTCTAGTTCTTTCAGGCTATGATGCAGGTGCATTAGCATCATGCCGAGACTATGAGGCAGAGCTTGATGGAAGTTCTGGAGAGGCCTCCTACACCAGCACCAACACCTACTCAGCCAGCAGGCACGGTTCGCTGGTTTTGTCAGATGAGTCCGGGGACCTTATGGGTAGCGAGACTGCCTAGGAGATTTCAGATTGGGTCACCAACAAAGAGATGCTACTGGAGGCTTCTTAGTTACCTCCAGACCTCTGGGTGACCGTGGTGAGGGCCTAGTTGAAAGGAAATCCCCATCACTGGTGGGACTCTGTGGAGCGTAACATTGATAAGAAGCAAACATGGAAGTAGTTTTTGGAATACTTCAATGCGAAGTACTGCCCGACTACGGTCAGGAATGTGCTCTACTCTCATTTCCTTCATCTGGAGCAAGGGAACATGATTGTAGATGCGTATGACATAGAGTTTAGTTGTCTTAGCAGATTTGGTACAATCCTGATACTAAATAATTTAGAGAAGGCCAAGAGGTTCCACAATGGACTGACTTGCGAACCCTAGATATTTACTTGCTCGTAGGCGAGGATCTCTTACGATGAGGTCTTGACAGAGGCCAGGATCCTAGAGGCTTTTGGCAAGTGACCAATGAATCACAGGCATCCTAGTGCAGCCACACTAGTTAGGGCACAGCCAGGAGCAGAATGACCGATCTGTCATCCAGGAGTACAGATGCAACAGAGGATTGCGTCGTATCAACAGAGAGAGTTTCCGACATATCACTTTTGCAGAAAGAAGGCGCATATTCAGAAAGATTGTAAGAGAAGGTTAGGACAATATTTGAGGTACAGATTGAGCCAACATTAAGCTTAGGAGTGTTCCCAGTATATCAATAGAGCCCAACAGATAGTCCAAAGGTTAGTTCCACCGGTCCTAGGTATGTCCGTAGCATTGCTTGATAGTTTGTTGCTTATTATATGTTTGTTTTAATTTTAAGGACAAACTTCTTATAAGTTGGGTTGGTTGTAGACCCCTTGACCCAAATCAAAGATTATGATTTATTTAGGGTTATTTTGAATTGGTTAATGGAGTTATAATTCGCCTCATTTAATTTAATTTACTTGGTTCACCTTACCGTTGCTTCGATATTTGGAGCGCTACTCTAGCTTTTGCGTTCAAACAAATTTTATACTCTTGACCTAGACGTGCTAGTATTCCATTCTGACCTTTGTGTCAATCATAAATACTCTTTCATGTACTTTATTTTAATTGCACAATATACATCATAATTATCTAATTTTAAATCAACACTTTGCACCTATGTCTATTCCAATCGAAACTGGAGACATAACATCGAACCGTTTCTTATAACCCAATATATGACAATAATCTATTTTTAGTCTACTACGTCTATAACATATGTGTCACTCCCAATTGAGATCCCATGCACTTCTAATTTATTAAAGAACCCCGAAGACACAATTTATATTTAATTTAGAGCAACCAACTCAACCTGGACCTTTGTGTCACTTATAAATACTCTCTCTGTGAAACTATGGGTACCATCCTCTGGACTGGAGGTAGACCACCCATGAAAGCTGCTGCAGTAATGTCCACCTGGACCGGTAAAACGAGCCTCTGAACTGAAACTGCTGGAGCAGTGTCTGCGGGTGCTGCCCTCAGAGGCGACGAAATGAGCGACCTCACTGACACTGCACCTGAGCGCTGGGAAATCATCTTCGACGACTTCCTGAAAATAGATTGAAACAAAGGAAACAATATTGGGTAAGATATGATATCATCAAAGAAGGACATAATTATTCAAAGTAAAGCAATCATTCAAATAAATAAGGATAGCAAAACATATATTTGAAAATGTTCCCTAGTTGTGATTGAGTATACTCTCTCATCCTACATCCTATATCCTAAAGCAGGCTCGTAGCCGCATCTCCGACTTAAAGTACTACTATAATATCATACTTGTTACGACTCTGGACTTGTATGGGCCACCACTAATGTTACTACCATATTTTCTAGGAAAGGATATTTTGGTCATTTCATAATTAATTAAATATTGTACATATTAAATATTTATTTATTATATTAATTATTTATTTTTAAATATTATATATTATTTTTGGATTGTATTAGTAGAACCAACTAGTTTAGATTAGATCCATGGACCAACATTTAATTCTAGTTAATATTGAGCCCAATAATAAGCCCAATCATTAGGAGGATGATTAATTAAGTTAAACCATTTAGACTAGAACCATCCTTCCTTGATTATTTCTTCATAAAAAGACCCAAGGGATATTTTAGACATTACATAGTAGCTTGGGGAAGGGGGCATATGGTCGGCCTAGTTAATAATGGAGAAAAAATTCTCTCTTTATATTTCATTTCCAATATAGATCTAGAATTTCCTCTGACAAATTTCTTCATTCCCACATCAAATTATACCAAAAATTTCTTCCTAATTCCTTTCCAAATCATCATTGGAGGCTATTAGAGCAAGGATCTATAAGAAGAAAGTAATAATCTATAAGAAGGAGTAATGATCTATAAGTTGGAAGCTCTTTTCACTCAATTTGGAGGTTTCATTAGAAATTCATCTTCCAAGAGGTACAATTCAGTTTTCTCCTCTAATTAGACTCTAAATCTATATTTTAATCATTAGAAACTACCCCATATGCTAAGGCTACCCATAGGAATTGGAATTCGGTTCATAGGAGGCCGATGGAGAAAGTTATGTGATATTTTGTATCAATTTTGGAAAAATTTTGAGATTGACACATCTTGTGGTTGTCAATAGGTCAATTAGACAAAATTGACATATGTTTGATTGTGTGTGGCTAGTGTCGTATCCTCAATTGGATACGTGTAGGTTGTATCCCAAAAATTTGGAGATACGGGTTGATTTGGGAGTTTTCCTTCGACATGGAGGTTTGAGTATGTCACATTTTGGCATGGATACGTAGATGAGTAGTTGGCTCTTTGTATTTGTTTCGGATAATAAACGAAAAAGATGATATGTGGAAAACAAGGTCTTATACGAAAACCCGTCCTTCTTTTATGTTTAGAAACAAGATTGTACAATTTAATTCTATACGAGGATGACTAAGTACATTTTATTTAATCTGGATAAATATTACTATAGGTGTCTGATCTGCAGTCGATCACTTTAGCCCTTGGACCACACGATGTTGAAGAAGTACCGTGGAAGACAGAAAGCAGCTTTGAAGGTTGCTAAAGAGGGTGGATGCTCGATGCCAAAGTCGTCGATTCCTTCTCTTTGCCTGAGCTCTGGATTCTTCTCTCTCTCTCTCTTGACCGTTTGACCTTCGATCTTTGTGACCGTTGGATCTGATACTAGATTTCTTGATCAATTTTCTGACCTGTCCTCTGTTGATAGAGGTCTCTATTTATAGAGTTTTAGTGACAGTGACCACTCAGTCGGTGTAGAAATCGAGTAGTGAAAAGTACAGCACCCTTTTACACGACGGTATAAAATAACCAATGCCTGCGTATAGATAACCTTTAGAGTGAGCATGTGACGCGTGTCCAACTAAGGGACAAACGCGTATATCTGCTGCGAAGATTACGGCGTAGAAGCCACGTAGATAGTTATCCCTTGTGTAGAAGAGGTTGGCATAGAAGCCAATAACTGTCACCATGGCATAGAAGCCAAGTAGGCATAGAAGCCGAGTAGGCGTAGAAGCCAAGTAGGCATAGAAGCCGAGCGGTCATAGAGGCCGAGTGGGCATAGAAGCCGAGCAGGCATAGAAACAGAGATAATGTGGACGTTTTAGCCGAAATTATGGCTTTGGA
Organism: Iris macrosiphon; assembly: GCA_036927795.1. Taxonomy (NCBI): domain Eukaryota; kingdom Viridiplantae; phylum Streptophyta; class Magnoliopsida; order Asparagales; family Iridaceae; genus Iris; species Iris macrosiphon. The sequence goes on along the minus strand of JAYESA010000019.1, from coordinate 113,470,092 downwards.
GATATAATCAAATCTCTTGCATTAAATGCAGAGATCTGCCCCCATCCTGCGCATTAAATACAGAGACTTGTCTTTAAGATTTGCCATCATTCTGCGCATTAAATGCAGATACGTGCCTCAAATCCTGTACGGATAGTAACTGCTGATGTGGCGGTCTGTTTGCCTTCTGCAGAGCGTAAGAAGCTCACGTCTGCCTGTGTAAAACTGGGCAGCGTATTCTCTTATATGCATAAGAGTAGTTTACGCAAAGGGGATGTCACTAAACGATGGTTCGGTGATATTTAATCAAATTTCTTGTATTAAATACGGGGATCCACCATTATCCTGCTCATTAAATGAGGAGGCGTGTTTTGAAGGTCCGCCACCCTTCTGTGCATCAAGTGCAGAGACGTGCCTTGGGCATCTGTCAGTATTCGGCACTTTAAGTGCAGAGACATGCCTCAAGAAACTTTCACCGCTTTGCGCATTAAATGCAGAGACGTGCCTCGAGCCCTGTACGACGTACAGCTTTTGACATGGCAGGCTGTTTGTCTTCTGCGGAGCATAAATAGCTCACATCTGCCTGTGTAAAACAAGGCAGCGTATTCCTTCATATGTGTAAAAGTGGTTTACGCAAAAGAAATAGCAGTAAATGACAGCCTGGGTTGCAGTACCGCACCATTATTATAGCCGTCGCTTGGGTTGTCGTGCAGTACTCTTTGTCAGGAGTCCAGACGTCATGTTCATTGCATGATCTGACAGGTTCATTTTGAAGAATACGAAGCGTTCCTCGTACACTTTAATGCTGCATTGAAAGCGGATGAGTTTTATGACATAAAGGCGATGAAGCACCCTGTTTTACGCTGAAGCAGCATGGACATACTGCATTACGTGGATGGTCCTTGAGCCTATAGTTTTATGCTGTGCTCAGCAGAAAAAGCTCTATTGCACGTTTGATGGCTCTAAGGTCCTCTGTTTACGCTGCCCTGTATCAACATGCTGCGTATAGCTATCCAGCATATTTTTTATGCTTCTACAAGACCCCCTTCAAAGCTTTTAAATTTCTCGTAATTTGAAACACTTTGAATGAAGCATAACCGTTCCTCGTAACTCAAAACGCTCTGAATGGAGCCTGAAATGGTCAAGCTTGACACGTTCTTTCATGGCTGACTTTATGGCAGAGTTATTGGGGATTGGTGATCTCTTTCGCCTATAAAAAGGCTGAGGAGTTTTTCTGTTCTTCCCACACTTCCTTCACCACACAGAGATGATGGCCGGAGTTCGTCGGGTCAATTTAAGGAAGAAGGAGATCATGTTGTTCCAGCATGTAAGGAGCCAAAAAAGACGGCATCTTCAAGCAAATATCCTCTGTAATAATGGATCATTGAAGGATATCATAGCCTCCTTTGCTCGGGATAATCAGCAACTTTGTATGGTGGTTCTTCGGGAGAGAGAAAGGGTCATATTTCACTATGCCGCTTGCAAGTGGTACCTTCTCCTGTTACCTCCGTGGACGAGAGCAGATAGACTAGCTCTGTCCAGGATTGAGTTGGGTGAAATATCTCAGCTCAATCTGTCACGGTGTTGGATGTAAGAAAGCAGATTTACTCTGCTTTTCTTCTGTTGGAGGATGGGTCTATGCCCAGTTCTGTATCATCCCGCCGTTGACCAATATGTCAGTCAGTTTGCGGTTACTGACTGACTGCTGGAGAAGATGGATGAAGAATGCCACCCATGCGAGAACCTGGCCGAAACAAATTCTGGGTGCGATCTTTAAATGAAAATGAGAAACCCTTTGTGGACGGGATTTTCCTTATATGTAACCACAAAAATGGAGAAAAACCCTTGTAGACTGGATTTCCCTCATATGTAATTATAATTTTAATAAGATCGTCTTCTTCTTTGCATATGATCATCTTGCCATACTTTGTTGTGAAATCTGAATATGTGTAGTTTTGACACGTCTGATACTTTACGCCGACTCTGTATAGAAAGAGTGCTAGATCCTGTCCTGTCTTTTACGCATAACTAAGGATGCGCAGAAAGCCGCTTTAGCAGTCGAGTGTTCGAACTGTTCCGCTGTTAGGAATGAGGAACCGCGTAGATTTCTGAACTGTTGTTTTTACTTCTGATAAACAGAATTTTTATTCAGACTTTATCTTCAAGAATGATTTCTCGAAAATTCCTTGGAACAGGGCGAGGAATGGCTGTCAAGAACTGAGTTGCCATCTTGAATTTGTAGACGAAATATTTAGACTGGATTTCTGGATGAACTTCGAATCGACCCATGAAGAAAAGTAATTTTTAATATTGAACTCTGTATGAGTCGGGTACTTAGGATATCTTGAGGTCAAGAAGGAGTATCTTCTGTGTGAACTCTCATAATTGACCACCTTTGATACCTGTTCAGATGTACTCTACTGGCCGGCGCATTTTTCAGATATACGGAAAGCCATAGAGCGTGAAATCATAAGTTTGCAGCCTCTGAGCGTAAACTAAACGCCACCGAGCGTGAAATTATAGACTTGTAGTTCCTGAGCGTGAAGTCGTAGGTTTGTAGCCTCTCGAGCATAAAAGCTACCGAGCATGAGAGCATCCGGGCGTAAAATCATAGACTTGTAGCCTTTGAACGTAAAACCATAGATTTGTAGCTGTCGAGCGTAGAAAGCTCCTTTAGCGTAAAAAACTGTAGATTTGTAGCTTCTGAAAATAAAATTTTCCGAGCGTGGAGTTGTGGATCCGTTGCCTCAGAGCACAAACTAAACGCCATCGAGCGTGAGGTAATAGATTTGTAGCTGCTGAGCATGAAGTCGTAGGTTTGTAGCCTCTCGAGCGTAAAAGCTACCGAGCACAAAGGCATCCGGGCATAAAACCATAGACTTATAGCCTGTGAGCGTAAAACCGTAGATCTGTAGCTGTCAAGCATAAAAAACTCCTTAGGTAGAAACCACGAATCTGCTTTGCGCAAAAACTTTTCGAATTAGCTGACTATCCACCTCCTCTGAGTAGTAGGCTGACGTAGTCCCCAATCATAACCAAATATTAATTAGGAGATTTGGTTCAGGATTCGAGGAGTCCATCCGAACTCTATATATACCCCAAGTTTCTGAGAGAAAAACTTCTCATCTGTCTTCTACGAAAGAAAGCCTTCGTCTGTTCGAGTTTTTCTTCGTTTCTTCTCCGAGATTTCAAAGTTTCCAGTAATGGCCCCAAAATAAGTCCCCTCCACTAAGGGAAAGAAGGTTGATTCTTTTTCTCGTTTTTCTGCTCAAGCGAGAGCGTCTTCGGTCGGGCAAGGCGAACTTCATTCTGAGCGAAGTATCCCGCCGACGAGCAGTGCACCCGGCCTTAAAGGTAGAGCTTTTAGGACAAAAAAGAACGACTGAAAATCCTTCGCACACGTTGTACGTGACCGCGCTAGGTCATCTTCTGTGCTGATAGCCTCTTTGAGGAAGATGATGCACAAAGACTTTTCATCTTTTACGCCTACATTTCTAATGTGTCAGCGCAAAAACTCTATATTTTCGCAGTCTGGCGTAAAAGCTTTGACTGTCAAAAGTTGGCATATAAATTTTGAGTGTTACGCTTCTGGATGAAGATTCTAGCGTAATACCTTAATTTTATCAGTCTGGCATAAAGCACAGACTGTATACCGCCAGTCTTGAACTTTACATTTTAGGAAACAGATTCCAGCGTAATGGTCAAGTTTAAGGGTCTTGGCGTGAAGCACAGACCGTTGATTTTTGGCGTATGCTGCAAGTTTATAGGATCTGACTTGTCTTTCTTGCATCTTGCAGTTAACTTGCATGCGTCTCCGCTAGCCGATGTGATGGGTTCTACCGCAGGGATGCTGTACTCCAACTACCTGGAGGACCTGTCACACGTGACATTTCCTATCTCCGGGCCCCAATATCCCGAAGGAAGGAAAATTCTGATATCCGCTCAGGGCGAGCGAACGCTGCTGAACTTGATCAACGGGGAGCCCCTGACGTACATAGACGGGGACCAGTACCTAAAGCCGGCTTTCCTCTTCGGGGACATGATTGACAAGCAGTCCCAGACGAAGCCCAAGAGAGAACTCTGGGTTTTTCCTACCGGGAGCTTGGTTTTGTATCTGCCCAAGATGCCGAGAGACTATCCCATCTCGGCTTTCTTTCATGCTACACATCTCAGGAGGATATCGTGGACGCTGACTCCCGATCTTCACGGCAAGCCGGAGAAGATCTTTCATCTGAAAGGAGCGGACCAGGGGTCGTTCGTCAACCGCCCTTCCGACAATGTGACGATGTTCAAGGGACTGTACCCGGGCAGTGTCCCGAGTGAAGATAGCTTAGTGATCCAGTCGGTCCAATTATCGACCTTTTATAATGATTTTATGGGGCACGGGGGAGTATACCCCAAGGTGAACCCTCGGTGCGGTGGGTGGATCACCCCTACAAACCTTCGATAGGCTCGCTTAGTTGATTGGGCCCTGAAGCATTTTCAGACCGAGTTGGAGAACATTGGTCTGTTTGCAGCTGTGAGTGCCACCAGTGTTGGATTACCTCCTAACCTCAACCTGTTTCTAGCATTGATGGAGCGATATATTTTGCTCACCGGGACTTTTACCACTCCACTGGGAGAGTTGGGATTGGCCCTCCATGAGATGGCAGAGATCTCGAGACTGCCGATGGGGGATACTCCATATGAAGAGTATGTTCCCACGAACCGGGAGCTGGGGGATTCAGACCCTCGGGTAGTGAAGGTATACCGGGAGCTGATGTGCCACTACCTCGCTTGCACCGCTTTTTATGGTTAGCCCTCAGATTTGGCTCACATCAATAAATGGACATCCTACCTCTTCTTTCACCGGTCCATGACTGCTAAGCCAGAGAAGGTATTGGAGGTCAAGGACCTGCCTGTGAATCCTCTGAGCGTGCTTAATGCTCAGGTAGTCGATGATCTCATGGTAGACGTTGGGGCTCCGGACTTTATCCTCGACGAAGGAGTAGGACAGTATCCTGTAGGCACTAAGGCCTATAGTTATTTGAGGCGCTGCCGCAGGCCTCTGTACAGGGAAGCTCAACTGGCTGGCTTTCTCTCCATATGGCTACGCCGATTGGTGGTACCTGACATCGTATCTGCGGACTGTATTCACCGTAACACGCTATGGCCTGCAGTACGTATGGTGTTTAGGGCAAGACTGGGCTTGCTCCCTGCCATGGTGTGCCGCATTCAAGCTGGCCTGAGGGCCATGACTGATGGCTGCTCGCCGATGAGACTCGGCGTGATAGCTTTCCCAGGGTAGAATTACCATACCTGTATCTTATGGGATGGTTAATTCTTTATAACCCCAGGGTTATGTCTCCCGGCTCCGGTAGTAGTTGGGGTATAGTTTCTTGTTGAACTACCAAAAATTCTCCTGGAATGTGACCACGGTTCTAGACTGTCGACGGGTGCTGGGCTTCGGTCACAGCTGAAAGCTCTTCTGTACTGTCCCCTCCGTACATCGTAATCAATCGGGGATTAGGCTTGAGGATTCTGGTAGAGAGAAGACCAATCTTTCTTCTGAAGCTTTTAATTGGTTGGTCTGCATTAGACCTTCCCATTTACTATACATGACTGAAGACCATTGCTTCTTGGAGCCCTACCTGCCTAGTCGGTTTGCCAAGCAGTTTGGGTATGATCAGTTGCACGTGGGCAACGCCGTCACCAGCTTCCGGTCCAGGGGTGGACTCATTGATGGAGCGAGAGGCTGGCGATACTTCCTCATTGGTTGCACTGGAGCAATTTTTACTGTGCCAGTCATTACCCTCTCCACGGAGCTGCGCATCCTGCACTCGTATGCCCAGTTCTACGTGGCAACGAACACCATCCATCGTAATTTTGATATGCATAGAAGTTTTATGGTGCCCTTTTCCAAGTCTGGGGGAAGAGTCGAAGTCCCCTCAGTTTCTTCTGACGAGGGTGAGGAGTCTGTGACTCCAGATGAGCCACTGTTGGCGGTATCAAAGGGTGAAGTACCTCTGCCTGCAGGGCCTTTGGTAATCTTCGGGAAGCAAAGGGCTCCTACTCCGAAGGAGACTTTCCTTCGCAAGAGGAAGAAGAAGACGGTTACTCGTCCCCTCCGAATTCCTGGTATTGAGGCTCCTGGAAGTGAGCCTGCATCTCCCCATGTCCGGGATGATTCTTTGATTGGGGGTTCCTCGCCTTTTAGAGAGGGACCCTCTACAGTTTCGGCTGGTGGTACCGGAGCATCTCTGCTGGGGGCCGCCGTCGCTGCTACTACTTCAGGTAGTGGAACGAGGTCGCCTTCGGGGCTGAGTATACCTTTATGCGGATCGGCATCGGGAGGGACCCCTGCCGTGCCTGTAAGCGCACCTGGCAAGATTCCAGTCGATGAGCCTCGATTGGAGTTTGACGAGGACCTGGAAGACTATTTGCCAGCGTCAGTTAGCAGACCTCTTTCTCCAGGTATGACAGCTTGCTTAGCATCGTTAAGAAATGATTTAGCGGTACAGGCCACAGATGCGACATATATGCCGTTGGCCATGGGTAAATATCGTCTTCACGCCACTTTTTAGAAAAGTTACCATCATTTCGATACTAACTTCCTTTCGTCCTTTTTTCAGGGGAAGACCTCTTCGTGGAGGGCAGTATAGATGCGCCCTTCGGCTCTGTGTCAGGTCCTGGCGGCGATACAGAGGTGGCTAATTTTGAAGAGGAAACATCTTTGGGTGCCGGCTCGCCTGTCGACGAGATTCTGATATCTCAAGAGGAGGATGAGCCTGTCATTGTGACAATGCCTCCTTTGAGTATGCTGGTATCTTCGTCCGGTGTTGGCGCTTCTTCTTTTGTCGCACCACCTGTTGAGGCGACGGCCGTGGCAACATTGTCTGAGGATGTTCCTGGAGGGGGATTCGCCAATATCGAGGCCACCCCCAGCGTCCAATCGGATCTAGCTGTGCTAATCGAGCAGTACACTGGTATCTTCTACACCACTTTGAAAATATTAATATCAAGGGTGTTGGTGAAGAATCTGAGCTTTGTGTCGCTGAAGAGGTCTTTCCGGTCCGCGATAGTGTCGATCCGAGAATTCGACGATACTGGGCTAGCTGAAACGCTGGAGGAGATAGTTAATGGTTTGGAGCAACCCATTAACGAATACTTGCAGCTAGCTCGAGATAATATTGAAGATCTGGTCCAGGCTAGATACGACTCCATGACTGCACGGCTTGCCGAACAGATGACAGGCGTAAATAAATCCATCCAGACACATCAGCAGAAGATGGATAAAGGAAAAGCCGTCCTGGAGGAGGCCATTGCTCTTCAAAAGAAGTGCCAGGCCGAGCACGAAGGGAATGTAGCGAGGGTCCACAAGCTGGAAACAAAACTCGCTCAGGCAAAGGAGTGGGCTTCTCAGTCGTCGGAAGCTCTAGTTATTGCGGATGGCCGATTGGGCGTAGCACAACAAAACTTGGTACGTGCAGGAGTTGCCCGTGCTGGTTTTCTTCGGGCTAGAGCCGAATTGTCCCTTATGAGCAATGATGAGGCATGACTGGAGCGGGCTCGCGCTGATGTCTTGGATTCCAGGACTGCGAGGATGGCCGCACTAGCGCAGCAGCTTCGCGATGACCGCTCCCCCTCAATGATGTACTTTTGCTTTTGCTTTTCAATGTACTTTCGCTCTTTTTTGGGAATAATAAAGAGGCTTTCATCTGACTTTGTGGACCCATCATTTTGGAATATAAATGACAGGTTTGGGTGAGAGTGTTATCAGAGGTAATATGGACGTGATATACTCTCTGTAAGTTTTAGCAGGATATATCTATTCAGAGGTTATATGGACATGATAGAAATATGCTTTTTAGATAAAATTTGTACACAAGACACTATCAGAGGTAGTATGGACGTGATAGGTCTTGAAGTTCCAAATTAGTTAAACATATCTATTCAGAGGTTATATGGATATGATATAATACGATCCAACTAGTTTCGTTTTGGAAGTAGTTTTGTCAGAATGAGGTTTTTGCCATATTCCACTTGAGCAGAGGAGGTTAAGCATAGTACCTTTTCAGGAATTTGCCATTGATGGGAGCCATTAACAGGTCTCCATTAGGCTGGGCTAACCTGTAAGTGCCGTTTAAGAACGTCGTCTCGATCACATAAGGGCCTTCCCATTTGGGCTGGAATTTGCCCTTTCTTCTGTGAGTGAGAATCATCGGCCTTCTTACGGCTAAAACTAGCTCGCCGACTTTGAACACCCTTTCCTTCACTTTTTGATTAAAATCTTTGGAAATGCGTGCTTGGTAGAGCGTGATGCGCTGTTGAGCTTGGAGGCATTTTTCGTCTAATCCTTCTACCTCTTGAAGCCTTAACAGGTCATTCTTTTCTTGAGTCAACTCATTAGCCACGGCTATCCTGAGTGACAGAATTTGAATCTCGATGGGGAGAACTGCTTTGCTCCCGTAGACTAATGAGAATGTGTGCAACCTGTTGGTGCCCGTACCGTTGTGCGGTATGCCCAGAGACATTCTCCCAGCTTCCCATTCCAATCCCTTTTGTTCGAAGAGACGAACTTTTTCAAGAGCTAGATAATGGTTTTGTTGAAAGCTTCCGCCAAACCATTAGCAGCAGGATTATATGTCGTAGAGGTGACATTCTATATCCGATTTTTATTGCAAAATCGATAAAACACTTGGCTGATGAATTGAGGCCCATTGTCATGGATTATCCTTTGGGGTATCCCAAAGCGGTAAATAACGTAATACTTGATGAAGCTGATCATATTAGATGCCTTCACTTCAGCGAGAGGGATCGCCTCTGCCCATTTGGAGAAGTAATCCGTGATGGCCAGTATGAACAGGTGACCTCTGGAAGAAGACAGGTGAATAGGACCAATGATATCCATACCCCATGCTTCGAAAGGCCAGGATGCAACCGTAGGATGTAGATACTCAGGAGGTTGATAGATAAAGTCTGCATGAACCTGACAAGCTCTGCATTGTCTTGCATATTTTATTGCATCTGTGATCATAGTAGGCCAGTAATAGTCCATTCTCCTGATGCGATCTTGTAGCTTAGGACCGGGTTGATGTGCTCCGCATACGCCGTCGTGAGCTTCACGGATCATCCGATGTGCTTCATCACCAGAGAGATATCGTAATAATAGTCCGTCATAAGACCGGCGATATAGACATTGTGAAGATGCGTCAAAATAGAAGCGCAATTATCGTCTTTTGACGGATACTGCTTCTTTAGGGTCTTCTGACAAGATTCCGTATGCTACAAAATCTATAAAGGGACTTCTCTAGTCTCTCTTTGGAAGATCTGCATCCCCTGCGTAGCTGTGTTCTATGTAAAAGTTATTTTTCACACAAAATAAATCTCTGTTAAGAAGGATTACTGAATTCTGCCTTCTTATAGGGGTAGCTAAATCTGCAGCTAGACTGGCTAAGGCATCAGCTTCCAAATTCTGAGATCGAGGCACATGCTCTAGGAAGAATCTTTTGAATGTCATGGCTATCTCGACCGTTGCTCGGTGATAGGGGATGAGGTCTGGATTTCGAACTTCATATATTCCTCTGACACGATTGACGATTAGTAGAGATTCACCAAAAGCTTCCAGAGATTCGACGCCCAATTCTTTAGCGACTTGGAGCCCGATTAGTAGAGCGTTATACTCTGCCACATTGTTAGAACAGGGCTCACTAAGAGAATATGCTCGGTAGATGATGAGCTTATCAGGAGTGACCAGGACAATTCCTATTCCCGAAACCACGTTTCCCCTGGGACCAGTCCTGGAGGAGCCATCGAAGAATAGTTGCCATGCGTCACTTTCCATCGTAGAATTACATTCTGCAACTTCGTCGGGAATGTCCTCGTAGGAGGTCTCCGAGATCGGATGAGCAGCTAGGAAATCAGCCAATGCTTGGCCTTTGATGGACTTCTGAGGGACGTACACCATGTTATATGGTGTTAATAGCATCGCCCAAGTTGCGAGTCGAGAATTGAGAACACTTGGTTTGCTCATCAGTACCCGAAAAGGATTGATCCTGGAGATGATGTGAATGATTTAGCCTGTGACATAGTGTCATATTTTTTAAATAGCGAACATCAGAGCCAAGCATTCTTTCTCCACTGGATTGTACCGGTGTTCGGCTCCCACCGTCGTCCTGCTGAGGTAGTAGATAGCCTGCTCGTGACCCATCTCGTTCTTTTGTGCGAGAAGAGCTCATAGAGAATGATCCATCGCTCGAACATACAGCTGTAGAAGAATGAAAAATATACTGGGAGGATCTACGCAGCCTCTTGATGCAGAGCAGCGTAAACAGAGGCCTTCAGAGCCATCAAGCGTGCAACAGAACTTTTTCCGCTAAAACACAACGTGAAGAATAAGTTCAAAGGACCATCCGCATAAGTGCAGTACGTCCAGGCCGCTCCAGCGTAAACAGGGTTCTTCATCGCCTCCATGGCGTAAAACTCATCCGCTCTCAAAGCAACGTTAAAACGTACGAGGAATGCTTTGTCTTCCCCGAAATGAACCTGTCAAGTCACGCAGTGAATCTGACCTCTGACTCCTGACAAAAAGTATTGCACGGCTACCCAGACGACGGCTGGAAACGATGACAGACCCCTCGGGACACGCCCTACAGTATGATGGCGAATCTTTGCATTTAATGCAGAGGATTTGGTTAAAACATCACCGAACCGTCGTTTACTGAAGTCCCCTCAGCGTAAACCGCTCTTTCGCGTACAAGGGAATACGCTGCCTTGTTTTACATAGGCAAACATGAGCTGTTTTACGCTCCGCAGTAGACAAACCGCCTGCCACGTCAAAAGTTGTACTTCGTACGGGACTCGAGGCACGTCTCCACGTCTAATTGCACAGAGCGGTGACAGTTTCTCTCAAGGCACGTCTCTGCGACGGATGCACAGAAGGGCTGCAGACCTTCAAAACATGCCTCCGTATTTAATGCATAAGATGGTGGCAAATCTCTGCAAAAGATTTGATTATATCTTCAAAAGCCATAATTCCGGCTAAGACGTCCACATCAGCACTCTGGCACGGTACGCAGCGGCTTCTACGCCTATTCAGGATCTGTGCTCACGCGGCTTCTACGCCCACTCAGTCTCGACGACCACTCAGTCTCTACGACCACTCGACCTCTACGACTATTCGGCTTCTATGCCTATTCGGCTTCTATGCCTATTCGGCTTCTACGCCTGTTCGACTTCTATGCCTGATTCGGCTTCTATGCCTGTTCGGCTTCTATGCCTATTCGGCTTCTATGCCTACTTGGCTTCTACGCCAGGGTGACAGTCATTTGGATTCTACGCCAACCTCTTCTACACAAGGGATACCTACCTACGTGGCTTCTACGCCATGATCTTCGCAGCAAATATACGCATTTTGTCCCCTTAGTTGGACACGCATCACATGCTCACTCAAAAGGTCATCTATACGCAGGCATTGGTTATCTTAACCGTTGTGTAAAGGGGTGTTATACTTCCCACTCCTCGGTTTTTACACCGACGGAGTGGTCACTGTCACCAAAACTCTATAAATAGAGACCCCTATCAATGGGGAACAAGGTCAAAAAACTTCAAACTTGAAGATTGAACAAGGTCGAACTTCCCAGAAAGATCGAACCGGAGGTCAAGAGAGAGAGAGATAGAGAGAGGGAGACCGGAGCTCAGGCAAAGAGCAGGGATCGACGACTTTGGCATCATGCATCCACCCTCTCCTGCAACCTTCGAAGCTGCTACCTGTCTTCCATGGTACTTCTTCAACATCGGGTGGTCCAAGGGCTAAAGTGATCGACTACAGATCAGACACCTATAGCAATTTATACCCAGATTAAATAAATTATAGGATTACATTGTACAAGTTTGTTTGTAAACCAAAGGGAATGGGTTTTGCATAAACCCCGTCATTGAAATACACTTTCATTCTTTCGTTTAATACCACAAACAAGATGGCGACTCTGCTGGGGACATCTTTCTTTTCTGATGAGGAAGCAATTGCTCAACACGATGCGGTATCCGTGGGATCCGTGAAGAAGACACTAGTCGTCCAGTTCGACCAGTCTGCCTACGAAGACATGCTTTGAACCGGGGGTAGCTCTCACTCTCTCTCCGTCCAAGACAACAGGAAGCTGCGCAAAGTGTGGATGCCCAAAACATCCTCTACCATTCCTGTGGACTCTCCGATCTCTCCGATCAATGAGGTGGTAGCATTGCTCCCTCCGTGCCCTGCACGTAAAACTCAGTCTCCCGCTACGCGCGGTACAGACAAAACTTTGGACAAAGCCTCAGCACTGACCCAGAAGTATCCACTGCGCTCTACGCGTAGGAATCAGTCTCCCGCTACGCGCGGTACAGACAAAACTTCGGGCAAAGTCTCAGCGCTAACCCAGGAGTATCGACTGCGCTTTACGTGCAGAAATTAGTCTCCCGCTATGCGCGGTACAGACAAAACTTCTGATGGTGCCCCAACGCCAAATTGGAGGTACAGATCACGCTCCACGCGCAAGACAACATCTGACCTCTACGGTAAACCAGATGAGCACTGTGATCTCCGTAAGGGGAAGCAAGCAGGCGAATACTCAGCTACTCGGCCTTTACACCAGCAAGGGAACAATCTGCCTACCCTCCGGATTATGCGAGAAGCCGATGGCCGACTGAGGGCCTCTCCAGCTTTACGCCAGACTGAGCGAATCTCTAATTTACGCCAGGCACAGTCCCTCGGCGTAAAACAAGCTCAGATTACGGAAAGACACCCTCCCAGAGGATTATTCGGCGCCCAGATGGCCAACCTGTTGTACACAGGTGGCACAGGGAAAACCGGGGTGCCCAATCTTCGCATGCCCACTAATGGGAACAGAAGGAACAAGCCTTCGTCTTCTTCCTCTACTCCTCCTGACTTGCGCGCATATCTAATCCAGAAGCGTAAGAAAAGGGGACCTTCCAACATATCTATTACGCCCCCTAGCGAGCAATATTGTAATAGTCATAAAATTGTGATTGACTGCTGCTGTTCTAAAGCAAAATGATCGGTTTTTGACCGATTGAGCTACTCTCAGTCTTTCCAGGAAGAGGAACCCGTGCATGCATCTGTGAACATGGCTTCACACATACGTAGAGGAGGGTCAAGCTCAAGACGTCATCCCTCCCGGCCGCCGAGCCGAAGGAGGTTCAGTGAGCTCCTTAGGAACGCTGAAGCCAGGGTGTTCCAAAACACTCACGCGAGATCACGACAACCAGCTTCGTCCTCTTCTGATTTTGACGCTGGGGGTCGTCAAGCCCCCGAATCAGAGGAAAGTGTAGAGTCGACTTCTACAATGACCTATACTAATCCTTCAATAACACCCAGGGAGATGGGAGTTTACGCCGTTGAAGATGAATGCGAGGAAGCTTCGCCGTCAGGGAACGTGGAACAACGCATCACTATACTGGAGACATCTCTGAAACAAATGCAATCCATGATGGAGAACATGCACCAGATGATGCTAACTCAGCACGCGACTGCCATGGCTCAAGCATCAGTCCCGCCAACTCAGATACGTGTGGAGGTGGACTTACCACCATCCAACCCGAGCCAAGAGCCTGCGCTAGATTAAGAGTCAGCAGTTCCTCCATTTCCTCACTCAGAGAATGCCTTACCTCCCACTGGAGTTACGATACAACCAACTCTGCACCACTCCGTGGCCCCGCTTTCGACTAAAAATCCGATGCAGGCATTGCAGGAGTTGAAAGCCCAGTTCGATGCCTTGAAGCACAAAGATCAGCTCAAGAAACTGGGAATCAACCAGCCCTACCCAGCTATCTGGGAGGAGGTCTCTTTTCCGCCGAGGTACAAACCTCAGACTATGGCCCTGTTCGAGGGAAAAACATCACCAAGCCAGTACATGAACTATTTCAGTATGATGACGGTGTTGCTACAAGGGAACGACGCCCTCCTCACTCGGGTGTTCAAAGGCTGTCTCTCAGGAGTAGCCTATCAGTGATACCGTAGCTTGGCGGACAACTGCATTACTTCCTTCGCGGACTTCAGAGCTTTATTCTTTACACGATTCTACGAGGGAGGAATGTACATGTCTATGTCCTCTCTCATCGAAGTCAAGCAGAAGAAAAGGAGGATGTTCGCATCTTTATCAAACGTTTTCGTCAGGCCACCTTACAGATGCCTCTAGGAGTTTCCGACTCTGCATTAGTAGACATTTGCAGGAAGAACTTCCTTTCTGTGGTCTCGATGTTCACAGGACCATATCAGTTCCATGATTGGCCCTCGTTCATCATCTCGGCAGTAGCCGCCGAAGACAACGGTCGCAAGGCGCGCGATAATGGCATCATGATCTCCGCCTTTGACAGAGGCTAGAGGTCATCTCCTAGCAGCGACCATCCTCCTGGTCCCAAAGGGAAAGAAGCCCTGGCAATCAATACGGCCAGACCAAAGATTACGGCAACCACGCAAACGAAATCCGGGACTTCCAGGCCCGTCGAAGTCTACTCTTTCGACGACGACGATATCCCAAGTATATTTGAGTGTCTCATCAAAAGCGGCAAGATCACCCTTCCAGAGCTAAGGCAGCCCCAGGAAGTCGGCAATACTAACGACCCCAAATACTGCATCTTCCACAGATACGTACACCACCCAACAAAGGTGTGTTACATACTGGAAAGGAAGATCCAGGGGTTAATCGATGCTAAGGCCATCACTCTGCATAACACCGAGAAGATGGTCACGGCCAACATGATCTCTCAGCAGTTTGGCAATCTACCTCCCCAAGAGATCCCGGACGGCGTTACACCTATCTCCCGGACAACGATGAACATCGTCAATCTTCCTCCAGCTAGGGATCAAAATCACGACCTGGTACCCCTGACTACCCGGCAAGGCAAGATTATGTGGGTTCATCTAGACCTGGTGTCAGAGCTCGAGGAAGAAACCAAGGCTACTAAGCCTACATCCAAAAAGAGCTCCAAATACAGGCCCTGCCATATGATCGTGACTTCTTCGGCATCGGACAAAGACGAGGTATTTGCTGCAACCCGTTCAGGAAAAGCCTACCTCAGCGACTATGGAGCAAGTCAGGAAGGTGCACCGGCGGACGCTCCAGCAATCAAACCTTCAGAGCAAGGTCCCATCGTACCAGATATCAGTCCTTCAAAACCAACCCCGGCGGAGAAGGAGAAGCAAAAAGAAGTACGCTTTGATAAACCTGTGAAAAATATTCCACGCAAAGGTTTAGAGAAGCCATACAACTTCGACATCCTGGCCCAACTAGCCAATACGCCAGCCAGGTTGTCCATCTTCGAGCTACTCAAGCTCTCCCAAGACACTCGTCTAGCCCTGAGTGAAGCGCTGATGCAGGCAGAGGCATACTTGACCCAGCTGAAGTCCCCCGACGAAGAACCAGTGGCGTGTCCTCAATGCCACAGTGTGATGGAGGTGGTCCCAAATATCACTTTCACCCAAGACAACATGCTGTTAAAACATAACAAGCATGACAGGCCCCTCTATTATACCGGGTATGTCGGTTCCATGGAGGTTGATCGGATTCATATAGATCCGGGATCGTCGATCAGCATCATCCCTCACAGTCTACTCAAACCGCTGAGGATTCCTACCAGCGAATTGGCTTACACCACCACTACAATCGTGGGTTTCAACGTCGGAAGAAGTAAGCCATTGGAGAAAATTCGCCTGAGGATCCAGATCGGCGACCTTAGATCGGTGGCCACATGTTACGTCATCGATTCAGAGGTATCCTATAACATTTTGCTGGAAAGACCGTGGATCCACGACCACAACATCGTTCCTTCAACCCTACACCAATGCCTTAAATATGTAGACGCACAAGGAACGGTACAAACGGAGGTGGCTGACCTAAACCCGTTCAAAGGAATAGAATCCTACTATTCCGATGCCGTGTTGTACTCCCAAGACCACACGGAAGAAGTATCAGGCGACGCAGAGAAGGAATCCCACCGGGAGCCAGGAGAACCCTCTGTCGCACTACCGCTGTCAATCAGAGTGAAAGGACGAACCACTCGTCCAAAAGCCATAGAGCCCGTGGCTATCCACCTGAAAAAGACCAGGTCAGGAGAAGGGAGTGATCCTCTCGTGATCACTTTGAACCGAAAGCCCCCACCCTTGGTCATCAACCTTCGGCGCGACAGGCAGCCGACTGATGTAAATACAACCAGAAACAGAGTTTCAGATGATAATAAACATCCTTTTTTCCAGTATGTTGATGCTCAAAAGCTAAAACTGGAATCCACTCCCCGTGATGAGGTATAACCCATAGCACAAAAATTCTTGGAAGCTATAAACTCCTACCGTCCGTATATCTGGGAAGTAGCGTCATCATCCAACGTCATCACAACGTATGGACCCCATGAGGATTCTATCTTCATTGTCCTGCCTACCTGCAGCAGTCAGCGTCCAATATTCTTTGGCCGCATGCGTAATCAACCGGCTAACCAGGCAGATCCTTTCGATGACAATACTGGGAAAATACAAGTTCACCGATATAGGCCGCAAGCGCTAAAGATCATGCAAAACATGGGCTACGACTTGAAGCGAAAGCCAGGCCTCAACTACGGAAGAGGCAGACGAACGTCGCCGTGCGACGACCTCCGCTATCGACAAACTCGTTTCGGGTTAGGGTATGCCACCTCCCTTACGACTTCCAAGTCAGACGAGGACATCTTTTCCTCCTCCCAGAACGGCTCGTCGCCCCCCGACTCAACTGATGCTCTCGAACAAACTCTATCAGTAAATATGGTGGTGACAGATCCCTCAGGAGCAGATAAACAGGATTATGAGCCGTTTGAGAATGACTCTTGGGCTCAATAAATGGATACGCAGTAGGAATTCTGCTTCGAGCAAAGAGAACCTCCCACCAAAGACGAAGTTATCCAAATCGATGTTGGGGGTGAACTTTCGCCAAAGCCAATATTTATCAGTGACAATCTTCCCCCAGCTGAAAGGGAAGAAATCATACAGCTGATAAAGGAATACGTCAACGTCTTTACATGGGATTATGAGGACATGCCAGGTCTAGACCCGAAGTTGGCTACTCACAAACTCAATATATTGACCGACTCAAAGCCTGTAAAGCAGCACCAACGCCGGTTCTGCCCGGACGTGAAGCTGAAGTCAAGAAGCTGATAGCCTATGGTTTCATCCGGAAAGAACAACATCCCGACTGGGTAGCCAACGTTGTCCCAGTCATAAAGAAAAATAGAAGGTACGTATCTGCATCGACTACCGAGATCTGAATACGGCCTGCCCCAAGGATGAATTCCCTCTTCCTATCACGGACATCATGATCGACAACACCTGCAGCTTTGAACGCATGTCTTTCATGGACGGATTCTCAGGATACAATCAGATCAAGATGCATCCTGAAGACGAGAAGCACACTGCCTTCCGGACACCATTGGGGGTATATTGCTATACGGTCATGTCCTTCGGATTGAAGAACGCCAGGGCTACATACCAACGGGCTATGAGTAACATATTCCATGAGCATTTACGCAAAATAGTGGAATATTACGTAGACAATATAGCCGTCAAGAGTCGCCTCAAGGGTGATCACATTCAAGACTTGAGGACGGTATTCGAGTTAATGCGCCAACATCAACTCAAGATGAACCCTACGAAGTCCTTTCTGGGTGTATCCAGTGGCAAGTTCCTGGGATTTGTCATCACCGCCAAAGGCATCCAGGTGGACCCCGACAAAGTCCAGGCAATCGTGGAAATGTGACCGCCCCGTAATCTGAGGAAACTCCGGGGATTTTATGGCCGTCTAGCTTACATCCAGCGATTCATATCCAACCTCTCGGGAAGATGTCAGCCCTTTTCTTATCTCATGAAGAAAGGTGTATCCTTCGTATGGGACGAAGCCTATCAGCAAGCGTTCGGAGATATCAAGCACTACCTCACCAGTCCGTCAGTTCTGGTGCCTCCAGTCATGGGAAAACCATTCTTGCTGTACGTTCGAGCGATGGATCATTCACTAAGAGCTCTTCTCGCACAGAAGAACGACATGGGTCATGAACAGGCTATCTACTACCTCAGCAGGATGATGGTCGGAGCCGAACACCGGTACAACC
Organism: Iris macrosiphon; assembly: GCA_036927795.1. NCBI lineage: Eukaryota > Viridiplantae > Streptophyta > Magnoliopsida > Asparagales > Iridaceae > Iris > Iris macrosiphon. The sequence goes on along the minus strand of JAYESA010000019.1, from coordinate 113,452,008 downwards.
CAGTGGAGAAGGAATGCTTGGCTCTGATGTTCGCTATCTAGAAGATGCGGTACTATATCGTCGGCCAGACTATTCATATCATCTCCAGGATCAACCCTCTTCGAGTACTGATAAGCAAGCCTAGTGCTCTTAATTCCTGACTCACGACTTGGGCGATGCTATTAACACCATATGACATGGTGTACATATCGCAGAAGTCCATCAAGGGCCAAGTGCTGGCTGACTTCCTAGCTGCTCATCCGATCCCAGAGGCCTCCAAATTATACGAGGACATTCCCGACGAAGTTGTAGAATATAATTCCGCAATGGAAAGTGACGCGTGGCAACTCTTCTTCGATGGTGCCTCCAGAACCGGTCCTAGGGGAAACGTCATTTCAGGAGTAGGAGTCATCCTGGTCACTCCTGATCAGCTCATCATCTACCGAGCATATTCTCTTAGCGAGCCTTGCTCCAACAATGTGGCAGAGTACAACGCTCTGCTAATCGGGCTCCAAGTTGCCAAAGAGTTGGGGGTCGAGTCCCTGGAAGCATTCGGTGATTCTCTGCTTATCGTCAATCAAGTCAGAGGAATATATAAAGTCCGGTATCCAGACCTCATCCCCTATCACCGAGCGACGGTCGAGATAGCCATGACATTCAAAGGGTTCTTCCTAGAGCATGTACCTCGATCTCAGAATCTAGAAGCTGATGCCCTAGCCAGTCTAGCTGCAGATTTAGCCATCCCTATAAGAAGGCAGGATTCGGTAATCCTTCTTAACAGAGATTTATTCTGTGTGAAGAACAACTTTCACATAGAATGCAGCCACGCTGTGAACGCAGATCCCTCCAGAAGAGACTGGAGAAGTCCCTTCATGGATTTTGTCGCATACGAAATCTTTCCGGAGGACCCCAAAGAAGCAGTATCCGTCAAAAGGCGATCATTACGCTTCTACTATGATGCATCTTCACAATGCCTATATCATCGGACCTACGACGGACTGCTATTAAGATGTCTATCTGAAGACTAAGCACAACAAATTATCCGAGAAGCTCACAACGGTGTATGCGGAGCGCATCAACCCGGTCCTAAGCTAGAGGATCGCATCAGGAGAATGGGCTATTACTGGCCTACTATGATCGCAGATGCAATACGGTATGCAAGACAATGCAGAGCCTGTCAGGTTTATGCAGACTTTATACATCAACCGTCTGAATATCTACATCATACGGTTGCGTCCTGGCCTTTCGAAGCATGGGGTATGGATATCATTGGTCCTATTCACCCGTCTTCTTCCAGCGGTCACCAGTTCATACTGGCCATCACAGATTACTTCTCCAAATGGGCAGAGGCGATCCCCCTCGCTGAGGTAAAGGCGTCTAATATGATCAGCTTCATCAAGCATCACGTCATTTATCGCTTCGGGGTACCCCGGAGGATAATTCACGACAATGGGCCTCAGTTCATCAGCCAAGCGTTTTATCGATTTTGCGATAAAAATTGGATACACAATATCGCCTCTATGGTATATTATCCAGCTGCTAATGGTTTGGTGGAAGCTTTCAACAAAACCATTATCAAACTCTTGAAGAAATTCGTCTCTTCAAATAAGAGAGATTGGAATGAGAAGCTGGGCGAATGTCTCTGGACATACCGCACAACGGTACGAACAGCGACAGGTTGCACCCCATTCTCGCTGGTCTACGGGAGCGAAGCAGTTCTCTCCATTGAAATCCAAATCCCGTCACTCAGGATAGCCGTAACTAGTGAGATGACTCGAGAAAAGAATGACCTATTAAAAGGCTCCAAGAGCTAGAAGGGTTAGACGAGAAATGCCTACAAGCTCAGCAGTGCATCGCGCTCTACCAAGCACGCATTTCCAAAACCTTCAATCGCAAAGTGAAAGAAAGAGTGTTCAAAGTCGACGAGCTAGTTCTAGCCGTAAGAAGGCCGATGATTCTTACTTACAGAAGTAAAAGCAAATTCTAGCCCAAGTGGGAAGGCCCTTATGTGATCGAGACAACATTCTCGAACGGCGCCTACAGGATAGCCCAGCCTAATGGAGACCTGTTAGTGGCTCCTATCAACGGCAAATTCCTGAAAAGGTACTATGCTTAATCTTCCCTGCTTGAGTAGAATATAGCGAGGATCTCAATTCTGACAAAACTACTTCAAGATCATAATTAGTTGGGTTACATTCTATCACGTCCATATAACCTCTGAACAGATATGTCCCGCTAAAAGTTTATCGAGAGTTACATTCTAACTGTCATTTACATTCCTAAATGATGGGTCCATAAAAGTCAGGAAAAGAGTCGCTTTTATTTATTCCCGATAAAGAGCAGAATTACATCTGGGGAAGCAAAAAGAGAAAGGATACATCATGATGGCGGAGTAGTCAGATTGTGAATCAGCCGCTCCAATGCAGCTATCCTCTCATTCCTAAGAACCAAGGCATCGGTGCGAGCCCGCTCCAGCCGTGCCTCGGGGGTATTCATACAGGACAGCTCAGCCCTTGCCCGAAGGCAGCCCGCGCGGGCAGCTTCCGGACGGTCCAAATCCCGTCGCGCTGCGCTCAATCGCCCTGTCGCTATGTCTAGACCCGCCAACGATTGAGAAGCCCATTCCTCTGCCCGAGCGAGTTTTTCCCTCAGCTTGGAGGCCCTCGCTGCATTCCCTTCGTGCTCGGATCGGAGCTTCGTCTCAAGAGCGAGAGCCTCTGCCACGACAACTTTTCTTCTATCCATCTCTAGCTCATGTGTCTTGATGGAGTTGTCTAGGCTTTCCAGCTTTGTATTGAGACGCGCAGTCATGTGGTCATACCTGGTCTGGACCTCAGCATCGAAGCTGCCCCGAGTCAGCTGCAAGTATTCGTTAATGGGTTGCTCTAAACCATTAACCACCGCCTCCAGGGCGTCTGCTACCCCAGGAACGCCGAGCTCCCTGATGGCCCCGATCTAAAACTGAGAAGTCTTCTTCAGGTGCTCGAAATCTAGACTCTTCGCCAACACCATTGATATCATCATTTTCAAACCGGTGTAAAAGAGGCTGGTATGTTGCTCAGTCAACGCAACTAGATCCGACTGAACGCCAGGAGTGGCCGCGATATCAGCAAGTCCCTCTCCAGGGATAACTGCAGACGAGGTGGCCACAGCCGCCGCCTCGACGCATGGCACGACCGAAGAAGGTACGACGACAACGATCGAAGTCATCGGCATACTCGCGAGGGGCGAGGTCACGATGACGGGTTCATCCTCCTCTTGAGACGACGAAACCACTCTGGACGAGCTTGCCCCCGAGGATATTTCCTCCTCGAAGTCAGGCGCCTCCACATCATCGCCAGAAGCCGGAGCAGAGCCAGAAGGCGCTTCAACACTGTGCTCTCCGTGGACGCCATCCCCTGAGAAAAGGACAAGAAAGTTGATATCAGTATGATGGTAATCTTTCTAAAGGGAGATATAAAGACGACATTTACCCGGAGCCAACGGCATATACGACGCATCTGCAGCCGATGTAGCTAAACCACGCCTTAATGACGCAATGCGAACTGTCATACTTGGAGAAGGAGGTGGGCCGACCGACATCGCCAAGAGTTCTGTCAAGCCTTCACCAAGGCGCGGTCGAGGTTCATCAGCTGGAATCTCGCCAGACGTGCTCGCTGACACGGCGGAAGCTTTACCCGCTGCTGACCTCGAGAAAGATTCTCCCATCTGCCTCGGCCATACAGGCAATCTCGCTCCGCTACCTGGAGCAGTAGCCACGACAGCAACCTCTAGCGAGGATTCTCTGGCACCGCCGGCCGAAACTGTAGAAGGTCCCTCTCTAAAAGGCGAGGAACCTCCAGCCAAAGAATTATCCCTGATATGGGGAGATACAGGCTCACTACCGGGAGCCTCAACACCAAGAATGCGGAGAGGACGAGCAACCGTCTCCTTTCTCCTCTCACGAAGAGAAGCTTCCTTCGGAGCAGAAGCCCGTCGCTTCCCAGAAGAGACTACCAAAGCCCCCGCAGGCGGAGGCACTTCGCACCTCGGCACCGACACCAGAGGCTCATCCGGAGTACCAGACTCCTCACCCTCGTCCGAAGAAATCGAGGGAACTTCGACTCTTCCCCCAGGCTTGGGAGAAGGCACCCTGAAGCTTCCACGCATGTCAAAATCGCGGTGGAAGGTGTTAATCGCCACATAGAACTGGGTATAAGAATGGAGAATGCGGAGCTCCGTGGAGGTTGTAATGACCGGCACGATGAAGGTTGCCCCCGTGCAACCCATGATGAAATATCGCCACCCTCTAGCTCCATTAATGAGTCCGCCCCTGGACCTGAAGCTGGTAACGGCGTTGCCCACGTGCAACTGATCGTACCCGAACTGCCTGGCAAACCGACTAGGCAGATTGGGCTCGAAGAAGCAATGGTCTTCGCTCCGGTATAGCAGATGGGAGGGCCTAATGCAGACCAACCAATTAAAAGCTTCCGGAGAAAGATCGGTCTTCTCTCCACCTGAATCCTCAAGCCTCGTCCCTGATTGATTGCGATGTACAGGAGGAGGAGTACAGAGGAGCTTCCAGCCGTGGCTGAGGTTCAACACCAGCCGACAGTCTAAAATTGTGCTCACATTCCAGGGAGAGTCCTTGAAATTTAGCAAGAATATACCCCCCGAGCTGCTACCGGAGCCAGGAGAATTAACCATCCCATCAAATACAGGTATGGTAATTCCACCCGGGGAAAACTCTCACGCCGAGCTTCATCAACGAGCAACCCATCAGTCATGGCTCTCAGGCCAGCCTGTATATGGCACACCATGGCAGGAAGCAAGCCCAGTCTTGCCCCGAACACCAGGCGCACTGTCGGCCACAGGATGTTCCGGTGAATGCGGTCCGCGGATGCAGTACCAGGCACTACTACTCGACGCAGCCATATGGAGAGAAAACCAGCCAGCTGGGCTTCCTTAGACAGAGGCCTGCGACAGCACCTTAAGTAACTACAGGCCTTAATGCCTTCAGGGTACCTTCCTACCCCCTCGACGAGAATCTGATCCGGAGCTTTAGCCTCCTCCATAAGATCCTCCATGACCTGGGCACTAAGCACGCCCAAACAGTTCACGGGCTCATTCTTGCCCCCCGAGGCTTTCTCCGACTTGGCAGCCCTGGCTCGGTGGAAGAAGAGGTAGGACATCCACTTGGTGGTGTGAGCCAAATCAGAAGGCTCGTTATAAAAAGAGGTGCATGCGAAGTATTGACACCTCAGCTCCTGATACACTTTCGCCACCCGAGGGTCCAAGTCCACCAACTCCCGGTTGGTGGGAACATACTCTTCATATGGGGTAACCCCCATCGGCAGTCTCGAGACAACTGCCATCTCATGGAGGGCCAATCCTAGCTCCCCCAGTGGAGTGGCGAAGGTGCCAGTGAGCGAAATGTATCGCTCCATCAGTGCCAAGAACAAATTAGGATTGGGAGGCAACCCGACGCTCGTCGCACTCACAGCGGCATACAGTCCAATGCCCTCCAGCTCTCTCCGGAAGTGCTTCAAAGTCCAGTCAACTAGGCATGTCCATCGGGAGTTTGTTGGGGCAATCCACCCGTTGCACCGAGGATTCTCCTTGGGATATACCCCGTCTCATCCCATAAAGTCGTTGCAGAAAGTCGACGATTGGACCGGCTGGATCACTGAGCTGTCTTCACTCGGGATACTGCCCGAGCACAGTCCCCTGAACAACGTCACAACGCCGGAAGGACGACTGACAAATGACCCCTGGTCAGCTCCTTTCAGATGAAAGATCTTCCCCGGCTTGCCGTAAAGATCAGGAGTCAGCGTCCACGATATCTTCCTGGGATGCATCGCGTGGAAGAAAGCCTAGGTGGGATAATCCCTCGGCATCGTTGGCAGGTACAAAACCAAATTCTCGACAGGGAAAACCCAGGGCTCCCTCTTGGTTTTCGTCTGGGACTGTTTATCAATCATGTCCCCAAAGAGGAAAGCCGGCTTTATGTACTGCTCCCCATCTACATATGTCAAGGGCTCGCCATTGATCAGGCTTAGCAGCGTCCGCTCGCCCTGAGCCGATATCAAAAACTCCCTTCCCTCAGGATACTGGGGTCCGGAGATAGGAAATGCCACGTAGGACAGATCCTCCAGGTAGTTCGAGTGCAGCATCCCGGCAGCGGAGCCCATCACCTCGGCCAGTGGAGACTCACCCAAATCAACTACAAAAGTGCAAGAAAAATATGTCATTGCAAATCTTGCACAAATATACAGACCAAAGAAACGACAGTCTGTGTTCTATGCAGGGTTGTACAAATTTGGTTATTTTACGCCGGAAATCCCCTCCACAAGCGTAAAACTCAAATTTTACGATATACGCCAATTCTTGGTAGCCAGAGCTTTTATGCTCAGAACTACGAAAATATAGAGTCTTTACACTGGCACATTAGAAATGTGTGCGTAAAAGATAAAAATATCTCCGTGCATCATCTTCCTCAAAAGAGGCTATCAGCACAGAAGACGACCTAGCGCGGTCACGTTCAACGTGTGCGAAGGATTTTTCATCGTTTTTGTCACCCCAAAGGCTCTACCTCTAAGACCGGGTGCGCTGCTCATCGGCGGGATACTTCGCTCAGAAGGAAGTTCACCTTGCCCGACCAAAGACTCCCTTGCTGGGGCAGAAGAATGAGAAGAAGAACCTATACTCTTTTCCTTAGCGGAGGGGTTTGTTTCGGCGCCATTTCTGAAGACTTAAGGTGTTCGGAGAAGGAACGAAGAAAAACTCGGACAGTCGAAAGCTCTCTTTCGCAGAAGACAGATAAAAAGTTTTTCTCTCAAAAGCTTGGGATATATATAAAGTTTGGGTCGACTCCTCGGATCCTCGGACGGACTCCTCGAAACCCTAACCAAATCTTGCAATTAATAGTGGGTTATGATTGGATGCTACGTCATCCCACTACCCTTGAAAGACGGACAGTCAGCAAATTCAAAAAGTTTTTCGTGCAAGACGGTTCAGCAGGTTCTACGCTAAATGAGCTTTCTACGCTCGACAGCAACAGATCTACGATTTTACGCTCGCAAGCTATAAGTCTATGGTTTTACGCCCGGATGCCTTTGTGCTCGGTAGATTTTATGCTCGAGAGGCCACAAACCAACGACTTTACGCTCAGCAGATACCAAATCGATGATCTCACGCTCGGTGGCGCTCAGTTTACGCTCAGAAGCAACAGATCCGCAAACTTCACGCTCGAAGAAATTTTCTTTTCAGGAGCTACAAATATACAGTTCTATGCTAAAGGAGCTTTCTACGCTCGACAGCTACGAATCTACAGCTTTACGTTCGACAACTATAAGTCTATGTTTTTATGCCCGGATGCCTTTGTGATCGGTAGCTTTTATGCTCGAGAGGCTACAAACCTACGACTTCACGCTCAGGATCCACAAGTCTACGATTTCACGCTCGATGGTGTTCTACGCTCACAGGCTACAGATCTCCAGTTCTACGCTAAAGGAGATTTCTACGCTCGACATCTACGAATCTACAGCTTTACGTTCGACAGCTATAAGTCTATGGTTTTATGCCCGGATGCCTTTGTGCTCGGTAGCTTTTATGCTCGAGAGGCTACAAACCTACGACTTCATGCTCAGGAACCACAAGTCTACGATTTCACGCTCGATGGTATTTTACGCCCAGAGGCTACAGACTGATGATTTTATGCTCTACGACTTTCTGCATATTCGAACAGTCCCCAAAGCGGTCAATTGCCAAGAGTTCACACAGAAGATACTCGTTCTTGACCCAGAGCATCCCATGTACCCGAAGCATACAGAGTTTAAACATTGAGAAATTACTCTTCTCGAGTCCAAAATTGGAGGTTCATCCAGACTCCAGTCTGAATATCTCATCTATCAAGATGGCAAAATCAGTTTGACAGCCAAAACCTCGACCCTGTTCCAAGGGAGTTTCGAGAGATCATTCTTGAAGATGAAGTCTGAACAAAATTTTTGCTCATCAGAAGCAGCAGTTCAGAGCTCTACGCGGTCCCTCAGTCCTAGCAACATGACAGTTCTAAATGTTCAAAATGCTTAAACAGCGTTCTATGGACTATTCGTTATGCGTAAAGGACAGGGCCTAATACTCTTTCTATCAGAGTCGGCGTAAAGATTCAGACATGTTGAAGCTACACATATTCAGACTTCACAGCAACGTATGGCAAGATGATCATATAAAGAAGCAAGACAATTTTATTAAAGATTAAAGTCATATGAGGGAAATCCTGTCTACAAAGGGTTTTTTCTTTATTTCTTTTGACTACATATGAGAGAAATCCCGTCTACAAAGGGCTTCCTCATCATCATCGTCGGAAGATCGCCCCCAGAATCTGTTCTACCGGGTTCTCACATCGGTGCAGGTCTTCCTCTTCTTCCAGGGCAGTTCATCGACCACCACAGTCATGAATAAGAAGATCGCTGGCGGGAGGGATACAGAGCTGGGCCTGCATAGATTTTTTAGATCCCATGCTCCGTGCGCCGCTCAAGTCGGGACAGAGCGAGTTTGTCTGACTCTCGTCACCGGAGGCAACGAGAGAAGACAGTACTTGCAAGCTGTGTGGTCAAAGATGACCCTTCCTCTCTTCTGGGGCAACGCCATACAAAGTTGTTGATTATCCCGAGCAAGGGAGGCTAAGATATCCTTCCATGATCCATCGTTGCAGTGGACACTTGCTCGAAGATGCCATCTTTTTCGGCTCCCTACATGCTGGAAGAACATGATCTCCTTCTTTCTCAGGTCGACCCGACGAACTCCGGCGATCATCTTTGCATGGTAATGGGAATGTGGGGAGAACAGGCTAAATCCCCCTGCCTTTTTATAGGCGAAAGAGATCACAGCGGTCCCCAATATATCCGCCATAAAGTCAGCATCGACCGTTTCAATGCTCCATTCAAAAATGTTTCTGTTACGAGGGGCCATTCATGCTTCATTCAAAGTATTTCAAATTTCGAGAAATTTAAAAGCTTTGAAGGGGGTCTTGTAGAAGCATGAAAAATATGCTGGGAGGATCTACGCAGCCTCTTGATGCAGAGCAGCATAAACAGAGGCCTTCAGAGCCATCAAGCGTGCAACAGAGCTTTTTTCGCTAAAACACAACGTGAAGAATAAGCTCAAAGGACCATCCGCGTAAGTATAGTACGTCCAGGCCGCTACAGCATAAACAGGGTTCTTTATCGCCTCCATGGCATAAAACTCATCCGCTCTCAAAGCAGCGTTAAAACGTACGAGGAATGCTTCGTCTTCCCCGAAATGAACCTCTCAAGTCACGCAGTGAATCTGACCTATGACTCCTGACAAAAAGTGCTGCACGGCTATCCAGACGACCGCTGGAAACGATGGTAGACCCCTCGGAATGCGTCCCACAGTATGATGGCGGATCTTTGCATTTAATGCAGAGAATTTGGTTAAAACATCACCGAACCGTCGTTTACTGAAGTCCCCTCAGCGTAAATCGCTCTTTTGCGTACAAGGGAATACGCTGCCTTATTTTACACAGGCAAACATGAGCTGTTTTATGCTCCGCAGTAGACAAACCGCCTGCCACATCAAAAGCTGTACTTCGTACGGGACTCGAGGCACGTCTTCACGTCTAATTGTACAGAGCGGTGACAGTTTCTCTCAAGGCACGTCTCTGCGATGGATGCACAGAAGGGCTGCAGACCTTCAAAACACGCCTCCGTATTTAATGCATAAGATGGTGGCAAATCTCTGCAAGAGATTTGATTATATCTTCAAAAGCCGTAATTCCGGCTAAGACGTCCACATCAGCACTCTGGCATGGTACGCAGCAGATTCTACGCCCATTCAGGATCTGTGCTCACGTGGCTTCTACGCCCATTCAGTCTCTACGACCACTCAGTCTCTACGACCACTCGGCCTCTACGACTATTCGGCTTCTATGCCTATTCGGCTTCTATGCCTGTTCGGCTTCTATGCCTGTTCGGCTTCTATGCCTGTTCGACTTCTATGCCTACTTGGCTTCTACGCCAGGGTGACAGTCATTTGGCTTCTACGCCAACCTCTTCTACACAAGGAATACCTACCTACGTGGCTTCTACGCCATGATCTTCGCAGCAAATATATGCGTTTTGTTCCCTTAGTTGGACACGCGTCACATGCTCACTCAAAATGTCATCTATACGCAGGCATTGGTTATCTTAATCGTTGTGTAAAGGGGTGCTGTACTTCCCACTCCTCGGTTTTACACCGACGGAGTGGTCACTGTCACCAAAACTCTATAAATAGAGACCCCTGACAATGGGGAACAAGGTCAAAAAACTTCAAACTTGAAGATCGAACAAGGTCGAACTTCCCAAAAAGATCGAACCCGAGGTCAAGAGAGAGAGAGAGAGAGAGAGAGAGAGAGACCGGAGCTCAGGCAAAGAGCAGGGATCGACGACTTTGGCATAGTGCATCCACCCTCTCCTGCAACCTTCGAAGCTGCTACCTGTCTTCCACGGCACTTCTTTTACATTGTGTGGTCCACGGGCTAAAGTGATCGACTGCAGATCTGACACCTATAGCAATTTATACCTAGATTAAATAAATTTTACTCCCACATCCTCGTATAGGATTACATTGTACAAGTTTGTTTGTAAACCAAAGGGCGCGGGTTTCGCATAAACCCCGTCATTGAAATATAATTTCATTCTTTCGTTTAATACCATAACATCTTGTTTGTAAACCAAAGGGCGATGTTGTGGTCGTAGATCCAAGGTCTACCCAGCAGAATATTGTAGGACACCTCGGAATCGATGACGTAACACGTAGCCACCGATCTGAGGTTGCCAATCTGGATCCTCAAGCGAATTTTCCCCAACGGCTTACTTTTTTCGGCGTTGAAACCCACGATCGTAGTGGTGGTGTAAGCCAATTCGCTGGTAGGAATCCTCAGCGGTCTAAGCAGACTATGAGGAATGATGCTGATTGACGATCCCGGATCTATGTGAATCCGGTCGACCTCCATGGAACAGACGTACCCGGTATAATAGAGGGGTCTGTCATGCCTGTTATATTTTAACAGCATGTCATCTTGACTGAAAGTGATGTTTGGGACCACCTCCATCACACTGTGGCATTGAGGATATGCCACGGGTTCTTCATCAGGGGACTTGAGCTGGGTCAAGTATGCATTCGCCTGCATCAATGCTTCACTCAGGGCTTGACGAGTATCCTGAGAGAGCCTGAGTAGCTCGAAGATGGACAGCCTGGCTGGTGTATTAGCCAGTTAGGCCAGGATGTCGAATTTGTATGGCTTCTCTAAACCTTTGTTTTGAATATTTTTCACAGGTTTATCGAAGCGCACTTTTTTTTGCTTCCCTTTGTCCGTCGAAGTTGGTCTCGAAGGACCGGTTTCTGGTACGGTGGATTCCAGTTCTGAAGGCCTGGCAGCTAAAGCGTCTGTCGATGCATCTTCTTGGCTTGCTCCATAGTTCTGGAGGTAGGCTTTCCCTGAGTTCTTTTTAGACTTAGCCTTAGCAGCTTGAGTCTCTTTCTCGATCTCTGGCACCAGATCTGGATGAACCCACATAGTCTTGCCTCGCTGGGTAGTTAGTGGTAGCAGGTCATGATTTTGACCTCTAGTTGGAGGGAGATTAACGATGTTCATCGTCGTCCGGAAATAGGCGTAACACCGTCCAGGATTTCTTGGGGAGGTAGATTACCAAATTGCAGGGAGATCATATTGGCAGTGACCGTCCTCTCGCTGTTGTGCAGAGTAATGGCCTTAGCATCGATCAGCTCCTGGATCTTCCTTTTCAGTATATAACACGCCTTTGTGGGCTGGTGTATGTACCTATGGAAGATGCAGTACTTGGGGTTGTTTGTACTGCCGGCCTCATTGGGCCGTCTCACCTCAGGAAGGGTAATCTTGCCGCTTTTGACGAGACATTCGAATATGCTTGGAATATCGTCGTCGTCGAAAGGGTACACTTCAATGGGCCTGTAAGTCCCAGGTTTCGTCTGCGTGGTAGCCATCGTCTTTTGCCTGGACGTGTTGATCGCCAGAGCTTCTTTACCCTTGGTACCACGAGGATGGTCGATGTTGGAGGATGACCTCTTGCCTTTATCGGAGGCCGAGATCATGATGCCATTATCGTGCGCCTTCTGGCTATTGTCCTCCGTGGCTACCGCTGAGACGATGAACGAGGGCCAATCACGGAACTGATATGGTCCTGTGAACACCGAGATCACGGAGAGAAGGTTCTTCCTGCAGATGTCCACCAATGCCGAGTCTGGGACTCCTGGAGGCATTTGCAGAGTGGCTTGATGAAAACATTCGATGAAAGTACGAACATTCTCCTTTTCCTTCTGTCTGACTTCGATGAGAGAGGACATAGACATGTCCATCCCTCCCTCGTAGAATCTCGTGAAGAATAAAGCCTTGAAGTCTTCAAAGGAAGTAATGTAGTTGTCCGCCAGGCTGCGGTACCACTAGTAAGCTACCCCCAAGAGACAGCCTTTGAACACCCGAGTGAGGAGGGCGTCGTTCCCTTGTAACATCACTGTCATCATGCTGAAGTAGTTCATGTATTGACTCGGTGATGTTTTTCCTCGAACAAAGCCATAGTCTGTGGTTTGTATTTAGGAGGGAAAGAGACCTCTTCCCAGATAGCTGGGTAAGGTTGGTTGATTTCCAATTTCTTGAGCTGATCTTTGTGCTTCAAGGCATCAAATTAGGCTTTCAACTCCCGTACTGCCTGCATCGGATCTTCAGCGGGTAGCGGGACCACGGTGTGATAAGGAAATCGATTGCATCGCGACTCCGACGGGAGGTAATACATTCTTCGAGTAAGGAAGCGGAGGAACTGCTGACTCCTGATCTAGAGCAGGCTCTTGGATTGTGATGGATGGTGGTAAGTACACCCCCACGCGTATCTGAGTTGGAGGGACCGACGCTTGAGCCATAGCAGCTGTGTGTTGAGTCAGCATCATCTGGTGCATGTTCTCCATCATGGATTGCATCTCCTCAGAGATGTCTCCAGTATAGTGATGCGTTGCTCAGCGCTCCCGGATGGGGAAGCTTCCTCGCGCTCATCTCTAATGGCATAAACTCCCATCTCCCTGGGTGTCATTGAAAGATTAGTATAGGTCTCTGTAGAAGTTGACTCTATACTTTCGGCATCTGATTCGGGAGACTGGCGACCCCCAGCATAGGAATCAGAAGAGTATGAAGTCGGTTGTTGCGACCTCGAACGAGTGTTTTGGAACACCCCAGCTTCGGTGTTCCTAAGGAGCATGTTGAATCTTCTTCGGCTCAGAGTTCTAGAGGGATGACGTCTTGAGCCTGACCGTCCTCTAGGTATGTGTGAAGCCATGTTCACAGATGCATGCGTGGGCTCTTCTTCCTGGAAAGATGGAGAGTAGCTCAACCGGTCGAAAACTGACTGTTTTGCTTCGAAACAGCAATAATTAATTACAATCCTATGACTATTACAATAGTGCTCGCTAGGAAGTGTAATAGACATGCTGGAAGATCCCCTCTCCTTGCGTTTCTGGATCAGATAATTGCGCAGGTCAGGAGGAGTTACAGAAGAAGAAGATGATGGCATGTTCCTTCTGTTCACATCAGTGGGCATGCGGATGTTGGGAACCATAGTTTTCCCTGTGCACCTATATACAATAGGTTGGCCATCTGGGTGGCGAATAATCCCCGAGGAGGGGGTCTTCCCACAAATTGAGCCTTCTTTATGCTGAGGGGCTTCTTCTGGCTTAATTTGGAGCTCTGCTCTGGTTGGCGTAAGGCTGAGGATGTCCTCAGTCGGCCATCAGCTTCTCGCGTAATCCGGAGGGCGGATAGATTGTTCCCTTGCTGGCGTAAAGGCCGAGAAGTTGAGTAGTCTGCCGCTTGCTTTCCCTTGCTTAGATTGCAGGGATCATCTACTTTTTTGCGGAAGGCAGATGTTTTTTTACGAACAGAGCGCGTTTGTGATTCCTGATTTGGCGCTGAGGCATTATCAAAAATTTTGTCTATTCCGTCAGGGACGAGAGACTGAATTTTACGTGCAGAGCACAGAGTATACTTCTGGGTTAGCGCTGAGGCATTGCCAGAAGTTTTGTCGGCCCTGTCAGAGACAGGTGACTGAATTTTATGCGCAAGGCGCGGATTATACTTCTGGGTTAGCGCTGAGGCATTGCCAGAAGTTTTGTCGGCCCTGTCAGAGACAGACGACTGAATTTTACGCGCAAGGCACGGATTGTACTTCTGGGTTAGCGCTGAGGCATTGCCAGAAGTTTTGTCGGCCCTGTTAGGGACAGGCGACTGAATTTTACGTGCAAGGCGCAGAGGGAGCATTGTTACAACCTCATTGGTCGGAGAGATCGGAGGGTCTACAGGAATGGTAGAGGATGTCTTTGGCATCCAGACCATACGCAGCTTCTTGTTGTTTTGGACGAAGAGGGAGTGAGAGCTACCCCCTGTTCGAAGCATGTCTTCATAGGCAGATTGGTCAAACTGGACGACCATTGTCTTCTTCACGGATCCCACGGATACCGCATCGTGTTGAGCAATAGCTTCCTCATCAGAAAAGAGGTCCCCAGCAGAGTCGCCATCTTATTTTGGATAATAAACAAAAAAGATGATATGTGGAAAATGAGGTCTTATACGAAAACCCGTCCTTCTTTTATGTTTACAAACAAGATTGTACAATTTAATCCTATATGAGGATGACTAAGTACAATTTATTTAATCTGGGTAAATATTATTATAGGTGTCTGATCTGCAGTCGATCACTTTAGCCCTTGGACCACACGATGTTGAAGAAGTGCCGTGGAAGACAGAAAGCAGCTTCGAAGGTTGCTAAAGAGGGTGGATGCTCGATGCCAAAGTCATCGATCCCTTCTCTTTGCCTGAGCTCTGGATTCTTCTCTCTCTCTTGACCGTTTGACCTTCGATCTTTACGACCGTTGGATCTGATACTGGATTTCTTGATCAATTTTCTGACCTGTCCTCTGTTGATAGAGGTCTCTATTTATAGAGTTTTAGTGACAGTGACCACTCAGTCAGTGTGGAAACCGAGTAGTGGAAAGTACAGTACCTTTTTATACGACGGTTTAAAATAACCTATACCTGCGTATAGATAACCTTTTGAGTGAGCATGTGACGTGTGTCCAACTAAGGGACAAACGCATATATCTGCTGCGAAGATCACGGCGTAGAAGCCACGTAGGTAGTTATCCCTTGTATAGAAGAGGTTGGCATAGAAGCCAATAACTGTCACCATGGCATAGAAGCCAAGTAGCCATAGAAGCCAAGTAGGCATAGAAGCCGAGCTGTCATAAAGGCCGAGTGGGCATAGAAGCCGAGCATGCGTAGAAGCCGAGCAGGCGTAGAAGCCGAGATGATGTGGACGTTTTAGCCAGAATTATGACTTTGGAGATATAATCAAACCTCTTGCATTAAATGCAGAGATCTGCCCCCATCATGCGATTAAATACAGAGACTTGTCTTTAAGATTTGCCATCATTATGTGCATTAAATGCAGATACGTGCCTCGAATCCTGTACGAAGAGTAACTGCTGATGTGGCGGTCTGTTTGCCTTCTGCGGAGCGTAAGAAGCTCACGTCTGCCTGTGTAAAACTGGGCAGCGTATTCCCTTATATGCATAAGAGTAGTTTACGCAAAGGGGATGTCACTAAATGACGGTTCGGTAATATTTAATCAAATCTCCTGCATTAAATACGGGGATCCGCCATTATCCTGCTCATTAAATGAGGAGGCATGTTTTGAAGGCCCGCCACCCTTCTGTGCATCAAGTGCAGAGACGTGCCTTGGGCATCTGTCAGTATTCTGCGCTTTAAGTACAGAGACGTACCTCGAGAAACTGTCACCGCTCTGCGCATTAAATGCAAAGACGTGCCTCGAGCCCTGTATGAAGTACAGCTTTTGACGTGGCAAGCTGTTTATCTTCTGTGGAGCGTAAACAGCTCATATCTGCCTGTGTAAAATAAGGCAGCGTATTCTTTTGTATGTGTAAAAGTGGTTTAAGCAAAGGAAATGGCAGTAAATGACAGCCTGGGTTGCTGTGTCGCACCATCATTATAGCCGTCTCTTCGGTTGTCGTGCAATACTCTTTGTCAGGAGTCCAGACGTCAGGTTCATTGCATGATCTGACAGGTTTATTTCGAAGAATACGAAGCGTTCCTCGTACACTTCAATGCTGCATTGAAAGCGGATGAGTTTTACTCCATAAGGGCGATGAAGCACCATGTTTTACGTTGAAGCAGCCTGGACATACTACATTACGCGGATGGTCCTTGAGCCTATATATTTACGCTGTGCTCAGCGGAAAAAGCTCTGTTGCACGTTTGATGGCTCTGAGGTCCTCTGTTTACGCTGCCCTGCATCAACATGCTGCGTATAGCTATCCAGCGTATTTTTTATGCTTCTACAGTATTGTTTATAATTATGAATTTAGACTTGCTCGTGTCCTTCAGGATACATTTGGTTGTGTGGTGGAGCCGTATCACAAGCGTATCATAGATCTAGTATGATACGGGTGTGATGCACTTCACGTGGTTGTTTTATTTCATTTTAATTTATTTGCCTTGATTATAGATATTTTAATTTTAATTACTATGTGAGATATATGTGTATTGTCACGACCCGCACCCGGTTTAGGGGCACGAGTGCGTGGGTACATCCAGCCTACGCCGCAGCATCGACGGTAGAACGCTGTCTAGGTCATGTAACTATCTAATCAAACTCATGTGGATACCCAACTCCATAAGGAGACGTGGATATCATAAAATAATGTTAGAAATACTCAATCACATAAACTAAAGCACGATGAGATATCAAGGCAAGCAAGAAATATAAGACAAGTCTAACGACAAAATAATCATACCTGCAATCATTAACTTCCAATCCTCAAGTGTGTCAGAAACCAGTCTACTAAGGTCATAGTCTGGAAAAATATTTTCCAGTCAGGAAGGAGCAAAGTACATCTCTAAATAGCAGTTCTATATTAATGATATAAACTATGTAGCAGTTCTAGATGGAAATATACGAGAAGCATGTATAGGTACGAGAAATAAAAGAAATACTGGAAATACTGTAAGTAAATGCAGGAGAAGAAACAATATGTCCATGAGCAAGAACCTATGACTAAGTGTATGAGTACTAGCTTTAACATGTGATCGGCTTGGGAACTTGATCAGGCTGGTTACATGTGATTAGCTATGATTCATGTAAGGTCAGGCTAACCGTTGGTTAGCTATGATGCATGTAGAGGTCAAGCTAATTACACGTAACAGCTATGAAGCATGTGAATGGTCAGGCCGCACCCGACGTGAGATGTGGGGTGAGCTATGATGCATGTAAAGTTGGGTATGATCACATATCTACACTAAAATACTCCCCAACCCCCGACTGGTATAGTAGATCCAATCATGGTACGCTATGGCACGGGATTCCCTAGGAAGGTAGCAAATCTCACCTGGTCTCAGTGTCTGTACATGCATAAGATAACACGAAAACAAGTCTTGTACAAGCTACACCATGAATAAGGAATAACATCTCATGACGAGATCCGTGTATACCAATCTGTGTAACCAACGTGTCAAGAGCATGGATATCTACACTAGATACGGTGAACATAGAAGATATCATAAATTAGAAACTAATCAGAGAATGTACTCGCCTTGGGTCCTTAGCTGTCAATACCAATGTCCTGTCCCAGAGTATCGTCTGTAGAATCCGACAGTCCTATAAACATATAATAATATCACTTGTATCAGATGCTACACTAACACACAATAGAAATACCCTGGCCTCAGGGCTATGCCAGGCATGGCTCTAGTCAACTAGGGTCATCTAGTAGGGATACGTATATAATACACATTTACACTCAAAGTATATACCAATAAAAATGTATATAATATATATATAAGTGTCTATTAGTAATTGTACAAAATACATATGTGTGTATATACACTAAATAGATATAATAACTAAATTTACACATACTATAATGTATATAATACTAATTGCATATTAATATAACCAAATCCTTATATATAATACGTAACTAAATTTACACATAATAAATAACTAAATTCATATATTAAAAACAATAAAACTAATTACATTTTATTTACTAAACTAATTACATTAAATTACTAAACTAATTATATTTTAATTAACTACTAATCTAATTAACTAACTAATCTATTATATATTAACTAACTGATTAATTAACTCACTGATTAAAACAACCCGTAACCTAACTCATTAAAACAGAAGAAAGGGAAAGAGAAAGAGGGGCTCACGATGGGTGTCACGACCCGCACCCGGTATAAGGGCACGAGAGCGTGGATACGTCCAGCCTACGCCGCAGCATCGGCGGTAGAACGCTGTCTAGGTCAAGTACTATCTAACAATCTCACGCTAGTATCCAACTCCATAAGGAGATTCGGATAATACTATAAAAATATTCACAACATACTCAATCACAACTACAGCACGATAGGAATTTGAAGAACAAAAGAGTACAACACAAGACTAATGATAAACAATCATACCTGTAATCAGTAACAACCGATTCCCAAGTGTCAGAACAAGTCCACTAAGGTCACAGTCTGGAAAAATATTTTCCAGTCAGGAAGGAGCAAAGTACATCTCTAAATAGCAGTTCTATATAAATGACATAAACTATGTAGCAGTTCTAGATGGAAACATACCAGATGCATGTATAGGTACGAGAAATGTACAAGAAAAGAAATATACTGGAAATACTGTAAGTAAATGCAGGAAAAAAAAACAATATGTCCATGAGCAAGAATTCTATGACTAAGTGTGTGAGTACTAGCTTTAATATGTGATCGGCTTGGGATCTTGATCAGGCTAGTTACATGTGATTAGCTATGATTCATGAAAGGTCAGGCTAACCGTTGGTTAGCTATGATGCATGGAGAGGTCAGGCTAATCACACGTAACAGCTATGAGGCATGGAGATGGTCAGGCCGCACCCGACGTGAGATGTGGGGTGAGCTATGATGCATGGATAGTTGGGTATGATCACATATCTACACTAAAATACTCCCCAAACCCCCGACTGGTATAGTAGATCCAATCATGGTACGCTATGGCACGGGATTCCCTAGGAAGGTAGCAAATCTCCCCGGGAATCAGTGTCTGTACACGCACAAGATAACAAGGAAAACAAGTCTTGTACAAGCTACACCATGAATAAGGAATAACATCTCATGACGAGATCCGCGTATACCAATCCGTGTAACCAACGTGTCGAGAACATGTATATTTACACTAGATATAGTGAACATAGGAGATATCATAAATTAGAAACTAATCAGAGAATGTACTTGCCTTGGGTCCTTAGCTGGTAAAACCAATGTCCTGTTCCAGAGTATCCCCTGGGTAAACCAACAGTCCTATAAACATAACACAAGCAAACCACATTCGCATCAGATGCTATACTAACACAGTCAAAATACTGGTCTCAGGGCCATGTCAGGCAGGGCACTAGTCAACTAGGGTCATCTAGTAGGGACACGTATATAATATACATTACACTTATAATACTTACAATATTTATACATGCACCAATTTAAATGTATTTACAATATATATATATATATATCTTTTAAATACATATTTGATTTATACTAGTTGAACATTATATATGTATACTCATACATATGCTAAAATACCTTTTTTAAAATATATATATATATAAATACTAAATTGATTACATCTACTAGAAATACGTATTTACGTATATAAATCATTTCGAACTTATCTTGAACAATAATTTCAAATAAAAGTTTATCTATAAAACTAGAATTTATGTAAAAGCCAATAATTTTCATTTATGGTAAAATCGGTCACCGATCCAATAAACTAATTTTTGAACTCATTTTATTATTGAAACTATATTTTTTATAATATTATAAAACCCAAGATTTATTATATTTAACAAAATCAAAAACCTTTTAATTTAATACGTAAACATGAACTAATTACATGAAATTTCTATACTAATTACATTAATTTACTAGACTAATTATAATTTCAATTAACTAATTATATAAAATAAACTAATTATATAAGTAACTAATTATATAAAATAACTAATGAATTAATTAACTACTAATTATGTAATTAGTTAATTAACTAAACTAATATATTTATTACTAAACTAAATTTAAACTAAACAAATTAAATGTTATTAAACTAATTACATAAATTATAACTAATTAAGAATTAATTAATTAACTAACTATATAATTTAACTACTAATTAAGAATTAATTCTGATTAATGATAATTAAGTGATTAATAGGAATATTAACTAATCTAATTATAAGTAAAACTAATAATACATTAGCTAAACTAATTTGTAGATAAATTAAACTAATTACTAATTAATTAAACTAATCATTAATTAACTAAACTAATTAAATAAAATAACTAATTTATTAAGAATTTACTAACTAGTTATAAATTAACAAATTAAATTAACCAAACTAAATTAATTTACTACTTATAAATTAACTAAACTAATAATTAATTAATTAGGCTAATTGTTAATTAATTAACTAAGTTTAACTTAATTAACTGTTACTTATACCCTTAACTAATGTATTCAGACTGAAAGAAAGGGAAAGGGGAAAAATGCTCACAGAGGGGATTTCCGTCGGTCGTCGGTGCGGGCTCGCCGAGGCGGTGGCGGTCTGCATCGACGGTGGTCAGCGGCGTGGGGCTCGACGTCGGGGAGACGCGGCGCTCGGGTCTGCAGCGGCGGCGTGGAGCTCGAGGCGGCGGCGGATCTTCTGCGGAGGCGACGACGGCTCCGGGCGGCGCTCGAGGAGGCGGTCGGCTCGAGGACGCGGTCGGCTCGAGGACGGTGGCGTTCGACGGATTTGGCGGTTTCCGGCGGCGGCTTCGACCCAGGGCAGCGACAGGGCGGCGACGGCTTCGTTCCAGCGGCGACGACGGCTCGAGAGTAGCGGCGGCTCGATCTAGGGTTAGGGCTTAGGGTCTGGGTGTCGGGGTCGTGTCCGGGGCTGGACACGGCGGTGGTGCAATGTGGATGTGTCCGGTGTTGGACACGGGTGATGCTGTGTACAGTGGTGGATGTGGAGGTGGTGTCCGGGTGTGTCGGACACGGAAAAGCTGGTTGTAAACTGTAAATCTGGACACAGGAAATGAAATGGATACGGTGGGACACCCGGGGTCGGACCCGAGGCCATCACGGCTGACACGGTGATGCTGGACACACGGACACGAGCACACGAGATGATGGTGATGGCTTGGGAATTGTGGAGGCTAGCTAATAATTAGGAGATTAGGGTTTTTGGGAATGGTGAGAAGGAGAACTTAAATAGGGAGAAGGGTGTGGGATAAAGGGTTGCGGGTTGGCCCAATGATGAATGGCCCGGAATTAAATATAAAGGGGCTTTTCATGTGGGAAGAATGGGGCGTGAATGGGAGACGGAAAACGATAAATTAAATAGAAAAGAAATTTAAGAAAAAATGTTTTTAAGAAGCTTTTAATTAGCTACTAATTAACTCATTTTTCAAAATATTAGGAAGTATGTAATTCATTTATTTACTATCCCAATAAAAATCTATTTTATTTTATCAACTAGTCTTTGGAATAACTATTTAGTCAAAACAATAATTTTATGACTCAAGCCAATAAATATTTGAAACTAGAAATATATATTATTATTTATTTATTTATTTTGTAATACATCGTCATTTAGGAAAAATGATTTTTATAAAGATTTTTAAATTACCTTCTAAAATCAGACATCGTTCAAAATCAAATAAAAATTTTCAAGGAGAAATATTTTATAAAACTTGATATTTTAAAATAAATTAAAATCTAATTATTTTGGAAATTGGAAATCGGAGGTTACAATGGGGTCTTCCGGCGTCGGCGGAGGAGTCTCGCCGGGGTCACGCGGCCAAGGCGGCCGAAGCTCGGCGGCGGATCTGCTGTGGCGGCGGTCGAACTCGGCGGCGGCAGCGGAGCTCGACGACGGTCGGCGGATCTGCTGTGGTCGAAGCTCGACGGCGGTCGACGTTCGTCTCGGCGGCGGCGGCAGAAACTCGAGAGCGGCGACGGTCGACGGATCCGAGGCGGCCACGGCTCGACGAGGGTGAGGAGGTCCCAGTCGCCGGCGGCGGTTGAGATCTAGGTTAGGGTTTTTGGGATTTCTGTGAACGAGTCGGGGTTGGATCGTGTCCGGGGCTGGACACGATGGATTCGATGTACTGTGGACGTGTCCGGGTGTTGGACACAGGGGTTTGAATGTACTGTGGTGTGGGGGGTTGTGTCCAGATGGTATCGGACACGAAAATTTGGTTGTAACATTGTAAATCTGGACACAGGAAATAAATGGATACGGTAGGACACCCGGGGTCGGACCAGAGGCCAACACGGCTGACACGGTAATGCTGGACACACGGACACGAGCACACAAATCAATGGTGATGGCTTGTTGGCTTATGGGAATTTGTGAGGGCTAGCTAGGGTTTCTTGGGAATGGTGTGGTGAGAGACTTTAAATAGGGACAGAGGGTGTGGGATAAAGGGTGAGGATTGGCCCAAATAATGAATGGCCAAGATTATATATAAATAAGTTTTTCATGTGGGAAATGAGGGTGTGAATGGGAGATGGTAAACTTGTAAATTTAATAAAAAAAATTATAATTTAAGAAAATATTTTAAGAGGCTTCCAAGGCTAACTGATTCCAAATTAGCTACTAATTAAACCCATATTTCAAAACCCTAGAAATTATGTAATTTATTTATTTACTATTCCAAAATGGATATGAAAATTTATTATGAAAACAACTAGTCCTTCAATAATTTTATTAAACAAATAATTTTATGATTTCAAGCCAATAAATATTCGAAGCTAGAGTATTATATATATATATCATTATTTATTAATTTATAATAAATCGACATTTAGGAAAAATGATTTTATAAAAGATTTCAAATCACTTACAAAAAATCAAACATTGTTAAAAATCTAATACTAAAATTCAAGGAGAAATATCTTATAAACTTGATATTTTAAAATAAAATAAAAATCTAAATATTTCGGAAATTTGAAAATCGGAGGTTACAAGTCTACCCACCTTAGAAAAATTTCGTCCTCGAAATTTAAGATCCTCAATAATTGCCTTTAGTCATCATATTATTTCTATCAAAATTTAAATTTCAAACCAAATAATCATGAAGTAATTCCATATTGCTATTTCACAACCTTTCAAAATTTTATAACACCATATTCCTGAAAATCTTCAAGTTTAAAAATCAAATCCCTTTGTCATAATCTCCTCCAAAAAAAATTTAAGTTTGTATCTAAATACTCAAGGATTTTAATATCCAATCCTCCAATTGAAATACAATCAATGCATATTTATAAAATCGTGTCCCAAAATTTAAATTTTAACCACTAATCCATCAATCATCTTACTCCTCTAACTCAATTTCAATTGATGCTTATTCAAATCTAAATTCTCCTCCCGAGAATTGAATTCGACACCATTCCATTAACGATTTTATTTTCCGATTTTCTTTTTCCTCAAATACTCAACGATGCGATACCTTCAGAATCTTCAATATAAAATATAAAATTTCTATCTTGCAATCAAATAGATAAATTGATAATCTCTTAAATTTTCTCAAATTTTAATAATCAATTTAATCATATCAAGACCTTCCTAAAATTAATAAACCCTCAATTTTGCCCTGTAAATTTCTTAGCTCTCCATTTAAGTTAATATTTATCCTCAAATTTCAATCATACCTCAATTTTCATAAAATTAATGATCCATCAACTCCGTTATAACAACCCCTAAATTCTTTATTTAAATTAATGCTCATCCACAAATTCAATCCTCTTGTCTCTTTTTGTCAGTCATAACCTTGTCATAGATCTTTGCTATGGTCAAAACCCTAATGATCATGGTTTAAGAAAATTCTACCTACAGCCATGCAATTTAAGAAAATATAGGTCATGTGTCTTTTGTTATGGTATTTCAGTCTCTGTTAGGGTGTACTACTAGTTTTATTCTAACAAGAAATCATGCATACGAACTACAGTATTAGAAAAATCAATCAATCGAAAGACGGAAGAAGGAATCATTAGGAGGGAAAGAAAGAACCTGCCAACGTATTACTTGTAGTATCTACTATCTCTAACAAACACTTAACTCTAGCACATTCACTAACTAATTTCTATTCATGTACACTGGTACCCATATCAACTAATCATTAATCCACAAGATCCATGAATATATTCGTATTGCACACACCTGTCTATTAATACCAAAATCTGATACCAAGAACCTCTAACACGATTATAGGTCAATTGGTGCATGTAAAGTTTGATACCTCTATCTCTTTAGGTACCCTTGTTCTACTTCAGTACCCCTACTGCTAGTTCTCGTTCCTACTACAATTGTCCATACTATTTGTTCTTATCACTCAAGTGCATACCAAGTGTAACACACCATACTAAGTGCTAAACCCTTTCTAATACAACTCTAGATGGACACCCAAGTCAGTCTGCGGTGCCACCTCAATCATGCTCAAGTCACCAGATCCTTATACATGTATATCATCTACTCATATATTAATATTCGTATCTCTCATCTACCCTAAAATTAATCCTCAAAATAATCATCAAGGTTTAACTTCTCGATCAACTTAAAAATAAATGTATATGCCTCCTCAAGGTCAGATACTCAACATCGAAATAAAATTTTAATTATTTCTAAAATCTTTGTAGCCTTGACCATGTTTATTGAATCAATATTTGAAATCCTCAAAAAAATTATGACACAATCTCAAATCCTCAAAAATTCTCAAAGTAAAAATTCATTTCCACTCTTTAATTTATAAATCCACCAATTTACATATAAGTACTCATAGTCTCTAATACTTGAGGTGCACTCAATACCTCTATTGTCTACAACTGTGTACTAAATTTGTACTGCCCGAATCACTTGCACTATTACCTCCAATGATCAAAGTTATCATCACCTGTAATTTCTTTCATGATTTCAATTTATGTCAACTGGTATATCATTCGATTATCATCACGCAGAGTGCTTACTATTTTGAGCGTCGTTCTCGACTAATCCTCGATATAGAACCATTAGCACTCTTGGTATTATATCACTAGTTGCATTAATAGATTATCTCATCAAGCTCATTAGAACTCATGATCACCTGAATCCTCTATTATACTCATGTTTCTTTACTCTCATGGGTATGTGTATGGTTCCTCATCTCAATTGATGTATATGTATTTCCCTTTAACCTTTCATATCCTGTTACACTAATCTGTGATACGCTTCACCATCTTCATTACCGATTCCGATATTTCTCTACTCATGACACCTCATTATAACTCCTCATGCATATAAATTTCTTTACCTTTAACACGTCCGATATCAATCATCCGATTGAACGTTATGCTCCATTAATTCTTAACACAATTCCTTGATACATAATTATTTACATAGATCACTTAATTACAAAATCATGATTATCCAGGACGGGTAATTGGCTTTGATACTAACTCTGAGAACTATCACTGATACTCTATACTCTCCTTCTACTCTCAGTCGCTAATGACACTTATCCCAGAACCATTGTTACAAGGTACTATGCTAAGGGCTAACTCAAGATTAAAGCCTACTTCTCATATGTCCAACTAGAAAACACTTATAACTCACTAACAACACTCAACCAATACTAACACTCAAGACACAGCCATAATTACAAGTCACTAATTATCATACTTAACAAGAAATCCTCAAAGAATAGGAGCTCAAAAGTCTGGATTGAGGACTGAAGGTGTTTCTACTGCTAGCAACCAAAAGGACGATGGAATAAAGTTTTGTATAACAGTAATAGATAAGTGTTGAGATGATACCTTAAGAACAAATTTTAAGACACAACCCGATAATCATACACGTCAGTCAGAAATTATGACGCTGTGAATCCTTGCCATGCCAGTGAGCATAGGTGCGATAAACGACAGGTTTCGTAACTAAAGTATGCAACCCTACAGTCATGTCATCTAGAATCTTCGCTAACCGGTACGGCTGCAAAAACTCTAGGTTCTATAACCCAAGCAGACGTTTCACCTTTCTCACAGTTCTCATCCATATATGTCATCAGATGATATCGAAAAATTTAGTCCGTAAAATTCATCTCGGCATGAAATCAATTCTACAATGAAACCAAGATTCAAATTTTAATAATTGATCAACAATAATCAAATTCAATATCCATGAGTGAGGACGGACGGAAACAAGGCGAAGGATTTAAAATTAGAAATTTTAATAAGATTCTCAAGGGGTCGTCCCAGGAATCTCTCAAGAATTTTGTGATTGAGCATCCTCTCTCATCCTAGTATCCTATGTCCTATATTCTATAGCAGGTACGTAGTAGTACAAATATGACGTCGCACTACTACGATATCGCACAACTAGCGAAGTCTGACCTGCATGGGCCACCACTAAAAATGTGTTACGACCCGCACCCGGTTTAGGGGCACGAGTGCGTGGGTACGTCCAGCCTACGCCGCATCATCGGCGGTAGAACGCTGTCTAGGTCATGTAACTATCTAATCAAATTCACGTGGATACCCAACTCCATAAGGAGACGTGGATATCATAAAATAATGTTAGAAATACTCAATCACATAAACTAAAGCACGATGAGATATCAAGGCAAGCAAGAAATACAAGACAAGTCTAACGACAAAATAATCATACCTGCAATTATTAACTTCCAATCCTCAAGTGTGTCAAAAACCAGTCTACTAAGGTCACAGTCTGGAAAAATATTTTCCAGTCAGGAAGGAGCAAAGTACATCTCTAAATAGCAGTTCTATATTAATGATATAAACTATGTAGCAGTTCTAGATGGAAATATACGAGAAGCATGTATAGGTACGAGAAATAAAAGAAATACTGGAAATACTGTAAGTAAATGCAGGAGAAGAAACAATATGTCCATGAGCAAGAACCTATGACTAAGTGTATGAGTACTAGCTTTAACATGTGATCGGCTTGGGAACTTGATCAGGCTGGTTACATGTAATTAGCTATGATTCATGTAAGGTCAGGCTAACCGTTGGTTAGCTATGATGCATGTAGAGGTCAGACTAATCACACGTAACAGCTATAAAGCATGTAAATGGTCAGGCTGCACCCGACGTGAGATGTGGGGTGAGCTATGATGCATGTAAAGTTGGGTATGATCACATATCTACACTAAAATACTCCCCAACCCCCCGACTGGTATAGTAGATCCAATCATGGTACGCTATGGCACGGGATTCCCTAGGAAGGTAGCAAATCTCCCCGGGTCTCAGTGTCTGTACATGCACAAGATAACAAGGAAACAAGTCTTGTACAAGCTACACCATGAATAAGGAATAACATCTCATGACGAGATCCTTGTATACCAATCCGTGTAACCAACGTGTCAAGAGCATGGATATCTACACTAGATACAGTAAACATAGGAGATATGATAAATTAAAAACTAATCAGAGAATGTACTCGCCTTGGGTCCTTAGCTGTCAATACCAATGTCCTGTCCCAGAGTATCGTCTAGAGAATCCGACAGTCCTAAAAACATATAATAATATCACTTGTATCAGATGCTACACTAACACACAATAGAAATACCCTAGCCTCAGGGCTATGCCAGGCATGGCTCTAGTCAACTAGGGTCATCTAGTAGGGATACGTATATAATATACATTTACACTCAAAGTATATACCAATAAAAACGTATATAATATATATATATAAGTGTCTATTAGTAATTGTACAAAATACGTATGTGTGTATATACACTAAATAGATGTATATAAATATATATTTATACACCAAAATACATATTTGTATATATATATCAATCAAATATTTTTATATATGTATATTAACAAATCAAAGAATGTACATAATGCCACACTCCTCAAGGTGATCCCAAATGAAGTAGTAGTTAGTTCTAATGAGTCCGGAGCAGTCCAAATAGCTAGAAACTATATAAAGAAGTCCAAGATCGGAGTTCGGCACAAAAATCGAGATAAGGATACCAGGCTAATAAGAGAAAAGGGTCGATTGTTCGTAATTAAGGTAACACCTTAATTTAATGAAAATTATTTCAAAATTATTTTGAACAATAATTACCAAATAAAGTTTATTTATAAAAATCTAGAATTTACTGAGAAGCCAATATATTTTTATACCTATAGTAAATTCGGTTACCAGTCCAAATAACCAATTTTGAACAAATTTTTATTATTGAAACTATTTCTTAAATAATATAAACCCCAACAAATTATTATATTTTTACACAATCACAAACCCTTATAATTATTACGCAACTACTAATTACATAAAAACTAACTAATTGCATATTAATATAACCAAATCCTTATATATAATACATAACTAAATTTACACATAATAAATAACTAAATTCATACATTAAAAATAATAAAACTAATTACATTTTATTTACTAAACTAATTACATGAAATTACTGAACTAATTATATTTTAATTAACTACTAATCTAATTAACTAACTAATCTATTATATATTAACTAACTGATTAATTAACTCACTGATTAAAACAACTCGTAACCTAACTCATTAAAACAGAAGAAAGGGAAAGAGAAAGAGGGGCTCACGATGGGGTCTTCCGGTGTCGGCGGAGGAAAATTAATATCTCGCCGGGGTCACGCGGCCAAGGCGGCCGAAGCTCAGTGACGGATCTGCTGTGGCGGCGGTCGAACTCGGCGGCGGCAGCGGAGCTCGACGACGGTCGGCGGATCTGCTGTGGTCGAAGCTCGGCGGCGGTCGACGTTCGTCTCGGCGGCGGCGGCGGAAACTCGAGAGCGGCGGCGGTCGACGGATCCGAGGCGGCCACGGCTCGACGAGGGTGAGGAGGTCCCAGTCGCCGGCGGCGGTCGAGATCTAGGTTAGGGTTTTTGGGATTTCTGTGAACGAGTCGGGGTTGGATCATGTCCGGGGCTGGATACGATGGATTCGATGTACTGTGAACGTATTCGGGTGTTGGACACAGGGGTTTGAATGTACTGTGGTGTGGGGGGTTGTGTCCAGATGGTGTCGGACACGAAAATCCGATTGTAACGTTGTAAATCTGGACACAGGAAATGAATGGATACGGTAGGACACCCGGGGTCAGACCCGAGGCCAACACGGCTGACACGGTAATGCTGGACACACTGACACGAGCACACAAATCAATGGTGATGGCTTATTGGCTTGTGGGAATTTGTGAGGGCTAGCTAAGGTTTCTTGGGAATGGTTTGGTGAGAGACTTTAAATAGGGAGAGAGGGTGTGGGATAAAGGGTGAGGATTGGCCCAAATAATGAATGGCCAAGATTATATATAAATAAGTTTTTCATGTGGGAAATGAGGGTGTGAATGGGAGATGGTAAACTTGTAAATTTAATAGAAAAAAATTATAATTTAAGAAAATATTTTAAGAGGCTTCCAAGGCTAACTGATTCCAAATTAGCTACTAATTAAACCCATATTTCAAAACCCTAGAAATTATGTAATTTATTTATTTACTATTCCAAAATGGATATGAAAATTTATTATAAAAATAACTAGTCCTTCAATAATTTTATTAAACAAATAATTTTATGATTTCAAGCCAATAAATATTCGAAGTTAGAGTATTATATATATATATCATTATTTATTAATTTATAATAAATCGACATTTAGGAAAAATAATTTTATAAAAGATTTGAAATCACTTACAAAAAATCAAACATTGTTAAAAATCTAATACTAAAATTCCAGGAGAAATATCTTATAAACTTGATATTTTAAAATAAAATAAAAATCTAAATATTTCGAAAATTTGGAAATCGGAGGTTACATGTATATATATTTATATGTATGATCTATAATTCTTGTTGATGTGTTGGTGATCATGGGAGAGTAGGAGTTCATGTGCTTCTTTAATATGGTTATATATATATATATATATATTTATGTGGATTATATATTTATATATATTTATATATAAATATATACATATATATATATATATATATATATATATATATATATATATATATATATATATATATATATATATATATATAGTGTTATATATATATGTATGTGGATTATATCATACATATATATAATACTATATATATATATATATATATATATATATATATATATATATATATATATATATATATATATATATATATATATATATATATATATATATATATATATATATATATATATATATATATATATGTTAGATATTGAATTACCTTGATATACCAAGGTAATGTCAAGGTATTGGGTTTGCACATCAAGATGAGAGTGTAGTTGGTGAGATACCGCTTTTGGTTCAAAGTTAAGGTATCCACTTAGCATTAGTTTAGCTAGTAGTATTATATATTGATGTCTTGTATACATATTATAATATTTTCATATCTAATAAATTACGTATCTTATGATACGGTATCTTGTTGGTTTCCTAGTATCCTAATATAGCTAGTATAGTCTAGTTACATAGTGTATGGACCCAATCTCCTCGAGATGGACTCTTATAACCTAAAAATAGCTAGTTTGACCAAGTTTGACTAGTTTGACCTAGAGTTGACTTATTTTGACTTAGAAATGGCTTTATGACCTAGACGTTGACTAGTTTAACTTTTTTCATTCCAAAATCTTGTATTAGTGTAATATTCCATATTCAGGTCTTCGAGGCACCATACCAGACATCTTTGATACTGTTTACCGAATTTTAGGCTTGTACATTCTCTGATAGTTTCTCATTTATGATATCCTCTATGTCTCTTTTATTTATTGTAGATATCCTTGATTTCTTGATACTATGGTTACATGGATTGGTATATCTGGATCTCGTCATGAGATATTATTCCCTGGTATTTATGGTATATCTTATGCAAGCCTTGTTTACTTGTTCTTCTTATACAAATACATACATTGGTTCATGAGAATAGTAGCGCCCTTCTTGTGGAATGAGCGTGCCATAACATACCATGGTTGGACCTACTATACCATTCGAGGGCGTGGAGTATGTAGTATAGATATGTGATTATACCCTCCTTGTGAAAGTCTTGTTCCTTGAATAGTGTTAATCACACACTGCACGTATGATTAACCTGGCCATAATTCTTGTGCAAGTTCCCAAGCCGATCATATGTTAAAGCTGGTACTCACTCACTTAGTAGTAGTATTTCTTGATTCATTCCTATGATACCTATTCTTTTATTTATTTCCAGTATTCCTTTATTACATATATATTATTCTTTATATTGCATCTTGTATATTCGCTCTATTTACTATTACATAGTTTATATCATTTATTCGAACTGCTGTTAGAGATGTACTTTGCTCATTTTCTGACTGGATATATTTTTCTCAAATGATACTGAGGAGTGGTACCCCACTCACTATGGGCCTCAGGACGTAGTTGGCTTAGAGCCAGAGACTTTGGCTCAGGAGGGTCTCATCCCGATTAAGACAGATGACCCAGGGCTCGTAGCTCTTTAGTTAGATTCTTTTGTACTGGATTTATCTCCAGCTCAGTCTTTAGTATTTCTTTCTTGACTCATTGGATATTATTTTATCTTGTGAGCTGTATTTATGACTCTTTTATTCTTTTATCATATTCGTGCAATTGTTCCATCTTATAGATCTGTGACTGAGTATTCATATTTCATTGGTGGCATTGTTATATCTTGATATGTTAGATAGATAGTTTACCCAAAATAACATTCTACTGCCGATGTTGCGGTGTAGGCTGGATGTACCAACGTACTCGTGCCCCTTTATCGGGTGCGGGTCATGAGACATTTTTAGTGGTAGCCCATGCAGATCTCCGAGGTCACAATTAGTACGATTTGTAGTGGTGCTCTGATACGAGTGCTATTATGAGCCTGTTTTAGGATATAGGCTATAGGCTAAGAATACTCAATCACATCTAAGAAAAACTCTATTGATATATTTTAACTGTTCCTCCTTGATATTGATATTTGATCTTTAACTGTCCTTTCTTGAATGCATTATATCTTATGCCATATCGATTCTTTCCTTTCGCTTTGCCCCAGGATGTCGCCTAAGACTAGGTCACAGTTAAAATGAGCATTTTTTGAGAGATCTGCGACTTTTCGAGGGCCTGCACCAGTCACTTCTCCGGTGATTGGCGTATTAGCTGTGTTCGGGGGTCCACCTCCTACTTAGAGAATTGTTCTAGCAATTTCTGAGGGACTTCCACCTCCACTTTTTGTGTCGACAGATGCGACTCATGTGTTCACACTGTTTTACGAGATATTGGAGGCTCAGAGGGCCTAGTTTGAGGCACACCAGAGGCAGAACGACGTGTTACGACAGGGCATTGAGAGTGCTCATCAGCTTGCCCTTTCTGTAGTAGAGAGAGGAGTTCTGGTCCAGCAGCAGGTTGCTCTGCAGGTTGCCCAGCTTCGGCCAGTCAATATCCAGGACTTCAAGAAGCTGGAACCTCGAGTATTCAAGGGGACTGAGGGCATCATCTACACTGATGATTGGCTCGAGGATATTGAGCATCTCATGAGGGTGTATCGTCTTACTGAGGATCTGAAGGTTGAGGCAGTAGGACTTTAGCTGTTCGACATCATCTGCACTTGGTTCAGGAATGAGCCACTTCTTGCTGATGCAGGGCAGTCTTGGGAGGTGTTCAAGGACCTCTTCAAGAAAAAGTTATTTGCTTGGGCGGACAGGTTGGACTTGGGGAGGCAGTTTGAGAGCCTTACTTAGGGGAGCATGTCTATGGAGGAGTATGCCAAAGAGTTCGATAGGCTGAGCATTATGGAGTATTTGGTAAGGAAATCGGAGGTTCGAGCTATCCGTTTCTGCGAGGGTCTGAACTGGGAAGTAAAGATCCTCATTTTATTTTTCTATGAGACTTATTCAGAGATACTTGAGGAGGCACACGCAAGAATGAGCAGGAGTTAGGTTTAAAACCCAAAAGAGATCGTGATTATTTTCTGGGGGCTAATAGTAGCACAGTGACTGCTAAGCATCCTTATTTCCTGTCCAGGCCTTTTCAGCAGCCGCAGCATCACCAGACTCTAGTTGGGGCGCTATTTCACCAGGCACCGCAGTAGCAGAGACAGTTACAGCAAGCTTCCTGCCACTACTGCAAGAAGCTCGACCATATCTGGTAAAATTATAGGAAGAGGTTGGGAGTTTGTTTGTATTATGGTGCCGAGGGGCATCAGCTAAGAGAGTACCCTTCCAACCCTCGTCATGGTGTTCAGGAAGCAGCTCCAACTCTGAGGACACAGGCGAGGCCACCTGTACAACCGAGGAGACAGCCGCTTCCGACCCAGCAGCAGCGTTATGCCCAGCACCAACATCAGGGCTGTGCACGTCAGGGATGAGCTTTTGCTATGACGGTCGAGGAGGTCGTGCCCACCGGAGATGTCATCGCATATTTTTTCTTCTTGATTCTATTCTAGCTTTAGCTTTGTTTGATAGTGGTGCTTCCCATAGTTTTGTATCTATTTATTTTGCTCTGAAGCATCATTTGGTAGCTGAGTCTTTGCTTAGGACTTTCAAGGTCATGACCATTATCCTGGTTAGTGATATTTGCAAGGATCAAAGAGTTACTCTGAGAGGCCGGGAGATGAGTGCGTGTCTACTTGTCATGCCACTTTCGAGCTACGATATTGTACTCGGGATGGATTGGTTGAGTAGGCACCATACTAGTATAGATTACAAAGGAGGTAGAGTTTTGTTTAGCCCGTCAGGAGATCCAGAGTTTGAGTTTGCTAGAGGAGCCGCAGAGCAGGGAGAATGCATTATCTATGGAGCTATGGTAGAAGGAAAAGAGTTACCACATCCGTTGATAGTAGAGTTCTATGATATGTTTTTTGAGGAATTGCCAGGATTGCTGCCATATCAAGATGGTGAATTCTTTATAGACTTGGTTCTAGGTGCAGAACCAATTTCATAATATATCTATAGAGTGAATAACAGCGAGCTGGTCGAGCTGAAGAAGCAAGTGGATGAATTATTGGATAAGGGGTTTATCAAATCCAGTTCTTTACCGTGGGGAGCCCTGGTATTGTATGTACTGAAGAAGGATAGGTTGGTGCGCATGTGCATCGATTATAGGGCATTGAATAATCTCACTATCAAGAATAAATACCCGTTTGTCATGCCCCAGTCCCAAAATAAGTAGAACTAGGAATACGGAACAAGCCAGCTGTATGTATACAAACCCCAATATATGGAAACCATACACACAAGTACGCTGTATTATGAATTTCAAATCCACAAGTAGTAATATACTGTCAACAAGTCACACGCAATCTATATCCCATCCACAACACAAATAAAGAAATAGGAATATATAACTGAATATCAAATATGAAGTCTCAAAGTATGATAGTCGGGTGGAAACATATCCACTGCAAATCGACTATACTAAAAACTACTAAATGACATAAGAGATCAAACTCTAATATAAGATAAATATCAATAAAGAAAATAGCAACTAGAATATCCATCAGCTATGATGAATCAAAGGTACTCTGAAGATAAGACCTCCTCAGTCTGGTATGAAGCCTCAGGTCCGGGTCCGTACTCCTGTGGATAATCCTATCCATCTATATTTAGAAAGGTACCAGGTCCTCAGAGGGACATAACAAGATACATATAAATATGCCAATAAAGTACTGAAAATAAATATCAAATGGGTCGCCTAACCATCTATGTGAATACAGTTTGAGAACAACTTTCCAACAATTGGGCTATCTGGCCAAAAATAGGATTGGCATGATTCTCTTGAAGATTCAGGGGCCTACAAAGCATGACGTCTTTTGAACCTCAGAGGCCGCCAGATAATATAGGGGTCATCATGACCGCGCATCTCCGGCGGAGCGTACGAGTTACAAAAAGGAAAGTGCAAATGAGCCCAAATGCCTTACTTGTTGTTCTCTCCACCCCATGCTCTAAGCATATTACATCTATGACACGATGATACCTTTAAATAACTGCCAGGTCTTCTAGCATGCAAAGTTTCTATCGGTAGTTATCCCTATCAGTCGTACGACCTATACGTACCAGTGGCCAGTCGAGTACGCAAGTTCGTATCCTACATGAGACTCATACTCGTGTAATAACTGTGTCATGGCCAATGAAACATAAAATGCCTCATGATAATGGGGTGGTCTCATAAACTAGGTCAACATGCATATATACAATAAAAACAGAATACGACGCCACCGTCGTTGCACCCAAGTTATCCTTGGATGCGCATTTTATATAGCAGTTTAAAATATATGAACTAAATGACAGAAATAAAAAACATGCACCATATAGAATGTAAATCACAGTACAATGGAAAAGTATACTTGCCTGGCAAGCAATCTGTAAAGTGTAAGCGTCCAAATGTCAAGTACATGATCAGAAACCAAGGCCTCCGAATAAAAATCTATGGATGCTAAAATAAACATCACCAATGTTCCCAGAATCAGCAAGATAGCTAGAAAAATACTACCCTTTCGCCCAATTTGGACACAGGGGCAAAACGGTATTTTCGAGTCAAAGCGGGGTCCATATGTGGCCCATTTTGCATCAAAATATGTGCCAGGGGTAAAGGTCTCTAAATGGGACAAATTATAGGTCAAACAAATTCTAAACGTTAATAAGAACTAACGGTATGTCCAATTTTGGATTCCGATGAGCCGAACACAATTTTGCCCAAAAAGTCAACCGTGGGGCCCGTAAATAGGCGGCTTGGTCAACTATCTCGGATACTACGAATTCAACGGTGCAAGTTTCGTCGCATTCCGACGAGCATACACTAAATGGTGTGATATTTTGTAAAAGTCGCGATACGGAGACTTTTTACGGATACGGGTTGATTTCGACGCGATGTGAAAGTTCACAAATCATGATATACCATACACGCTTTTTGATGTAATTGGTACATGATGGGGCGGTCCCGTTTGGCGGGGCGCGCTCCGTAAAACAAATTTTAGAGTTTCAGAAATAGATTTTTCAAGATTTTTAACCCAATTTATTTTTACGTATAACACCAAATAAAATAATATAATTTACAAGAAATAATCTTGGTTATATGGTCTTCACATAGCAAAAATATAATTTAAGTTTGGATATCTGTGGAGGAAGATATCAGACCTTAAACATGGGTCATCGTAACAGTTTTCTGCAGTATAAGGATCATGGTTTAAGTTTGGATATCTGTGGAGAAAATTTTATTTGGCGTCAATTTCTACCTAGTTAATAACGATGTTCGAATAAAACTAGTTTACAGAGTTGGAAGGGGGATAGGTCATGAATATACCGGTGAAGATGGATCAGAATTTGGTCGCAAGATGAAATGGAAAACAACGCGGGAAGTGGGGCACGTCGCTGCGAATCTGCGCGGCCTGCTCGCAGTTGACGCGGACGTGCGGCCGGACGGCGGTGGCTGAGCGGTGGCTTGGCTGCAGCGCGAAGCTAGAGGTCGGCGGCGTCGGGTCGGCGCAGGGTTAGAGGAAAGTGGCGATAGGTTTTGGGTTAGGATTTATAATGTAACTATATATATAAATGGAGCGGTGAGGGGGCTTTGCCTGGGCCGCGAGTTCGATTCGCAGGTGGGGGGATGAATTAGCAGCGGGTGTTTTCGCTAGGGTGCCGCGGGTTAGGAATAGATAGGGGGTTTAGTGATGTAGGATTCCTTTTTTTTTCTATTTTCCTTTACTTATTATATATATATATATGGTATAAAAATTCTAAAAATTTATTTGTATATTCTAAAATTCTCTCATTCTTCGACAAAGTTCCTTAAATTAATTAAAATAAAAATAATAGTTTTGCCCATAAATTCTAAATGCATATTTACCTAATAATTAAATTCAATAAATTTATATTTTCTAATACACTACAAAATAATGCAATTAAATTAAATGATTAATTAAATACTTATAATATATTTTAAAATTTGGGGTTTTACACCGTTGCCACGGATTGATGACCTATTCGATCAGTTGAGTGGAGCCAAGGTTTATTTCAAGATAGACTTGAGATCAGGCTACCACCAAGTAAAAATGAAGCCGAAGGACATTTCGTAGACTGCTTTTAGGACTTGGTATGGCCAGTATGAGTTCATGGTAATACCGTTTGGGTTGACTAATGCCCCGACGGTATTTATGAATTTGATGAATAAGGTGTTCTACCAGCACCTTGACAAGTTCGTGGTGGAGTTCGTGGTGGTATTCATTGATGACATACTCATATACTCGAAGACACCAGATGAGCACGAGGAGCATTTGTAGATTATGTTGTATGTATTGAGGAAGGAGAAGCTGTATGGGAAGCTGTCCAAGTATGAGTTCTTCCTGGACAAGGTGGAGTTCTTAGGACATGTTGTGACTGGTGATGGAATTTTAGTGGATCCGAAGAAGATCGCAGCAGTGGAGTCTTGGAAGACCCTGAGTTCAATGGCAGTGATCAGAAGTTTCTTGGGTCTAGCAGGTTACTACATAAAGTTTGGGTAAGATTTTTCAAGGATTGCCAAGCCGATTACTAGGCTCGCCAGGAAGGATATTGGGTTTGTTTGGACAAAGGAGTGCCAGGTTGATTTTAAAGAATTGAAGATGAGGTTGATGTTTGCTCCTATTTTGACGTTGCCATCAGGGTTTGGAGGTTTCACTATTTATAGTGATGCATCAGGGAAGGGTCTGGGTTGTATTCTTCAGCAGAATGGGAAAGTGATTGCCTATGCATCCAGGCAATTGCGTCCTCATGAGAAGAACTATCCTACCCACAATTTAGAGTTGGCAGCAGTCATCTTTACCTTGAAGTTGTGAAAATACTATTTGTACGGAGAGCGTGTGGAGATCTTCACAAACCATAAGAGCTTGAAGTACGTTTTTACTCAGAAGGAGTTGAACATGAGGCAACATCAGTGGCTGGAACTGATAAAGGATTTTGACATATCTTTGTAGTATCTTCCTGGGAAAGCCAATGTAGTTGCTGATACATTTAGCAGGAATCCGGTAGCTATATTTTTGACACAAGATCGATATTTGTTGGAGGACTTGGAGAGCTTGGGCATTGAGGTGATAGTTCCTGGTTTTGCTATGCAGATGTGGGGGTTGCAGATATACTCAGAGTTGATGGACAGGATCAAGGCAGCCCAGTATGAGGATGTATCTCTGAGGAGCATCAGAGCTCAGATAAGAGCAGGATTGGAGGATGATTTCACCATTGCTGAGGATGGTTCTTTGCGGCATAGTGTTAAATTTTGTGTGCCTAGTGGGAAGCTGCGTGAGGAGGTATTGCAGGAAGTGCATCGCTTTTAGTATTTTATACATCTAGGTGCCAACAAGATGTATCAGGATATGCGAGAGTGTGTGTGGTGGAATGGCATAAAGAGGGAAGTGGTACAGTTTGTATCCAGATGCTTAGTGTACCAGCAGGTGAAAGCCGAGAGGCAGAGGCCATGTTGTTTACTTCAGCCATTATCCATTCCAGAGTAGAAGTTGGAGCACATTATTATGAATTTTGTGTCCAAACTTCCACTATCTCCAGGAGAAAAAGACGCGATTTGGGTCATCGTTGACAGGTTGACCAAGTCGGCCCACTATTTGCCTTTCAAGGTGGGTTTGTCTACGGAGAAGTAGGCTGAGATGTATGTGAGGCAGATTATCAGGATACATGTGGCTCTCGTCAGCATAGTCTCGGATCGGGATTGTCGTTTCACTTTTTATGTTTGGAGGAGTTTGCAGGTGAGTTTGGGCACCTAGCTCAAGTTTAGTACTGCATATCATCCCCAAACAGATGGGCAGTCAAAGAGGACTATTCAGACTCTCGAGGATATAATGCGCACCAGTGTACTAGATTTTGGGAGATCTTGGGAGAACCATATCCTTCATTAATTTTTTTTTATGAGAAGCCCCAAGGGATATTTTAGACATTATATAGTAGCTTGGGGAAGGGGGAATGTGGCCGGCCTAGTTAATAATGGAGGGAAAATTCTCTTTTTTTTATTTCCAATCTATATCTAGAATTTCCTCTTCCAAATTTTTTTATTCTCACATCAAATTCTATCCAAATTTATTTCCAATTCCTTTCCAAATTATCATTAGAGGCTATTAGAGCAAGGATCTACAAGGAGGAAGCAAGGATCTACAAGAATGAGCAAGGATCTACAAGTTGAAAGCTCTTTTCACTCAATTTAGAGATTTTATTGGAAATCTATCTCCCAATAGGTATAATTCAGTTTTCTCCTTTAATTAGACTATAAATCTGTGTTTTAATCATTAGGAACCACCCCATATGCTAAGGCTACCCATAGGAATTTGAATTAGGTTCATAGGAGGCCTATGGAGAAAGTTATGTGGTATTTTGTATCAATTTTAGGGGAATTCCGATATTGACATATCTTGTGGTTGTCAATAGGTCAATTAGACCAAATTGACATATATTTGATTGTGTGTAGCTAGTCGTATCCATAATTGGATACGTATAGGCCGTATCCTGATAATTTGGAGATACAGGTTGATTTGGGGGTTTTTTTCCGACACGGGGGTTTGAGCATGTCATATTTTGACACGGACACGTAGATGAGTAGTTAGCTCTTCGTATTGTTCATAATTATGATTTTAGACTTGCTCGTGTCCTTCGGGATACATTTGGTTGTGTGGTAGAACCGTATCACCAGCGTATCATAGATCTAGTCTGATACGGGTGTGATACAATTCACGTGGTTATTTTATTTCATTTTAATTTATTTGCCTTGATTATAGATGTTGTAATTATAATTATTGTGTGAGATATATGTGTATACATATTTATATGTATGATCTATAATTCTTGTTGATGTGTTGGTGATCATGGGAGAGTAGGAGTTCATGTGCTTCTTTAATATAGTTATATATATATATATATATATATATATATATATATATATATATATATAGTTTTATATATAAACCACATACATGTATATATATATATATATATATATATATATATATATATATATATATATAAACCACATACATGTATATATAATACTATATATATATATATATATATAGAGAGAGAGAGAGAGAGAGAGAGAGAATAAGGGAGGTGAGATGGCACCTCACCCTAAAAACAAAGGTGACGGTGACGTGGCACAATCTCAACCACACAAACGAGGGGAGGGGGTTAAGTGCAAATTGACAATTATGAAATGTGTGGTTGAGGTTGTGCCACGTCACCGCCATCCTTGTTTTTAGAGTGAGGTGCCATCTCACCTCCCTTATTCTCTCTCT
Source organism: Iris macrosiphon (assembly GCA_036927795.1). Classification (NCBI taxonomy): domain Eukaryota; kingdom Viridiplantae; phylum Streptophyta; class Magnoliopsida; order Asparagales; family Iridaceae; genus Iris; species Iris macrosiphon. The sequence goes on along the minus strand of JAYESA010000019.1, from coordinate 113,411,638 downwards.
CTCTATATATATATATATATATATATATATATATATTATATATACATATATGTGGTTTATATATATTTATATATATATATATATATGTGTGTGTGTGTGTGTGTGTGTGTGTGTGTGTGTATTTATGTGTGTGAGCTTGAGGGAAGAAGAAATAATAAAAAATAGTGAATAAAATAATAGAAAACAGTGAGAAAAGCAATGAAAAGCAGTGAGAAGTTGAGAGAAGCAGATGAAAAGCAGCAGAAAGTTGAAGCCAAGAAGCAACAGCAGAAGCAGAAGTAGAAGCAAAAGCAGCAGATGCAGAAAGCATCAGCGGCAGTAAGCAGCAGCGGCAGCGGCAGTAAGCAACAGCTTACTGATAAGTTGGTAAGTTAGTTAATATATATATATATATATATATACTTAAGTACTAGTTAATATTAGTTACCCTTATTTCTAGATTACCTTGTGGTACACCAAGGTAATGAGAGTGAGATATCTTGGGTACGGGTATTGAATATCAAGGTGTATGTTAGTCTATTATTTAGTATAATATTGTTATAAGTTTAAATATATATTAATGTATAGTGAGGAGTATGGGTATTAGTAATACGTTAGACATTGAATTACCTTGAGATACCAAGGTAATGTCAAGGTATTGGGTTTTACTCAAGGTATTAGGTTTGCACATCAAGATGAGAGTGTAGGTGGTGAGATACCACTTTTGGTTCATAGCTAAGGTATCCACTTAGCACTAGTTTAGCTAGGAGTATTATATATTATTGTTTTGTATACATATTATAATATTTTTATATCTAATAAATTACGTATCTTATGATACGGTATCTTGTTGGTTTCTAGTATCCTAATATAGCTAGTATGGCCTAGTTACATAGTGTATGGATCCAATATCCTCGAGATGGACTCATACAACCTAGAAATAGCTTGTTTGACTAAGTTTGACCTAGAGTTGACCTAGTTTGACTGTTTTGACTTAGAAATGAGTTTATGACCTAGAAGTTGACTAGTTTAAATTATTTTTATTCCAAAATCTTGTATTGATATAATATTCCATATTTAGGTCTTCGAGGTACCATACCATACATCTTTGATACTGTTCACTAGATTTCAGGTGAGTACATTCTCTGATAGTTTCTTATTTATGATATCCTTTATGTCTCTTGTATTTATTGTAGATATCCTTGATTTCTTGACATGATGGTTATACGGATTGGTATATCTAGGTCTCGTCATGAGATTTTATTCCTTGGTATTTATGGTGTATGTAACCTCCGATTCTAAATTTCTAAAATAATTTAATTTTAATTTATTTTAAATATCAAGTTTATAAAATATTTTCTTCTTGTGTTTTGTATTAGATTTTGAACAATGTTTGATTTTAGAAGGTGATTTGAAATCTTTTATAAAAATCATTTTTCCTAAATGTCGATTTATTAGAAATTAAATAGATAAATAATGATATATATATATAATACTCTAGCTTCGAATATTTATTGGCTTGAAATCATAAAATTATTTGTTTAATAAAAATTATTGAAGGACTAGTTGTTTTCATAATAAATTTTCATATCCATTTTGGAATAGTAAATAAATAAATTACATAATTTCTAGGGTTTTGGAATATGGGTTTAATTAGTAGCTAATTTGGAATCAGTTAGCCCTGGAAGCCTCTTAAAACATTTTCTTAAATTATATTTTTTCTATTAAATTTACCAGTTTACCGTCTCCCATTCACACCCTCATTTTCTCACATGAAAACCCATTTATATGTAATCTTGGCCATTCATTATTGGGCCATTCCTCACCCTTCATCCCACACCCTCTTTTCCTATTTAAAGTCTCTCACCCACACCATTCCCAAGAAACCCTAGCTAGCCCTCACAAATTCCCACAAGCCAACAAGCCATCACCATTGATTTGTGTGCTCGTGTCCGTGTGTCCAGCATTACCGTGTCAGCCGTGTTGGCCTCGGGTCCGACCCCGGGTGTCCTACCGTATCCATTCATTTCCTGTGTCCAGATTTACAACGTTACAACCAGATTTTCGTGTCCGACGCCATCTGGACACAACCCCCACATCACAGTATATTCAAACCCCTGTGTCTAACACCCGGACACGTCCACAGTACATCGAATCCATCGTGTCCATCCCCGGACACGATCCAACCCTGACTCGTTCACAGAAATCCCAAAACCTAACCTACCGTCGGTGGCCGCCTCGGACCTCCTCACCCGCGTCGAGCCGTGGCCGCCTCGGATCCGTCGACCACCGTCGAGTTCGACCGCCGCCACAGCAGATCCGTCGAGCCGAGCTTCGCCCCCGCGTCGAGCCGAGCTTCGCCGCCGCCTCGAGCCGAGCACCCGCCGCCTCCTCGATACGAGCCGAGTCCGCCGTCGCCACAGCAGATCTGTCGACCGCCACCGCCGAGACGAACCCTCGACCGCCGCCGAGCTTCGCTGCCGCCCTGAGCTCCCAGATCCCGCCTCGAAGTTGGACCGCCACCACCGTGTGACCCCGGCGGACTCCTCCGTCGACGCCGGGAAACCCAATGTGAGCTCCCTCTCCGACTTCCCTCTTCCCTCTTCCCTCTTTCCTTTCTTCAGTTCTGAAAATTTTGAGTTAATTTAAGTTATGTAATAGTTAGTATAATTAGTTAATTTATAATTAGTTTAGTAATTAATGTAATTAGTTTAGTAATTTCATGTAATTAGTTTAGTAAATAAATATAATTAGTCTAGTAATTTCATGTAATTAGTTTAGTAATTTCATGTAATTTGTTTAGTAAATAAAATATAATTAGTTTTATTGTTTATAATGTATAAATTTAGTTATGTATTATATATAAGGACTTGGTTATATTAATATGCAATTAGTTAGTAGTTGCAAAATAATTATAAGGGTTTTGATTATGTAAAAATATAATAATTTGTTAGAGTTTATATCATTATTTAAGAAATAGTTTCAATAATAAAAAATTTGTCAAAAAATTGGTTATTTGGACTGGTAACCGAATTTACTATAGGTATAAAAATATATTGGCTTTTACATAAATTCTAAATTTGTATAAATAAACTTTTAAATTGTAATTTATGTTCGAAAGGAAAGTTTTAACAATTATTGTTCAAAATAATTTGGAAATGATTTTCATTAAATTAAGGTGTTACCTTAATTACGAACAATCGACCCTTTTCTCTTATTAGCCTGGTATCCTTATCTCGATTTTCGTGCCAAACTCCGATCTTGGACTTCTTTATATAGTTTCTAGCTAATTGGACTACTCCGGACCCATTGGAACTAACTGCTATTTCATTTGGGATCACCTTGAGGAGGGTGGCATTATGTACATTCTTTGATTTGTTAATATACCTATATAAAAATATTTGATTGATATATATATAAAATATGTATTTTGGTGTATAAATATATATTTATATACATCTATTTAGTGTATATACACACATACGTATTTTATACAATTATTAATAGACACTTATATATATATATTATATACGTTTTTACTAGTATATACTTTGAGTGTAAATATGTATTATATACGTATCCCTACTAGATGACCCTAGTTGACTAGAGCCATGCCTGGCATAGCCCTGAGGCCAGGGTATTTCTATTGTGTGTTAGTGTAGTATCTGATACAAGTGATATTATTATATGTTTATAGGACTGTCGGATTCTCCAGACGATACTCTGGGACAGGACATTGGTATTGACAGCTAAGGACCCAAGGCGAGTACATTCTCTGATTAGTTTCTAATTTATGATATCTCCTATGTTCACTGTATCTAGTGTAGATATCCATGCTCTTGACACGTTGGTTACACGGATTGGTATACACGGATCTCGTCATGAGATGTTATTCCTTTTTCATGGTGTAGCTTGTACAAGACTTGTTTCCTTGTTATCTTGTACATGTACAGACACTGATTCCCGGGGAGACTTGCTACCTTCCTAGGGAATCCCGTGCCATAGCGTACCATGATTGGATCTACTATACCTGTCGGGGGTTGGGGAGTATTTTAGTGTAGATATGTGATCATACCCAACTTTACATGCATCATAGCTCACCCCACATCTCACGTCGGGTGCGGCCTGACCATTTACATGCTTCATAGCTGTTACGTGTGATTAGCCTGATCTCTACATGCATCATAGCTAACCAACGGTTAGCCTGACCTTACATGAATCATAGCTAATCATATGTAACCAGCCTGATCAAGTTCCCAAGCCGATCACATGTTAAAGCTAGTACTCATACACTTAGTCATAGGTTCTTGCTCATGGACATATTGTTTCTTCTCCTGCATTTACTTACAGTATTTCCAGTATTTCTTTTATTTCTCGTACCTATATATGCTTCTCGTATATTTCCATCTAGAACTGCTACATAGTTTATATCATGAATATAGAACTGCTATTTAGAGATGTACTTTTCTCCTTCCTGACTGGAAAACATTTTTCCAGACTGTGACCTTAGTGGACGTGTTTCTGACACTTGGGCATTGGATGTTACTGATTGCAGGTATGATTATTTTGTCGTTAGACTTGTCTTGTATTTCTGGCTTGCCTTGATATCTCATCGTGCTTAGTTTATGTGATTGAGTATTTCTAACATTATTTTATGATATCCACGTCTCCTTATGGAGTTGGGTATTCACGTGAGTTTGATTAGATAGTTACATGACCTAGACAGCGTTCTACCGCCGATGCTGCGGCGTAGGCTGGACGTACCCACGCACTCGTGCCCCTAAACCGGGTGCGGGTCGTGACACATTTTTAGTGGTGGCCCATGCAGGTCAGACTTCGCTAGTTGTGCGATGTCGTAGTAGTGCGACGTTATAGTTGTACTACTACGTACCTGCTATAGAATATAGGACATAGGATACTAGGATGAGAGAGGATGCTCAATCACAAAATTCTTGAGAGATTCCTGGGACGACCCCTTGAGAATCTTATTAAAATTTCTAATTTTAAATCCTTCGCCTTGTTTTCGTCCGTCCTCACTCATTGATATTGAATTTGATTATTGTTGATCAATTATTAAAATTTGAATCTTGGTTTTATTGTAGAGTTGATTTCATGCCGAGATAAATTTTACGGACTAAATTTTTTAATATCATCTGATGACATATATGGATGAGAACAGTGAGAAAGGTGAAACGTCTGCTTGGGTTATGGAACCTAGAGTTATCGCAGCCGTACCGGTTAGCGAAGATTCTAGATGACATGACTGTAGGGTTGCGTACTTTAGTTACGGAACCTGTCGTTTATCGCACCTATGCTTACTGGCATGGCGAGGATTCTCAGCGTCATAATTTCTGACCGACATGTATGATTATCAGGTTGTGTCTTAAAAACTTGTTCTTAAAGTATTATCTCAACACTTATCTGTTCTGTTATACAAGACTTTATTCCATCGTTCTTTTGGTTGCTAGCAGTAGAAACACCTTCAGTCCTCAATCCAGACTTTTTGAGCTCCTATCCTTGAGGATTCCTTGTTAAGTATGATAATTAATGACTTGTAATTTTGGCTGTGTCTAGAGTATTAGTATTGACTGAGTGAAGCTAGTGAGTTGTAAGTGTTTCCTAGTTGGACATGTGAGCAGTAGGCTTTAATCTAGAGTTAACCTATAGCATAGTACCTTGTAACAATGGTTCTAGGAGAAGTGTCATTAGAGACTGAGAGTAGAAGGAGAGCATAGAGTATCAGTGATAGTTCTCAGAGTTAGTATCAGAGCCAATATACCCGTCCTGGATAATCATGATTATGTAATTGAGTGATCTATGTAAACAATTAGGTATCAAGGAATTGTGTTAAGGATTAATGGAGCATAATATTCAATTTGATAATTGATATCGGAATTGGTAATAAAAATAGTGAAGCGTATCACGGATTAGTTTAACAGGCTTTAAAGGGTTAAAGGGAAATACATATACATCAATTGAGATAAGGAACCATATGCATGCCCATGAGAGTAAAGAAACATGAGTGTTATAGAAGGTACAGGTAATCATGAGTTCTAATGAGCTTGATGAGATGATCCATTAATGAAGCTAGTGATATAATACCAAGAGTGCTAATGGTTCTATATCGAGGATTAGTCGAGAATGACGCTAATAATAGTAAGCACTCTGTGTGATAAAATTGGATGATATACCAGTTAATATAGATTGAAAATCATGGAAGAAAATACATGTGATGATAACCTTGATCATTTGGAGGTAATAGTGCAAGTGATTCGGGCAGTACAATTTTAGTACACAGTTGTAGACAATAGAGGTATTGAGTGCACCTCGAGTATTAGAGACTACGAGCACTTATATGTAAATTGGTGGATTTATAAATTAAAGAGTGGAAATGAATTTTTACTTTGAGAATTATTGAGAAGTTGAGATTGTGTCAAAAAAAAAAATTTATGAGGATTTCAAATATTGATTCAATAAACAAGGTCAAGGCTACAAAGATTTTAGAAGTGATTAAAAATTTTATTTCGATGTTGAGTATCTGACTTTGAGGAGGTATATGCAATTTATTTTTAAGTTGATCGAGAAGTTAACCCTTGACGATTATTTTGAGGATAAATTTTATGGTAGATGAGAGATATGAATATTAATATATGAGTACATGATATACATGTGTAATGATCTGGTGACTTGAGCATGATTGAGATGGCACCGCAGACTGACTTGGGTGTCCATCTAAAGTTGTATTGGAAAGAGCAGTACTTAGTATGGTGTGTTACACTTGGTGTGCACTTGAGTGATAAGAACAAATAGTATGGACAATTGTAGTAGGAACGAGAACTAGCAGTGGGTGTACTAAAGTAGAACAGGGGTACCTAAAGAGATAGAGGTATCAAACTTTACATGCACCAATTGACCTATAATCGTGTTAGAGGTTCTTGGTATCAGATTTTGTTATTAATAGACAGGTGTGTGCAATACGGATATATTCATGGATCTTGTGGATTAATGATTAGTTGATATGGGTACCAGTGTACATGAATAGGAATTAGTTAGTGAATGTGCTAGAGTTAAGTGTTTGTTAGAGATAGTAGATACTACAAGTAATATATTAGCAGGTTTTCTTTTTTCTAATGTTTCCGTCTCTTGATTGATTGATTTCCCTAGTGCTGTAGTTCGTATTCATGATTTTCTTGTTAGAATATAACTAGTAGTATACCCTGACAGAGACTGCAGTACCATGACAAAAGATACATGACCTATATATTTTTCTTAAATTGCATGGCTGTAGGTAGAGTTTTCTTAAACCATGATCATTAGGGTTTTGACCATAGCAAGGATCTATGACAAGGTTATGACTGACAAAAAGGGACAAGAGGATTAAATTATGGATGAGCATTAATTTAAATAAAGAATTTAGGGGTTGTTATAACGGAGTTGATGGATCATTAATTTTACGAAAATCGAGGTATGATTGAAATTCGAGGATGAACATTAACTTAAATGGAGAGCTAAGAAATTCACAGGGCAAAATTGAGGATTTATTAATTTTAGGAAGGTCTTGATATGATTAAATTAATTATTAAAATTTGAGAAAATTTGAGAGATGATCATTTTATCTATTTAATTGCAAGATAGAAATTTTATATTTTATATTGAAGATTCTGAAGGTATCGCATCGTTGAGTATTTGAGGAAAAAGAAAACCGGGAAATAAAATCGTTAATGGAATGGTGTCGAATTCAATTCTCGGGAGGAGAATTTAGATTTGAATAAGCATCAATTGAAATTGAGTTAGAGGAGTAGAATGATTGATGGATTAGTGGTTAAAATTTAAATTTTGGGACACGATTTTATAAATATGCATTGATTGTATTTCAATTGGAGGATTGGATATTAAAATCCTTGAGTATTTAGATACAAACTTAAATTTTTTGGAGGAGATTATGACAAAGGGGATTTGATTTTTAAACTTGAAGATTTTCAGGAATATAATATTATAAAATTTTGAAAGGTTGTGAAATAGCAATATGGAATTACTTCATGATTATTTGGTTTGAAATTTAAATTTTGATAGAAATAATATGATGAGTAAAGGCAATTATTGAGGATCTTAAATTTCGAGGACGAAATTTTTCTAAGGTGGGTAGACTTGTAACCTCCGATTCCAAATTTCCGAAATAATTTAATTTTAATTTATTTTAAATATCAAGTTTATAAAATATTTTCTCCTTGAGTTTTGTATTAGATTTTGAACAATGTTTGATTTTAGAAGGTGATTTGAAGTCTTTTATAAAAATCATTTTTCCTAAATGTCGATTTATTATTAATTAAATAGATAAATAATGATATATATATAATACTCTAGCTTCGAATATTTATTGGCTTGAAATCATAAAATTATTTGTTTAATAAAAATTATTGAAGGACTAGTTGTTTTCATAATAAATTTTCATATCCATTTTGGAATAGTAAATAAATAAATTACATAATTTCTAGGGTTTTGAAATATGGGTTTAATTAGTAGCTAATTTGGAATCAGTTAGCCTTGGAAGCCTCTTAAAACATTTTCTTAAATAATATTTTTTCTATTAAATTTATCAGTTTACCGTCTCCCATTCACACCCTCATTTTCCCACATGAAAACCCATTTATATATAATCTTGGCCATTCATTATTGGGCCAATCCTCACCCTTCATCCCACACCCTCTTTCCCTATTTAAAGTCTCTCACCCACACCATTCCCAAGAAACCCTAGCTAGCCCTCACAAATTCCCACAAGCCAACAAGCCATCACCATTGATTTGTGTGCTCGTGTCCGTGTGTCCAGCATTACCGTGTCAGCCGTGTTGGCCTCGGGTCCGACCCCGGGTGTCCTACCGTATCCATTCATTTCCTGTGTCCAGATTTACAACGTTACAACCAGATTTTCGTGTCCGACACCATCTGGACACAACCCCCACACCACAGTACATTCAAACCCCTGTGTCCAACACCCGGACACGTCCACAGTACATCGAATCTATCGTGTCCAGCCCCGGACACGATCCAACCCTGACTCGTTCACAGAAATCCCAAAACCTAACCTACCGCCGGTGGCCGCCTCGGACCTCCTCACCCGCGTCGAGCCGTGGCCGCCTCGGATCCGTCGACCACCGCCGAGTTCGACCGTCGCCACAGCAGATCCGTCGAGCTGAGCTTCGCCGCCGCGTCGAGCCGAGCTTTGCCGCCGCCTCGAGCCGAGCACCCGCCGCCTCCTCGATACGAGCCGAGTCTGCCGCCGCCACAGCAGATCTGTCGACCGCCGCCGCCGAGACGAACGCTCGACCGCCGCCGAGCTTCGCTGCCGCCCTGAGCTCCCAGATCCCGCCTCGAAGTTGGACCGCCACCACCGCGTGACCCCGGCGGACTCCTCCGTCGACGCCGGGAAACCCAACGTGAGCTCCCTCTCCGACTTCCCTCTTCCCTCTTTCCTTTCTTCAGTTCTGAAAATTTTGAGTTAATTTAAGTTATGTGATAGTTAGTATAATTAGTTAATTTATAATTAGTTTAGTAATTAATGTAATTAGTTTAGTAATTTCATGTAATTAGTTTAGTAAATAAATATAATTAGTCTAGTAATTTCATGTAATTAGTTTAGTAATTTCATGTAATTAGTTTAGTAAATAAAATATAATTAGTTTTATTGTTTATAATGTATGAATTTAGTTATGTATTATATATAAGGACTTGGTTATATTAATATGCAATTAGTTAGTAGTTGCGAAATAATTATAAGGGTTTTGATTATGTAAAAATATAATAATTTGGTGGGGTTTATATTATTATTTAAGAAATAGTTTCAATAATAAAAAATTTGTTCAAAAAATTGGTTATTTGGACTGGTAACCGAATTTACTATAGGTATAAAAATATATTGGCTTTTACGTAAATTCTAAATTTGTATAAATAAACTTTTAAATTGTAATTTATGTTCGAAAGGAAAGTTTTAACAATTATTGTTCAAAATAATTTTGAAATAATTTTCATTAAATTAAGGTGTTACCTTAATTACGAACAATCGACCCTTTTCTCTTATTAGCCTGGTATCCTTATCTCGATTTTCGTGCCAAACTCTGATCTTGGACTTCTTTATATAGTTTCTAGCTAATTGGACTGCTCCGGACCTATTGGAACTAACTGCTATTTCATTTGGGATCACCTTGAGGAGGGTGGCATTATGTATATTCTTTGATTTGTTAATATACCTATATAAAAATATTTGATTGATATATATATACAAATATGTATTTTGGTGTATAAATATATATTTATATACATCTATTTAGTGTATATACACACATACGTATTTTGTACAATTACTAATAGACACTTATATATATATTATATACGTTTTTACTGGTATATACTTTGAGTGTAAATGTGTATTATATACGTATCCCTACTAGATGACCCTAGTTGACTAGAGCCATGCCTGGCATAGCCCTGAGGCCAGGGTATTTCTATTGTGTGTTAGTGTAGTATCTGATACAAGTGATATTATTATATGTTTATAGGACTGTCGGATTCTCCAGACGATACTCTGGGACAGGACATTGGTATTGACAGCTAAGGACCCAAGGCGAGTACATTCTCTGATTAGTTTCTAATTTATGATATCTCCTATGTTCACTGTATCTAGTGTAGATATCCATGCTCTTGACACGTTGGTTACACGGATTGGTATACACGAATCTCGTCATGAGATGTTATTCCTTTTTCATGGTGTAGCTTGTACAAGACTTATTTCCTTGTTATCTTGTGCATGTACAGACACTGATTCCCGGGAAGACTTGCTACCTCCCTAGGGAATCCCGTGCCATAGCGTACCATGATTGGATCTACTATACCAGTCGGGGGTTGGGGAGTATTTTAGTGTATATATGTGATCATACCCAACTTTACATGCATCATAGCTCATCCCACATCTCACGTCGGGTGCGGCCTGACCATTTACATGCTTCATAGTTGTTACGTGTGATTAGCCTGACCTCTACATGCATCCTAGCTAACCAACGGTTAGCCTGACCTTACATGAATTATAGCTAATCACATATAACCAGCCTGATCAAGTTCCCAAGCCGATCACATGTTAAAGCTAGTACTCATACACTTAGTCATAGGTTCTTGCTCATGGACATATTGTTTCTTCTTCTGCATTTACTTACAGTATTTCTAATATTTCTTTTATTTCTCGTACCTATACATGCTTCTCGTATATTTCCATCTAGAACTGCTACATAGTTTATATCATGAATATAGAACTGCTATTTAGAGATGTACTTTGCTCCTTCCTGACTGGAAAACATTTTTCCAGACTGTGACCTTAGTGGACTTGTTTCTGACACTTGGGCATTGAATGTTACTGATTGCAGGTATGATTATTTTGTTATTAGACTTGTCTTGTATTTCTGGCTTGCCTTGATATCTCATCGTGCTTAGTTTATATGATTGAGTATTTCTAACATTATTTTATGATATCCACGTCTTCTTATGGAGTTGGGTATTCACGTGAGTTTGATTAGATAGTTACATGACCTAGACAGTGTTCTACTGCCGATGCTGCGGCGTAGGCTGGACGTACCCACGCACTCGTTCCCCTAAACCGGGTGCGGGTCGTGACAGTGTATCTTGTGTAAGCCATGTTTTTTTGTTCTTCTTGTACAAATATATATATATACATTGGTTTATGAGAAGAGTAGCGCCCTTCTTGTGGAATGGGCGTGTCATAACATACCATGGTTGGATCTACTATACCAGTCGGGAGCGGGGAGTATGTAGTATATATATGTGATCATACCCTCCTTGTGCATGTCTTGTTCCTTGAATAGTGTTAATTATATACCGCACGTATGATTAACCAGGCCATAATCCTTATGCAAGTTCCCAAGACGATCACATGTTAAAGCTGGTACTCACTCACTTAGTAGTAGTATTTCTTGATTCATTCCTATGATGCCCATTCTTGTATTTGTTTCCAGTATTCCTTTATTGCATATATGTTGTTCTTTATATTTCATCTTGTATATTTGCTCTATTTACTGTTATATAGTTTATATTATTTATTAGAACTGCTGTTAGAGATGTACTTTGCTCCTTTCCTAACCGGATATATTTTTCTCAGATGACACTGAGTGGTACCCCACTCACTACGGGCTTCGGGACATAGTTGGCTTAGAGCCAGAGACTTTGGCTCAGGAGGGTCTCATCCCGATTGAGACAGATGACCCAGGACTCGTAGCTTTTTCGTTAGATTCTTTTGTACTGGATTTGTCTCCAGCTCAGTCTTTAGTATTTCTTTCTTGACTCATTGGATATTATTTTGTCTTGTGAGCTATATTTGTGACTCTTCTGTTCTTTTATTATATTCGCATGATTGTTCCATCTTATAGATCCGTGATTGAGTATTAATATTTTATTGGTGGTATTATTATATCTTGATATGCTAGATAGATAGTTTACCCAAAATAGCGTTCTATCACCGATGCTGCGGCATAGGATGGACATACCCACGTACTTGTGTCCCTTCACCGGGTTCGGGTCATGACAACTAAAAATATATCATGACCCGAACCAGGAATAAGGGCACGAGTAGTAAACAACGTCCAGCCTATGTCGCAATATCAATGGTAGAATGATGTCTGATCAATGAAACTATCTACACATTATTTGTGGTATTAAACGAAAGAATGAAGATGTATTCAATATGGGGTTTACACAGAACCCGCCTTCTTTTGTTTACAAACAAACTTGTACAATTTGATCCTATATGAGGATATGGGAGTACAATTTATTTAATATGGATAGATATTGCTATAGGTGTCTGATCTGCAGTCGATCACTTTAGCCCTTGGACCACACGATGTTGAAGAAGTGCCGTAGAAGACAGGAAGCAACTTCGAAGGTTGCAGGAGAGGGTGGATGCACGATGCCAAAGTCGTCGATCCCTCCTCTTCGCCAGAGCTCCGGGTGCTCTCTCTCTCTCTCTCTCTCTCTCTCTCTCGGGTTCGATCTTCCGATTCGTGTTTGTAACCTCCGATTTCCAAATTTCCAAAATAATTAGATTTTTAATTTATTTTAAATATCAAGTTTATAAAATATTTTCTCCTTGAAAATTTATTTGATTTTGAACAATGTTTGATTTTAGAAGGTGAATTAAAATCTTTTATAAAAATCATTTTTCCTAAATATCACTTTCTTATAAATTAAATAGATAAATAATGATATATATATATATATATATATATATATATATATATATATATATATATATATATATATATATAATACTATAGCTTCGAATATTTATTGGCTTGAAATCATAAAATTACTTGTTTAATAAAATTATTGAAGGACTAGTTGTTTTCATAATAAAATTTTATATTACTGGGATAGTAAATAAATAAATTTCATACTTTCTAAAGTTTTTGCAATATGGATTAATTAGTAGCTAATTGGGAATCAGTTAGCTTTCCTAAAATATTTTCTAAAATTATAATCTTTTCTTTTTAAAATTTTACAAGTTTTCCATTTCCCATTAACTAGCCAACACACCCTCATTCCCACATGAAGAACTTATTCATACCTAATCTGGGCCATTCATTATTTGGGCCAATCCTCACCCTTCATCCCACACCCTTTTTCCCTATTTAAGTCTCTCATCACCATTTCCAAGAAACCCTAGCTAGCCCTCACAAAATTTCCAAGCCAACAAGCCATCACCATTTTTGTGTGCTCGTGTCCATGTGTCCAGCTCTACCGTGTCAGCCATGTCGACCTCGGGTCTAACCCCGGGTGTCAATATCCGTGTCCACATCCATCCTTCATTCCGAATCTAGTTCTTTATACCACAGTCCCTTCCCTCTGTGTCCGACACACCGGACACAGTCCATCAATGCACAAAATGTTCATTCCCGTGTCCAACACAGACACTATTATCCCTAAACCCAGTACACATCAACAACACTAACCTAACTTGACCTAGCCGCCAGTGACCTGCGCCATCGCTGCCATACCGTGGTTCCCAGATATCGTCGCCTCTTGGAGCTCTGGCCAGCCGTTGCCACCACGCTGGAACTCACCGTGCTTAGCCCTCCACGACCATGGTTACCTCCAAGCTTCCAGCGTCATCGATTTCCGCCGCCGGAGCTCTAGGCACGACAGATCTGCAACCATCGAGTTACGATCAATGTGAGCGCAGGCCGGATTCTTCAAAGTCCCCGACACCATGACAGATCTGGACCCGAGCACAGCCTTACCATAGCCATACTAAACCGGAGCTTCACCATTGTCGTGAAGCACTGTGCTCGAGCTCTAGTAGCCATCCCCGCGATTGATCCACAGTTGACCAAACTTCATTGCCAAGCGGCCCCGTGAGCTCAGATCCGGTACCATCTCGAAGATCTCCACCGCCTCCCTCCGGAGCAGCGCTGCTTCCCACACCTCGGCCGACGGTGGGCCTATCAACCCCCTCCACCCTTTGGTGAGACACACCTCCCTTTTACCTCTCTCCCTTCCTCTTTTCTTATGTTGATGGAATGAAATGACATAGTAAACATTTTTGCCTTAGTAACTATTGGGTTCTTTGACTTTCAATGGAATTAGACTTGGTTCTTCCAAACTTCCTAGTAATGGACTAAGTCGACTGTAGATAACTAATAAATAGTTTTTGTAAATGTTGAACCTTAGTTAAATTGGGATATTTTATTAATAGAGATCCATTATTTTGGGATGTACCTATAATAGAAAATAAATGATGGGTTTATTTAGTAGCAAATATTTCTAAAATAGTTATATATCCACTTATACCTCTCAAGGGATTTTATTAAGCAGAGATTTCAAATGGACCCATTGGGTTTTTTATAATAATATTTTGGACTATACTTATATATTCAAACCTATAATGTATTGGTTTCTAAATAAGGAATATTTCTTAAAAGATATAGTTGGACCATTAAAAGAATTCATATAGATTACAATTTTAGACTTAATAATAATATTTCCTAAAAATATATATATTTGGGTCTAACTAAACCAACCTTTTCTCCTAACATAAATTGATTATTATTGAACCTAGCTAATTTATGTATATTTTCTCTGTCTGTTGTGGACCCGGTATCTTCGTCTTGAACTTCGTGCCGAACTTCAATTTTTGGACTTCTTTATATAGTTTCTAGCCATTTGGACTGCTCCGAACTCATTGGAACTAACTGCTACTTCATTTGGGATCACCTTGAGAAGTGTGGCATTATGTACATTCTTTGATTTGTTAATATACATATATAAAAATGGTTGATTGATATATATATATACAAATATGTATTTTGGTATAAAAATATATATTTATATACATCTATTAGTGTATAAACACATATACGTATTTTGTACAATTACTAATAGACACTTATATATATATTATATACGTTTTATTGGTATATACTTTGAGTGTAAATGTGTACTATATACGTATCCCTACTAGATGACCCTAGTTGACTAGAGCCATGTCTGGCATAGCCCTGAGGCCAGGGTATTTCTATTGTGTGTTACTGTAGCATCTGATACAAGTGATACTATTATATGTTTATAGGACTGTCGGATTCTCCAGACGATACTCTGGGACAGGACATTGGTATTGACAGCTAAGGACCCAAGGCGAGTACATTCTCTGATTAGTTTCTAATTTATGATATCTCCTATGTTCACTGTATCTAATGTAGATATCCATGCTCTTGACACGTTGGTTACACGGATTGGTATACACGGATCTCGTCATGAGATGTTATTCCTTATTCATGGTGTAGCTTGTACAAGACTTGTTCCTTGTTATCTTGTGCACGTACAGACACTGATTTCCGGGGAGACTTGCTACCTCCCTAGGGAATCCCGTGCCATAGCGTACCATGATTGGATCTACTATACCAGTCGAGAGTTGGGGAGTATTTTAGTGTAGATATGTGATCATACCCAACTTTACATACATCATAGCTCACCCCACATCTCACGTCGGGTGCGGCCTGACCATTTACATGCTTCATAGCTGTTACGTGTGATAAGCCTGACCTCTACATGCATCATAGCTAACCAACGGTTAGCCTGACTTTACATAAATCATAGTTAATCACATGTAACCAGCCTGATCAAGTTCCCAAGCCGATCACATGTTAAAGCTAGTACTCATACACTTAGTCATAGGTTCTTGCTCATTGACATATTGTTTCTTCTTCTGCATTTACTTACAGTATTTCCAGTATTTCTTTTATTTTTTGTACCTATACATGCTTCTCGTATATTTTCATCTAGAACTGCTACATAGTTTATATCATTAATATAGAACTGCTATTTAGAGATGTACTTTGCTCCTTCCTGACTGGAAAATATTTTTCCAGACTGTGACCTTAGTAGACTGGTTTCTAACACACTTGAGGATTGGAAGTTAATGATTGCAGGTATGATTATTTTGTCGTTAGAGTTGTCTTGTATTTCTTGCTTGCCTTGATATCTCATCGTGCTTTAGTTTATGTGATTGAGTATTTCTAACATTATTTTATGATATCCACGTCTCTTTATGGAGTTGGGTATTCACGTGAGTTTGATTAGATAGTTACATGACCTAGACAGCGTTCTACCGTCGATGCTGCGACGTAGGCTGGACGTACCCACGCACTCGTGCCCTAAACCGGGTGCGGGTCATGACAGTGTTGACCTGGTTCGATCTTCAAGTTTTTAGTTTTTCGACCTCGGATCTGATATTGGCTTTCTTGACCAATTTTCCTCCCCGTTCCTCATTGATAGAGGTCTCTATTTATAGAGTTTTAGTGACAATGACCACTCCGTCTGTATAACAACCGAGGAGTGGAAAGTACAGCACCCTTTTACACAACGGTTAAAGTAACCAATGCCTGCGTATAGATGATCTTTTGAATGAGCGTGTGACGCGGGTCCAACTAAGCGACACAACGCGTACTATTGCTACGAAGATCACGGCGTAAAAGCCACGTAGGTTGGTATCCATCGTGTAGAAGAGGTTGGCATAGAAGCCAAATGTCTGTCACCATGGCATAGAAGCCAAATAGTTATCAAACCGGCATAGAAGCCGAACAGGCGTAGAAGCCGAACAGGCGTAGAAGCCAAGTGGTCGTAGAGGCCGAACAGGCATAGAAGCCGAGTGGTCGTAGAGGCCGAACAGGCATAGAAATCGAGGGGGCACAGGGGCCGAACAGGCGTAGAAGCCGAAGGGGCACAGGGGCCGAACAGGCGTAGAAGCCAAAGGGGCACAGGGGCCGAACAGGCGTAGAAGCCGAAGGGGCACAGTGGCCAAGCAGGCGTAGAAGCCGAAGGGGCACAGGGGCCGAGCAGGCATAGAAGCCGAAGGGGCACAATCGCTGGATGGGCGTAGAAGCCGCTGCGTACCGTGCCATAGTGCTGACGTGGACGTCTTAGCCGGAATTACGGCTTTTGAAGATATAATCAAATCTCTCGCATTAAATGTCAAGATTTGCCATCATCCCGTGCATTAAATGTAGAGGCGTGTTCTTTGACGGCCTGCAACCCTTTCTACGCATCAGTCGCAGAGACGTGCCTCGAGAAACTGTTACCGTACTGTGCATTAGGCGAAGAGACGTGCCTCAAACCTCGTACGGAGTGCAGCTTTTGGCGTAGCAGGCGGATTGTCTACTGCAGAACGTAAACAGCTCACGTTTTGCCTATGTAAAACAAGGCAGCGTATCCCCTCGTGCTTTGAAAAAGCAGTTTATGCGAAGGGGATGGCGGTATTTGACAGCCTGGGTGGCAGTGCAGTGCCATCATTATAGCCGTCGCTTGGGTAGTCGAGCCGTATCCCTTTGCCAGAAGTCCAGACGTCTGGTTCTTTGCAGGCTCTGACAGGTTCATTGCAGGATCTGACAGGTTCACTTCGGAGAATACGAAGCATCTCTTGTACACCTCCATGCTGCGTATGTAAAGGGGATGAGTTTAACGCCCTGGAGGCGATGAAGCACCCTGTTTACGCTGAAGCGGCTTGGACGTACTGACTAGCGTGGATGGCCTTTTGAGCTTTTTATGTTTCACGCTTTGTTCTAGAGGAAAAGGCTCTGTTGCACGCTTGATGGCTCTTAAGGCCTCTGCCTATGCTGCTCTGCACCGATATGCCGCGTAGTCGTCCGGCATATTTTTCATGCTTCTACAAGACCCCCTTCAAAGCTTTCAAATTCCTCGGAAGTTGGAACGCTTTGAATGAAGCATAAACCGTACCTCGTGACTCGAAACATTTCTGAATAGAGTATTGAAATGGTCGATGGTGACTTTATGGCAAATTTATTGGGGACCGGTGTGACTCCTTTTCGCCTATAAAAGGCTGGGGGAGTTTAGCCTGTTCTCCCCACATTTTCATCACCATGCAGAGATGATCGTCGGAGTTCGCCGGGTCGATTTCAGGAAGAAGGAGATCATGTTCTTCCAGCGTGTAAGGAGCCAAAAAAGACGGCATCTTCGAGCAAGTGTCCACTACAACGATGGATCATGGAAGAATATCTTAGCCTCCCTTGCTCGGGATAATCAGCAACTTTGTATGGCATTGCCCCAGGAGAGAGGAAGGGTCGTCTTTGACCACACAGTTTGCAAGTATTGTCTTCTCTCGTTGCCTCCGGTGACGAGAGTCAGACAGACTCGCTCTGTCCCGGCTTGATCGACGCACGAAGTATGGGATCTGCAAAATCTATGCAGGCCCAGTTCTGTATCCGCCCGTCGTTGATCATTGCCATGTCAGTCAGTTTGCGGCAACCGACTGACTGCTGGAGAAGATGGATGAAGAATTGAAGCCCAGCGAGAACCTGTCAGAATAACTTATGGGCAATCTTCAGACGATGATGGAAAAACCCTCCTGTCGACGGAGTTCCCCTCAGTTGTAATCATGAAAATGCAAAAAAAACCCTTGTAGATTGGATTTCCCTCATATGTAATCATGACTTTGATCTTTTAATAAAATCGTTTTGCTTCTTCATATGATCATCTTGCCATATGTAGTTGTGAAGTCTGAATATGTGTAGCTTTGACACGTCTGAATCTTTACGCCAACTTTGTAGAAAGAGTGCTAGGTCCTGTCCTTTACGCATAGCGAATAGTCCATAGAACACTGTAGAGCATTTTGAACATTTTAGAACTGTCCTGTTACTAGGACTGAGGAACCGCGTAGAGCTCTGAACTTCTGATAAACATAATTTTTGTTCAGACTTCGTCTTCAAGAATGACTTCCCGAAAAATCTCTTGGAACAGGGTCAAGAAATGGCTGTCTAACTGAGTTGCTATCTTGATAGACGAGATATTCAGACTGGAGTCTGGATGAACCTCCAATTGACCCGAGAAGAGTAATTTCTCAATGTTTGAACTCTTGTATGCTTCGGGTACTTGGGATATGTCAAGGCCAAGAAGGAGTATCTTCTGTATGAACTCCTGTAATTGACCGTCTTGAGTTCGGATATGCAGAAAGTCAGATATCTGTAGCGTAGATAAGCTGAAAATCTTGAGTTCGTAGGCCTATTGAGCGTAGAAAGCCACCGAGCGTGAGATCATCGATTTGGAGCTGCTAAGCATGAAGTCGTAGGTTTGTAGCCTTTCGAGCGTAAAAGCTACCGAGCACAAAGGCATCCGGGCATAAAACCATAGACTGATAGCTTGCGAGCATAGAACCGTAGATCTGTTTTTGTCGAGCATAGAAAGCTCCTTAGCGTAGAACTGTAGATTTGTAGCCTGTGAATGAAAGAAATCTTCCGAGCGTAGAGGTTGCGGATCTGTTGCCTCCGAGCGTAAACTAAGCGCCACCGAGCTTGAGATCATTGATTTGGTACCTACTGAGCGTAAAAAGTCATAGGTTTGTGGCTTCTCGAGCATAACAGCTACCGAGCACAAAGGCATCCGGGCGTAAAATCATAGACTTGTAGCTTGCGAGCGTAAAACCGTAGATCTGTTGCTATCGAGCGTAGAAAAGCCCCTTAGCATAGGAACCGCTGACCTGCTTTTGCGCGAAAAACTCTTCGAATCTGCTGACTGTCCGTCTCTCGAGAGTAGTGGGCTGACATAGCACCCAATCATAACCAAATATTAATTTGTGAGATTTGGTTGGGGGTTTCGAGGAGCAGCCTGAGGATTCGAGGAGTCGATCCGAACGCTATATATATCCCGAGCTTTGGAGAGAGAAACTTTTTATCCGTCTTCTGTGAGAGAGAGCTTTTGATTTTAAGTTTTTTTTCCCCTCGTTCTTTCTCCGAGCACTCCAAGCTTCCAGAAATGGCGTTGAAATAAACCCTCTCCACCAAGAGAAAGAGCATAGGCTCTTCTTCTCGTCCTTCTGCCCCGACGAGGGAGTCTTCGGTTGGGCGAGGCGAACTTCCCTCTAAGCGAAGCATTCTGCCGATGAGTAGCGCATCCGGCCTTAGAGGTATAGCCATTTGGGAATGACAAAGAACTATGAAAAATCCTTCGCACACGTTGAACGTGACCGTGCCAGGTCATCTTCTGTGCTGATAGCCTCTTTGAGGAAGATGACGCACGGAGACATTTTCATCTTTTACGCCCACATTTCTAATGTGTCAGCGTAAAAACTCCATGTCTTCGTAGTTATGAGCGTAAAAGCTCTGGCTGCCGAAGGCTTTGGTGTATACTATAAAATTTTAGTTTTACGCTTTGGATGGGACCTCCAGCGTAATAACTAGATTTTTGGCAGTCTGGCGTAAAGCACGGACGGTATACCGCCAATTACGCTTTCGGGATATGACTCCTGGCTTAGGAGGACCAAATTTTGTACAGTCTTGGCGTAAAGCACCGACTGTCGCTTCTTGGCCCTTATATTGCAAGGTTCGTAATGACGTGTTTTCCTTGAGTTTTTGCAGTCGACTTGCAGGAGTCTTCGCTGGCCGAGGTGATGGGATCCGCTGCTGGGATGCTGCACTCGAACTACTTGGAGGATCTGCCGCATGTGACATTTCCTATCTCCGGACCCCAGTATCCCAAAGGGAGGAGGATCTTGATATCGGCTCAGGGCGAGCGAATGCTGCTGAGCATGATCAACGGGGAGCCCCTAACGTACGTAGATGGGGAGCAGTACATCAAGCCGACCTTCCTCTTTGGGGACATGATAGACAAGCAGTCCCAAACGAAGCCCAAGAGAGAACCCTAGGTTTTCCCTGCCGAGAGCGTGGTTTTGTATTTGCCCACGATGCCGAGAGATTATCCCATCTCGGCTTTCTTCCATGCCACACATCGCAGGAGGATGTCGTGGACGCTGACTCCTGATCTTCACGGGAAACCGGGGAAGATCTTTCATCTAAAAGGAGCCGACCGGGGGTCGTTTGTCAGCCGCCCCACTGGCGTTGTGACGTTGTTCAGGGGACTGTGCCCGGGCAGCGTCCCGAGTGAAGACAGTTCAATGATCCAGCCGGTACAATTGTCGACTTTCTGTAATGACTTCATGGTGCGAGGGGGGGTATACCCCAAGGAGAATCCTCGATGCAACGGGTGGATTACCCCAACAAATCTCCGATGGTCCTGCCTAGTTGACTGGGCTTTGAAGCATTTTCGGAGAGAGCTGGAAGTCATCGGACTGTATGCCGTCGTGAGCGTGATGAGTGTTGGGTTGCCTCCCAACCCTAACCTCTTTCTGGTGCTGATGGAGCAATACATTTCGCTCACCAGGACCTTCGCCACTCCACTGGGGGAGTTAGGGTTGGCCCTCCACGAAATGGCAGCGATCTCGAGACTGCCGATGGGGGATACCCCGTATGAAGAGTATGTTCCTACCAACCGGGAGTTGGAGGACTCGGATCCTCGGGTGGTTGAGGTGTATCAGGAGCTGATGTGCCACTACCTCGCGTGCACTGCTTTTTATAATGAGCCCTCTGACTTGGCTCACACCACTAAGTGGATGTCCTACCTCTTCTCCCACCGGGCCAGGGCCGTCAAGTCGGTGAAGGTTTCGGGGGACAAGCACGAGCTCGTGAACTGCTTGGGCGCGCTCAGTGCTGAGGTCATTGTGGATCTTATGGAGGAGGCTAAAGCTCCAGATCATTTCCTCGCTGACGGGGTAGGAAAGTACCCTGAAGGCACTAAGGCCTATAGCTACCTGAGGCGCTGTCGCAGGCCTTTGTCTGAGGAAGCCAAGCTGGCTGGCTTTCTCTCCCTATGGCTGCGTCGAGTAGTGGTGCCTGGCACCGCGTCCGCGGACCGCATTCATCGGAACATCTTGTGGCCCACCGTCCGTCTGGTGTTCGGGGCAAGGCTGGGCTTGCTTCCTGCCATGGTGTGCCGTATACAGGCTGGCCTGAGAGCCATGGCTGACGGACTGCTCGTTGACAAAGCTCGGCGTGAGAGTTTTCCCCGGGTGGAACTACCATACCTGTATTTGATGGGATGGTTAATTCTCCATAACCCCCGGGTGATGTCTTCCGGTCTTAGTAGCAGTGCGGGGGGTAGTTTCTTGCTGAACTACAAGGGCTCCCTCTGGAACGTGAACACAGTCGTGGACTGTCGGCTGACGCTGGGCCTTGGCCATTGTTGGAAGCTCTTCTGCACTGTCCCTTCTGTACATCGTAATCAGTCGGGGATCAGGCTCGAGGATTTAGGCGAAGAAAAGACCAATCTTTCTTCGGAGGCCTTTAATTGGTTGGTCTGCATCAGACCCTCCCACTTGCTGTACAGAAGCGAAGATCATTACTTCTTTGAGACTTACTTGCCCAGTCGATTCGCCAGGCAGTTTGGGTACGATCAGCTGCACGTGGGCAATGCCATTACCAGCTTCAGGTCCAGGGGCGGACTCATTGATGGAGCCAGGGGATGGCGGTACTTCATTACGGGTTGCACGGGAGCAATCTTCATTGTGCCGGTCGCCACCCTTTCCACGGAGCTGCGCATCCTCCATTCGTATGCTCAGTTCTACGTGGCGATCAACACCCTCCATCGTAATTTTGACATGCGTGGAAGCTTCAGGGTACCTTCTTCCAAGCCTGGGGGAAGAATCGAAGTCCCCTCGGTTTCATCTGACGAGGGTGAGGAGTCCGTCATTTCGGATGAGCCTCTGGTGTCGGTGCCGAGGTACGAAGTACCTCCGCCTACGGGGGCACTGGCGATCTCAGGGAAGCGAAGGGCTTCTGTCTCGAAGCAAACTTCCCCTCGCAAGAGGAAGAAGAAGACGGCTGGCCGCCCTCTCCGGATTCCTGGCATAGAGGCTCCTAGAGAGGAACTTGCTGCCTCTCCTGTTGGGGATGCCTCTTTGATTGGAGACTCCCGGCCTCTCGGAGAGGGACCCTTAGTTTCGGCTGGCGGTGTCGGAGAACTCCTGCTTGAGGCTGCAATTGCTGCCACTGCTGCCACTGCTGTCACTGCCTCTGGTAGTGGAATAAAATCGCCCGCGTGGCCGAGGCAAATGGGAGAATCTTCCTCTAGGCCAGCAACGGAGGAAACTCCTGCTGCGCCCGTGAGCATGACCAGCGAGGTTCCAGCTGACGAACCTCGAACACGTCTCGGCGGAGGCTTGGTGGAGCTCCAGGCGATGTCGGTTGGCCCACCTCCTTCTCCAGGTATGACAGTTCGTATTGCGTCATTAAGGCGCGATATAGCTACATCGGCTGCAGACGCGGCATATATACCGTTGGCTACGGATGAAGGTCATCTTTATGTCTCCTCTTAGAAAGATTACTATCATATTGATGTCAAATTTCTTGTCCTCTTCTCAGGGGATGGCGCCCACGGGGAGTATAGCGTTGAAGCGCATTCTGGCTCCGCTCGGGCTCCTGACGATGATACGGAGGCGTTCGACTTCGATGAGGAAGTGGCTTCGGGGGCCAGTACGCCCGGAGTAGTTTTGTCACCTCAAGAGGAGGACGAACCCGTCGTCGTGATCTCGCCTCTTGTGAGTATGGCGATGACTTCGACCGTCGTTGTCGCACCTTCTTCGGTCGTACCCCCTGTCGAGGCGGCGGCTGTGGCCACCTCGTCTGCAATCGTCCTTGGAGGGGAACTCGCTAATATCGCGGCCACTCCTGGCATCCAACCAGATCTGGTTGCGCTAACTGAGCTGTATACCGGCACCTTCTACGCCAATTTGAACACGCTGATAACAATGGTGTTGGCGAAGAATCTGGATTTTGAGAGCCTGAAGAATGCTTCCCAGTTTTCGATTGGGGCCGTCAGAGCGTTTGGCGATTCCGGGGTAGCTGACACCCTGGAGGCGATGGTTAATTGGTTGGAGCAACCCATTAACGAATACTTGCAGCTGACTTGGGGCAGTTTTGAATATGAAGTCCAGGCCAGATACGACTCCATGACTGCGCGGCTTACCAAACAGCTGGAGAGCTTGGATAGTTCCATCAAGGCGCATGAGCTGGAGAAAGATAAAAAAAAACCGTCGTGGAGGAGGCTCTTGCTGTTGAGACGCGGTGCCAATCCGAGCACGAAGGGAACGCAGCGAGGGTCAGCAAGTTGAAGGAGAAACTCGCTCGGGTAGAGGAGTGGGCTTCTTAGTCGCTGGCAGGTCTAGGCGTAGCGTCCGGTCGGCTGAGCGCTGCTCGACGGGAATTGGATCATGCAGAAGCTGCCCGAGCTGGCTCTCTCCGGGCAAGGGCCGAGCTGGCCTTTACGAACAATCCTGAGGCACGGCTGGAACGGGCCCGCGCTGATGCCTTGGTTTCCAGGGGCGAGAAGGTAGCTGCACTGGCGAAGTTGATTCGTGATCTGACTGCTCCCCCGCAATGATGTACCCTTCCTTGCTCTTAGCTTCCCCAATATAATTCTGCTCTTTTTGGAAATAAAATGCATCTTTTCTGACTTTGTGGACCCATCATTTCAGAATATAAATGACAGGTTTATGTTAGAGTGATATCAGAGATAGTATGGACGTAATAAACTCTCGATAAACTTCTAGCAGGACATATCTATTCAGAGGTCGTACAGACATGATAGAATATGACCTAACTAGCTTCGTTGTGGAAGTAGTTTTGTCAGAATTGGGATTCCCGCCGTATTCTACCCTGGGGCAGAGGAGGTTAAGCATAGTACCTCTTTAGGAATTTACCGTTGATAGGAGCCATTAATAGGTCTCCATTAGGCTGGGCTAACCTATAAGCGCCATTCGAGAACGTTGTCTCGATCACATAAGGGCCTTCCCACTTGGGCTGAAATTTCCCTTTACTCCTGTGAGTGAGAATCATCGGCCTTCTTACGGCTAAGACTAGCTCGCCGATCTTGAACACTCTTTCCTTTACTTTATGATTGAAAGCTCTAGAAATGCGTGCTTGGTAGAGCGCGATGCGTTGTTGAGCTTGGAGGCGTTTCTCGTCTAATTCTTCTAGCTCTTGAAGCCTTAACAGGTCATTCTTTTCTTGGGTCAGCTTATTAGTTACGGCTATCCTGAGCGACGGGATCTGGATTTCAATGGGAAGAACTGCTTCGCTCCCGTAGACCAGTGAAAAAGGGGTACAACCTGTCGGTGTCCATACCGTTGTGCGGTATGCCCAGAGACATTCGCCCAACTTCTCGTTCCAGTCTCTTTTGTTCGAAGAGACGAACTTCTTCAGGAGTTTGATAATGGTTTTATTGAAAGCTTTCGCCAAACCATTAGCAGCTGGATAATATGCCGTAGAGGCAATATTACGTATTCAATTTTTATCGCAAAATCGATGAAACGCTTGGCTGATGAACTGAGGTCCATTGTCATGGATTATCCTTTGGGGAAGCCCAAAGCGATAAATGACGTGGTGTTTGATGAAGCAGATTACGTCAGACGCTTTTACCTCAGCAAGAGGGATCGCCTCCGCCTATTTGGAGAAATAATCCGTGATGGCTAGTATGAACCGGTGACCTCTGGAAGAATACGAGTGAATAGGACCAACGATGTCCATACCCCATGCCTCGAAAGGCCAGGATACAATCGTAGGATGTAGATATTCAGACGGTTGATGTATGAAGTCTATATGGACCTGACAAGCTCTGCATTGTCTTGCATAGCTGATTGCGTCTGTGATCATAGTGGGCCAATAATAGCCCATTCTCCTTATACGATCCTGTAGCTTAGGACCGGGCTGATGTGCTCCGCATACGCCATCGTGAGCTTCCCGGATAATCTGCTGTGCTTCATCGTCTGAGAGACATCTTAATAGCAGTCCGTCGTAAGTCCGACGATATAGGCATTGTGAAGATGCATCAAAGTAGAAGCGTAACTATCGTCTCTTGACGGATACTGCTTCTTTGGGGTCCTCTGGCAAGATTCCGTATGCGACAAAATCTATGAAAGGACTCCTCCAGTCTCTTCCAGGGGGATCTGTGTTCACAGCGTGGCTGCGTTCTATGTGAAGGTTGTTCTTCACGCAGAATAAATCTCTGTTCAGAAGGATTACCGAATTCTGCCTTCTTATAAGAGTGGCTAAATCTGCCGCTAGACTGGCTAGGGCATCAGCTTCCAGATTCTGGGATCGAGGCACATGCTCTAGGAAGAATCCTTTGAATATCATGGCTATCTCGACTGTCGCTTGGTGATAGGGGATGAGGTCTAGATTCCGGACTTCATATATTCCTCTGACTTGATTGACGATAAGCAGAGAATCACCGAAAGCTTCCAGGGACTCGACCCCTAGCTCTTTAGCGACTTAGAGTCCAATTAACAGGGCGTTGTATTCTGCCATATTATTGGAGCATGGTTTGTTAAGAAAATATGCCCGGTAGATGATGAGTTTATCAGGAGTGACTAGGACGATTCCTACCCCTGAAACCACATTTCCCTGAGGACCAGTCCTGGAGGCGCCGTCGAAGAACAGTTGCCATGCGTCACCTTCCATTGTGGAATTATATTCTGCAACTTCGTCGGGAATGTCTTCGTATAATTTGGAGGCCTCCGGGATCGAATGAGCAGCTAGGAAGTCGGCCAGCGCTTCGCCTTTGATGGACTTCTGCGGTACGTATACCATGTCATATGGTGTTAACAATATCGCCCAAGTTGTGAGTCGGGAATTAAGAACGCTCGGCTTGCTCATCAGTACTCGAAGAGGGTTGATCCTGGAGATGATGTGGATAGTCTGGCCGGTGACGTAGTGCCGCGTCTTTTGGATAGCGAACATCAGAGCCAAGTATTCTTTCTCTACTGGGTTGTACCGGTGTTCGGCTCCGACCATCATCCTGCTGAGGTAGTAGATAGCCTGTTCATGCCCTACATCGTTCTTCTGTGCGAGAAGAGCTTCTAGCGAATGATCTATTGCTCGGACGTACAGCAAGAATGGTCTTCCCATGATGGGAGGCACCAGAACTGGCGGACTGGTGAGGTAGCGTTTGATATCTCCGAATGCTTGCTGACAGGTTTCGTTCCATACGAAGGATACATCTTTCTTCATGAGATGCGAAAAGGACTGACATCTCCCCGAGAGGTTAGATATGAACCTCCGGATATAAGCCAGACGGCCTTGAAATCCCCGGAGTTCCCTCAGATTACGGGGCGGTCGCATTTCCACGATTGCCTGGACTTTGTCGGGGTCCACCTGGATGCCTTTAGCAGTAATGACAAACCCCAGAAATTTGCCACTAGTTACACCCAGAAAGGACTTCGTAGGGTTCATCTTGAGTTGATATTGGCGCATTAACTCGAATACCGTCCTCAGTCTTGAATATGATCATCCTTGAGGCGGCTCTTGACGGCTATGTCGTCCACATAACATTCTACTATTTTGCGTAAATGCTCATGGAATATGTTACTCATAGCCCGTTGGTATATAGCCCCGGCGTTCTTCAATCCGAAGGGCATGACCGTATAGCAATACACTCCCAACGGGGTACGGAAAGCAGTGTGCTTCTCGTCTTCAGGATGCATCTTGATCTGATTGTATCCCGAGAATCCGTCCATGAAAGACATGCGTTTAAAACTGCAGGTGTTATCGATCATGATGTCCGTGATGGGAAGAGGGAACTCATCCTTAGGGCAGGCTACGTTCAGATCTCGGTAATCGATGCAGATACGTACCTTCCCATTTTTCTTCATGACTGGGACAACATTGGCGACCCAGTCGGGA
This sequence comes from Iris macrosiphon, assembly GCA_036927795.1. Taxonomy (NCBI): domain Eukaryota; kingdom Viridiplantae; phylum Streptophyta; class Magnoliopsida; order Asparagales; family Iridaceae; genus Iris; species Iris macrosiphon. The sequence goes on along the minus strand of JAYESA010000019.1, from coordinate 113,383,586 downwards.
TATTGTTCTTCCCGGATGAAACCACAGGCTATCAGCTTCTTGACTTCAGCTTCAATGGCGTCCATCATGTCCGGGCGGAACCGGCGTTGGTGCTGCTTCATAGGCTTCGAGTCGGTCAATATATTGAGCTTATGTGTAGCCACCTTCGGGTCAAGGCCCGGCATGTCCCCATAATCCTATGCAAAGACGTCGACGTATTCCTTTATCAGCTGTATGATTTCTTCCCTTTCAGTTGGGGAAAGATTGTCACTGATAAATATCGGCTTTGGCGAAAGTTTACCCCCAACTTCGATTTGGATAACTTCGTCTTTGGTGGGAGGTTCTCTTTGCTCGAAGCAAAATTCCTACTGCGTATCCATTTGTTGAGCCTAAGAGTCATTCTCAAACGGCTCCAAATCCTGCTCATCTGCTCCCGAGGGATCTGTCACCACCATATTTACTGATAGTGTTTGTTCGAGAGCATCAGGTGAGTCGGGGGACGACGAGCCGTTCTGGGAGGAGGAAAAGATGTCCTCGTCTGACTTAGAAGTCGCAAGGGCGGTGGCATATCCTAACCCGAAATGGGTTTGCTGATAGCGGGGGTCGCCGCGCGGCGGTGTTCGTCTGCCTCTTCCGTAGTTGAGGCCTGGCTTCCGCTTCAAGTCGTAGCCCATGTTTTGCATGATCTTTAATGCCTGCGGGCTGTATCGGTGAACTTGCATTTTTCCAGTATCGTCATCGAAAGGATCTTCTTGGTTAGCCGGTTGATTGCACATGCGACCGAAGAATATTGGGCCCTGACTGCTGCAGGTGGGACAACGAAGATAGAATCCTCATGGGGTCCATACGTTGTGATGACGTTGGATGATGATGCTACTTCCCAGACATACGGACGGTAGGAGTTTATAGCTTCCAAGAATTTTTGTGCTATGGGTTCTACCTCGTCACGGTACGGGGATTCCTGATTTGGAATCTGAGCATTAATGTACTGGAAAAGAGGGTGTTTATTATCATCTGGAACTCCGTTCCTGGTCGTGTTTACATCGGTCGGCTGCCCGTTGCACCGAAGGTTGATGACCAAAGGTGGAGGCTTCTGATTCAGAGTGGCCGCTGAAGAATTACTTTCTCTTCCTGAGCTGGATTTGTTCAGGTGAATAGCCATAGGCTCTATGGATTTTGGACGAGTGGTTCGTCCTTTCACTCTGATCGATGGCGGCAGTGCGGTAGGGGGCTTTCCTGGCTCCCGGTGGGATTCCTTCTCTGTCTCGCCCGATACTTCTTCCGTGTGGTCTTGAGAGTACAACACGGCATCGGAATAGTAGGACTCTACTCCTTTAAATGGGTTTAGGTCGGCAACCTTCGTTTGTACTATTCCTTGAGGGTCTACATATTTAAGGCATTGATATAGAGTTGAAGGAACGATGTTGTGATCGTGGATCCACGGTCTCCCCAGCAAAATATTGTAGGACACCTCTGAATCGATCACGTAACATGTGGCCACTAATTTGAGGTTGCCAATCTGGATCCTCAGGCGAATCTTCCCCAACGGCTTACTCCTTCCGGCGTTGAAACCCATGATTGTAGTGGAGGTGTAAGTCAGTTCGTTGGTAGGAATCCTCAATGGTCTGAGCAGACTGTGGGGGATGATGCTGATCGATAATCCCGGATCTATGTGAATCCGATCGACCTCCATGGAATCGACGTACCCGGTGTAATAGAGGGGCCTGTTATATTTGTTATGTTTTAACAGCATGTCGTCTTGGGTGAAGGTGATATTTGGGACCACCTCCATCATACTGTGGCATTGAGGACACGCCACTGATTCTTCGTCGGGGGACTTGAGCTGGGTCAAGCATGCCTCTGCCTGCAACAGTGCTTCACTCAAGGCTAGACGAGTGTCTTGGGAGAGCCTGAGTAGCTCAAAGATGGAGAGCCTGGCTGGTGTATTAGTCAGTTGGGCCAGGATATCGAAGTTGTATGGCTTCTCAAAACCTTTGTTTGGAATGTTTTTCACAGGTTTATCAAAGCGCACTTCTCTTTGCTTCCCTTTGTCTGCCGACGTCGGTTTTGAAGGGCTGGCCTCTGGTACAACGGGGCCTGGTCCCGAAGGTTTGGCAGTTGAAGCGTCCGCCGGTGCATCCTCCTGACTTGCCCCGCAGTCGTTGAGGTAGGCTTTCCCTGAACGGGTTGCAGCAAGTACCTCGTCCTCGTCTGATGGCGAAGAAGTTGCGACCACGTGGCATGGTTTGCGCTTGAAGCTTCTTCTAGACGTAGCTTTAGTAGCTTTAGTCTCTTCCTCGAGCTCTGACACCAAATCCGGATGAACCCACATAATCTCGCCCTGCCGGGTGGTCAGGGATACTAGGTCTTGATTTTGATCTCTAGATGGAGGGAGATTGACGATGTCCATCGTAGCTCAGGAAATGGGCGTGACATCGTTCATGACCTCTTGGGAAGACAGATCGCCGAACCGTATAGAGATCATGTTGGCCGTGACCGTCTTCTCGGTGTTGTGCCGAGTGATGGCCTTAGCATCGATCAACCCCTGGATCCTCCTCTTTAGTATGTAACACGCCTTTGTTGGGTGGTGTACGTATATGTGGAAGATGCAGTATTTGGGGTCGTCAGTACTGCCGGCTTCTTGGGGCTTCCTTAGCTCCGGAAGGGTGATCTTGCCGCTTTTGACGAGACACTCGAATATACTAGGGATATCGTCGTCGTCGAAAGAGTAGACTTCGACGGGCCTGGAAGTCCCGGGCTTCGTCTGCGTGGTCATCGCCGTCTTTTGTCTGGGCGTATTGACTGTCAGAGCTTCTTTTCCCTTGGAGCTACGAGGATGGTCGCTGCTGGGAGATGTCCTTTTGCCTCTATCGGAGGCGGAGATCATGATGCCATTGTCGCGCGCCTTGCGACTGTTGTCTTCGGCGGCCACTGCCGAGATGATGAACGAAGGCCACTCATGGAACTGATATGGTCCTGTAAATACCGAGACTACGGGAATGAGGTTCTTCCTGCAAATGTCTACTAACGCCGAGTCCGGAATTCCTGGAGGCATTTGTAAGGTGGCCTGACGAAAACGTTCGACGAAGGTGCGAACGTCCTCCTTTTTCCTTTGTTTGACTTCGATGAGAGAGGACATAGACATGTCCATCCCACCCTCGTAGAATTGCGTGAAGAATAAAGCTTTGAAGTCTTCGAAGGAAGTAATGCAGTTGTCCGCCAAGCTACGGTACCACTGATAGGCTACTCCTGAGAGGCAGCCTTTGAACACCCGAGTGAGGAGGGCATCGTTCCCTTGTAGCAATACCGTCATCATACTGAAATAGTTCATGTATTGACTTGGCGATGTTTTTCCTTCGAACAGAGCCATAGTCTGAGGCTTGTACTTCGGAAGGAAAGGGACTTCTTCCCAGATAGCTGGGTAAGGCTGGTTGATTCCCAGTTTCTTGAGCTGATCTTTGTGCTTCAAGGCGTCAAACTGGGCTTTCAACTCCCGTACTGCCTGCATCAGATTTTTAGTTGGAAGCGGGGCTACGGTGTAGTATGGAGTTGTTGTATCGTGACTCCAACGGGAGGTAATATATTCACCGAGTGAGGAAGCGGAGGAACTGCTGACCCATGATATAGAGCAGGCTCTTGGCTTGGGTTGGATGGTGGCAAGTCCACCCCCGCACGTATCTGAGTTGGCGGGACCGACGCTTGAGCCATGGCAGTTGCGTGCTGAGTTAGCATCATCTGGTGCATGTTCTCCATTATGGATTGCATTTATTTCAAAGACGTTTCCAGCATAGTGATGCGTTGTTCCGCGTTTCCTAACGGCGAAGCTTCCTCGCGTTCATCTTCAATGGCGTAGACTCCCATCTCCCTGGGCGTCCTCGAAGGATGAGTATAGGTCGCTGCAGAAGTCGACTCTATACTCTCAGCATCTGATCTGGGAGATTGGCGACCCCCAGCATCGGAATCAGTTGAGTACGAAGTCGGTTGCTGTGACCTTGCACGGGTGTTTTGGAATACCCTAGCTTCAGTGTTCCTGAGGAGGTCTTCGAATCTTCTTCGGCTCGGAGGCCCTGAGGGATGACGTCTTGAGCTCGGCCCTCCTCTGGGTATGTGAGAAGCCATGTTCACGGACGCACATGCGGGCTCTTCTTCCGGTTAAGACTGAGAGTAGCTCAATCGGTCGAAAACTGACCATTTTGCTTTAGAACAGCAACAGTCAATCACAATTTTATGACTATTACAACATTGCTCGCTAGGGGGCGTAATAGACATATTGGAAGGTCCCCTCTCCTTACACTTCTGGATTAAGTATTTGCGCAGGTCAGGGGGAGTAGCAACTTGAGCTTGCTTTACGTCGTTGGACTTTGCCTGGCGTAAATTGGAGATTCGCCCAGAGTGGCGTAAGGCTGAAGAGGTCTTCAGTTGGCCATCGACTTCCCACGTAATCCAGAGGGTAGGCAGATTGCTCCTTCGCTGGCGTAACGACCGAGGAGTCGAGTATTCCGCTGCCTGCTTCCCTTCGCGGAAATCACGGCGCTCATCTGGTTCCTCGTAGAGGTCAGATGTTGTCTTGCGCCTGGAGCGCGATTTATACTTCTGTCCTGGCGCTGAGGCATCACCAGAAGTTTGGTCTATACCGTGCATAGCGGGAGACTGGTTTCTGCACGTAGAGCGCAGTGGATACTTCTGGATTAGCGCTGAGGCTTTGCCCGAAGTTTTGTCTGTACCGCGTGTAGCGGGAGACTGGTTCCTACGCGTAGAGCGCAGTGGATACTTCTGGGTTAGCGCTGAGGCTTTGCCCGAAGTTTTGTCTGTACCGCACGTAGCGGGAGACTGGTTCCTACGCGTAGAGCGCAGTGAATACTTCTGGGTCAGCGCTGAGGCTTTGCCCGAAGTTTTGTCTGTACCGCACGTAGCGGGAGACTGAATTTTATGTGCAGGGCACGGAGGGAGCGGTGCTACCACCTCATTGGTCGGAGAGATCAGAGAGTCTACAGGAACGGTAGAGGATGTCTTGGGCATCCACACTTTGCGCAGCTTCCTGTTATCTTGGACGGAGAGAGAGTGAGAGCTACCCCCAGTTTGAAGCATGTCTTCGTAGGCAGACTGGTCAAATTGGATGACCAGTGTCTTCTTCACGGATCCCACGGATACTGTATCGTGTTGAGAAATTGCTTCCTCGTCAGAAGAGAAAGATGTCCCCAGCAGAGTCGCCATCTTGTTTGTGGTATTAAACGAAAGAATGAAGATGTATTCAATATGGGGTTTATACAGAACCCGCCTTCTTTTGTTTACAAACAAACTTGTATAATTTGAAAGGCCTACTTATAAACTACAGTAACAAGTATTAGAAAAGAATCTAAGCAGAGTATAAGTAAAGTTTAGAAGAGCAAACTCAAACACATAAAATTTTATCCTAGTTTTCCTCGTGGAGGACTAGTCCAGGCCCAAGAACTCTTGCTCAAAGTTAATCCACTATTTATAAAATTTGGTACACACGTGCCTTTGATCCGAAGATCACGCCAACTTCTTACAACACGAGCTTTGATCCAAAGGACTCACGACTTCTTACAAACACAAGCTTTTGATCTGAAGAGCTTTCAAACTTCAGTCTTGTATGGAAGACGAACTTGTAAACCAAGCTTTACAACTCGATCAGAGGTCTAAATCAGAACCGCGTTGGCACTAGAAGGCTGGGAGTTGATCTTGAGAATAGAAAGGTTTATAACTCAGGAATAGAATAGGAAAATAAAATGCTTTGAGCGAATGACTTCATTAAAATGGTATAGAATTGCACTCTATTTATAAGGTTTTGCTGAACCGAGTTCGGACAGATTTCAGATGCCCAACGTTCAAAAATTTGAACGTGAGGGCCTGGTTATCCGGAAGAGGAGTCTGACTACGGGTTCGATTTTGAGTAACTGAGTTCTGTCCGAGTTCAGGAAAAACTCCCACCGAGTTCGGTCAGAACTCGCCCCGAGTTCTGTTGGACAGAAACCAGACTGTTTTAGGTTCATTTAACTTATTTTTCAGTAGGTTTGGGTTTAGGCTCGAAAATAAAGGTGATTCTGGTTTGGGTTGGCTTATGTTTGAGTGGACTAGGTTCAGGTTTAGATTGGTTTAAGCTTCCTAGTGCCAACAACGAACCCGATACTTATTTGGTCCTATAAACAAAATATAAAATACATAACAAATACGAAAACCAACAGAACTCTGATGATGCCAAACCTGAAACAATCGCTGATTGAAGATGCATTTTTCCTTGACGACAGTTGTCCAAAGATAGACAGATCTAAAAATTTAAATATCTTTCAGGGGCTTCACCCCTGAACACCCACGAGGGGTGCTGCCCCCCTCGACCCCTGTTCGCTGACCGGGCAGCGAAACCCCCGAGTGCGAGGCTCCGGATAAATCGTAGATGGTTTAGAGAAATCCTCTGGTATAACGTCTTCTTTAGCTCATTATCATTTCTTTATAGCATATGTCCATTAGTTTTCTGTCAATCCATGTTAGGCGAAAAAAGCACTATATAGAAGCAATATATGATTACATTTACACATATATGAAAAATAATGAGTTTAAGTATAAATTACTATAAAGATTGATCGATTTTCATAATGCTAAACTTAATCGATTAGCCATACTCAAAAACTAAATATAAACATTGGACCAACAATCTTTCCCTTTTTATTATGGCAAATTAGTTAAGTTTAGGATAGATATAATCGATGTATATATTAAAAATAATAGGCACACATCACTATCAAGCATACTACTTAAACATATACTTACATACTTAAACTTACTTCTCCCCCATTGACATGATAAAAAAAAAGCTCTCCCATAATAAGAGATATTACCCAAGCTTCTACATATGCATAAGCTCCCCCATAGTACAGGAGACATTGGTGAATATGCATATATTTAACATATTTCTCCTCCTTTGTCAAAATAGCTAGTTTATAACTCTCCCGAAAATGAAGAATAAATCATGAAGACAAGGTGAGTAATATAAAGTATATGATATGATCATGTGGTAAATGAAGAGTAAGTAGCTAGAATATCACCAATGATTATAAAGTAGTGACTTGCATATCATAACCAACTAGATGCAGACATATTCAATACATTACTATAAAAACATTGGGTAACAATAATATAAGAGAAGCATAAATGAATATTTAGTCATATGCAATAGACAATATGCATATCATAGTATGACATTGAATCATGTAGTAAAAAATATGCATATTATTGCAACTAGCCAAAATCCAAACTAAGTGATATAGTTCTGAAATAATTAAAAATATCCAAGGTGACTAGTAGTACTTTTAAAAATAGTGTCACGGTCGATACTAAAAGTTATCAACTTTAAGTCAAAAGTAGGGCTCAGATTCACTGTTGTATTCTGGAAACAATTGCAAATAGACCTTAACAAATCATTATTCAATAAAGTGTTGATCATCTTGGGTTAGCTATAGGGGCCGGATTCTAGCTAGTGGTGGTCCAAAGACACTTAAATACCGTGTCGCTTAGGCTATTTACGCCTTTTGACAGAAGGGCCCTTTTGGCTTATAACCAAAAGAAATATTAACTTTAAATAACTTAGAATTGACATGTATGTATATGCTAATTTATAACATCATACAATATCAAAATCCAGAATCATAATTCTTGACGAATAAAGTTTACTAGAAGATATAAAGCATGCATAGACAATTGTGTCATATTGATAGAAAATAATTGATTTCATAGTGTGAACTAATCAATAACTAGCCATGAACCAAAAGAGAATTAAGCTAATCATGCTAGTTTCATATATCTCATATTGATTTAATTAAATACCAATTAAAGAAAATCAAAAAGTGATAGTAAAAATATTGATTAAAAATATGTTATATTATATTATTTTAGCCATTTAGAAAAAATCAATTAGCACGTTACCAAAGTGGCTCAAGTGATCATATTTATGTTGGTACAATTGCTTTAGAATATGATATTTGTAGCTTTGCAATCACCAACGTTCTCCATGGCACTAAATTTTGACATAAAGCGTTCTACCTGTATTAGTAGGCAGAGATTTTGGTAATCAAGATTTGGATCCACTTTGGTTAGCTTTGGGAATCCACTCATACCTATTCATATCAATCAGTTTTCTAATTCTACACTGTCTAGATATATGTCATTTTTTACCACAATAATGACATGTAGCAGTAGTGTTAGTGATTGATGTAGCAGTATGAGTATATGAAGTGGTGTGTTGTATTTTCCTTGGATACTTGTAATAAAATGCGTGATTGTGAGAAGTGTTTTGTTTGCTTGCTGGTGTCTTGTTGTGAGTGCTCTTTTATTTAGCCACGTGTCTCGTATTAAACTGAGTAGTAGGTTGTATGACCTATTTTTTCAATCTAATCTCTAACTTTTTAGAGGTGGCACATAAATCATCATAATTAGTAGTAAGAGCATCAATTCTAAGAACAATAATTGAATATTTTTTCTATTCCGATTCTAAGTCCTCCTTAAGTTTAGCATTTTTTGGAGTACTTTTTTGACGCAATCAAGTGTTTCATGTAGGCTAAGCTTAAATTTGAATATTTCTTCAGAATTGTCATAAGTAGAAGTATCCCTAAATTTATTCAAAGACAAGTAAGCTTTTCATTTTTAAGCTGATAAAATTGAATTTCTTTTCTAGCATGTTTATACTTATCTCTAAGTTTCTTATAATCATCCAGTAAGTCACTAAATGTATCAGATAATTCATCAAAGGAAAATTCTTCATAAAGAGGATTACTAGATACCTGATCGAATGCTATTAGACATACATTTGCATTATTCTGGGGATTTTCTTCTTCCTCTGAGTCGTTAGCTTCATTTTTGCACCAGATGCTTGTATTTGCATATTTGCGAGATAATTATCCTCCTTTGTTTGATCATTTATACCGATTCTTCCTTTTTGCTTAGGTACAATCTTTTATCATGTGGCCTGGTCTTCTACAGTTATAGAAAATTGGTTCTTCTTCAAGATCTTTTTTCTTTCGGTTTAATTTTTTAAACTCCAAGAATCGTCTAAATTTCTTTGATATTTGGGCCATCTTCTCATCGTCTGAATCATCATCTGTTTTGTCATCTTCAGAAGCATTATCAGAAGCTCTTTTGTTATATGCCTTGAATGCGATGGCCTTCTCTTTGGGAGTTGACTCTTCAAGGTCTATGAGTGTCAGCCCCAGTCCCAGAATACGTAGGACTAGAAATACGTAACATGCCAGCCGTATATATGACAACTCTAATATATTAGAAGATTCCAACACATACGTACGTTGTATATGAATATCAAATCCACAAGTGGTAATATATTATCGGCACAAGTCACACGCAATCTATATCTCATCCACAACACAAATAAAGAAATATAAAATAAATAACTAAATCTCAAATATGAAGTATCAAAGAATGATAGTCGGGTGGAAACAAATCCACTTCCAGTCGACTAAACCAAAAACTAAATGATAGAGGAGGTCAGAACTCCAATATAAATTAATATCAAATAAAGAATAACAACTAAAATCTCCATCATCTGCGAAGAATCAGTGGTACTCCGAAGGTAAGACTTTCTCAATCTGGTATGAAGCGTCAGGTGCGGGTCCATACTCCTACGAATAATCCTGCCCGTCTACACCTGGAAGTGGACCAGGTCCTCAGAGGGACGTAACAAGATACTGAAACAGCATGCCAATAAAGTACTAAAAATAAACATCCAAGGGTCGCCTAACCGTCTAGGTGAATGCACATTGAGAACAACTTTCCAACATGCGGGCTATCTGGCTAAAAATGGGATTGGCATGATTCTCTCGGATAAATAGGGGCCTAAAAAGTATGGCGTCTCTCTAATAACTACCAAGCCTTCTAATCATGCAATTCTATCAGCAGTTATCCCTATCCGTCACACGTCCTATACGCACTGGTGGCCAGCCCGTCATGCAAGTACGTGTCCTACATAAGACTCACACTCGTGTAACAACTGTGTCACGGCCAATGAAACATAAGAATGCCTCATGATAATGAGGTTCTCTAAAACTAGGTCAATATGCATAATATATAATAAAGATAAAATACGACACCACCGTCGTTGCATCTAAGTTATTCTTGGATGCAAAGTTTTTATAGCAGTTAAAATATATGAACTAAATAAAAGAAATAAAATGCGTGAACCAAATGGAATATAAATCATAGTACAATGGCAAGGTATACTTACCTGGCAAAAAACTACATAATGTAAACGTCCAGGTGTTAAGTACAGAGTATCAGAACCCACTGCCTCCGACTGAACGTCTCCGAATACTGAAATAAACATCACCAACATTCCTGGAATTAGATTAGATAGCTAAAAAACATTATCCTTTCGTCCAATTTGGACACAAGAGCAAAACGGTAATTTTGGGTCAAAGCGGAGTCCATGTGTGGCCCACTTTGTACTGAAATACGTACTAGGGGTAAAAGTCTCTAAATTGGACAAATTATAGGTCAAACAAATCCTAAACATTGATATGAACTCAACGATATGTCCAATTTTGGATTCCAGTGAGCCGATCAAAATTTTACCCTTCAAGTCAACCCGTGGGCCCGAAAATAGGCGGTTTGGTCAACTGTCTAAAAATTGCGCGAAACTTGGGTCATATGACCAGAGTGATACCACGAATCCAATGGCATAAGTTTAGTCGTGTTCCGACGAGCATACACAAAGTATGGTGGTTATTTGAAAAAGTCATGATTTGGGAACTTTTTACGATACAGGTTGATTTCAACGCGCACACACGTCTGTATCAGCTTCCGTAAAAGTCCACACGTCTAGATATACCATACGTATATTTTGGTGTAAATGGTATACGACAAGATGGCCTGGTTTGGCGGGGCGCACTCTGTATCACAAGTTTTCGGGTTCAAAAAATATAGTTTTTGGTTAGGTTTGAACAAGTTAAATTTAATAATTAAAGCAAACTAAATAAAACTAAAAGAACATATTTAATCTTGGTCATATTGTAAAGAAGTCCTTTTAATTAGATTTTGAAAGTATTAAACGGGTGGATGGAAAATTGGACATGAACAGGGGCGGTTGGATTAAAATTCTGAACTATTTTTGTACAGTTTTTTGACCAACTTCCGGTAGATTTTCGATCAATCCGGGTCTCCAAAAATCTGTTACACTTGAAGGGATTCCTAGGGGGTCAGGTTGTGAATGTATACAGACAAACCGTTCATAAAAAGATGCGAAGATGAGAGAGACAAATACCTGTGAAATAGGGTTATGGGGGGTTGTTGCACGTGTGCATGCGCACGGGGAGGGTGTTGTCGGCGGTCGACCGTCCGGTGTAGGCGGCCAGTGGTGGTCGTAGGGGGTCGAGTGTTGGCGCCGGAGGTCGGACAGGGTTAGATCTAGGGCTTGGCTACAGATTAGTGGAATTATATTAGGGTTAGGGTTAAGTTATGAAGTATATATATAGAGAGAATGAGAAGAGCGTACGGGTCGAACGGGTTGAGGGTTCTGTAGATTAGGTTTTTCTTTTCTTTTCCTTTTTCTTTTTCTTTTCTTTTTATTTAATTAATACGTTCTTTATCTATATTACTTTTTATTTTAGATAATCTTTTTAACAAATAACTTATTTATTAATATATTTTACTTTATTTATTATTAACACTAGAATCATTATTATTATTATTATTATTCTATAATATAAAAATTATTTTTTTTATTACAAAAAAATTTAATTTCTAATATACTAACGTAGTAGGTGTCACCCTCACATATCACTATTCTTACAAAATCGCGTATTTATATATATATATATATATATATATATATATATATATATATTATTTTAATAATTAGAAAATTTAGGGTGGTTACAATGAGATCCAGCTCATGTGTTATCCGCTTTCCCATGAGCATTTCCAACATCATTGTGGTGAGATAGTTTTCTTTAATGATTGCAGTTGCCTTGGGGTTCCAGTTCTTGGTGAGTCCCCAAAGCACCTTGCGAATTTTTTCATAATTTGTATAATCTTTACCAAGAGATGACAGAGGATTTACAATATCCAGGAAATGAGTAAACATTTGGGTGATGGTCTCGTTTGGCTTTATCTTGAAAGCTTTATATTCCTATGTCAGTCAACTGATCTTTGATTCCTTCTCCTGGGTGGTTCCTTCGTGAGTACCTCAAGAAGTTTCCAGACTTCATGTGAAGTTGCACATGTTGATACTCTATTGAATTCAGTCATGTCTACAGTACAGAACAAAGCATTAATAGCCCTAGCATCAAGACTAGCATGTTTCTTCTCTATATCAGTGTATCTACCATTGGGCTTTTCAACAAGATTACCATCAATAACTATTCTGGCTGGCTTTTTATATCCATCTATGACTATAGTCCATAAGTCAAAGTCAAGTGATTTAAAAGAAAAACTCATTTGTGTCTTCCAGTAGGTGTAATTTATACCCTCAAATAGGGGTGGCCTATTTGTCACTACCATATCTCTAGATGAGAGTATTTTGGTCATTTAGCATATTTATTAATTAATAATTAAATATTTATATTATGTTTTACTAGTTATTATATTATGTAGTGCTATTTAATTATTTATTAGTGGGCAAGCCTATGTTTATTTAGACTTGTTATTAGTGGACCCATTGGATTGTCATGACACATTGAGCCCAACATTAGACTAAGCCCATTAAATCCTCTTATTTAATTAATTAAGGAGATTAGCTTAATCTTCATTAGTTTAGAGACTTTCCAATATAGCCCTTCCTAATTATTCTTTATAATTAACTAGTGGGGGTACATTAAACATTGTAGGTTTTTTTGGAATGGGGAAAGAAGGGGCCGGCCATAATAGGGGGCTTTTTCTCTCTCTCTCCTCTTCATTAGTTTATTTTATTTAGATCCCCAATTATGTTCTTCCCTAAATTGACCCATCCCTCCATAAATTTAATCCAATTCACTCTCATTCTTTCTCAATTTCTTCATCTAAGAAGTATTGGAGCTTGGATTGTAAGGATTACTTGAAAAAAAATTGGCAAAAAAATTGCGTCCTAATTGTGTCTATTGAGTATTTTATTGGAAATTCATCTTCCAATAGGTAAATTCTGAATCAACCCCATAATTTAGACTCTATTTCATGTATTTAACCATTAGGAATCATCCTTTGGCTTAGGGATACCCATAGGATCAAGAACTAGGTTCATATAACTTGTATTATGAAAGTTAAATGGTGATTTGTGTCTAATTAGGGAGAATTACGAGATTAACACATCAATTGTGTGTGTGTCAAGATACCAATTAGATCTAATTAGACTTAGATCAGGGTTGTGGGACTAAGTAAGTGTCCACAATTGGACACGAGTAGAGTAAATCATAGTATTTTGTGATACGGTATGATACTGGATTCATTTTGCGTGATTTGTGTAGTTATAATTCAATTTCTTTTATAGCAAGTTACCCTAGTTGTATTATGATGATTATAATATGTACGTATGGGTAATATGGGAATTGGGGGTTTTAGTATTCCAATTGAGTATGTATCATAGTGTATCAAATAGTGCATGTCACATGTTTGGTTTTATGACTAGTGTGTGCGTGCACATTTAGATTTAGAGTGCCTTGGTAACTGGTTAGTGTGTCTTTATGTGTGTGGCTCATAGCAGCAAGGTAGGGGAGTTTAGTTGTGAAGCTTGGGAGTAAGGCACAACAGTTGGCAGCTGTGATAGTGCACTGTATGCACTGTCAATTGGGTAATAGGTGTCGGGTTCCTTCATGTATCAGTTCTTTTGGGCTATTAGCATCCATCATTATATGTAAAGGGAAGTGGATAGCAACTTCTCAGTAGCAGTAATGCACCTTAAGTGCACTGCAGGATGGGCAGTAGTCGAGTTTTGGGTATTTTAGCATCAGACCTTGCCTATATTTATCACATACAAGTTCATGGCTTGTTGTCTATACAGCTATCAGACTGATATGTTTAAGTATCAGTAGCAGTAGCAATAACAGTGTTGTAAGCAGTGGCAGTAGCAATAAGCAATAGAAGTAGCAATAAGTAGTAATAGTAGCAGTAGCAATAGCAATAGCAATAGCAATAGCAATAAGCAGTGGCAGTAGCAATAGTAGTAGCAATAAGTAGTGGCATTAGCAGTAGTAGTAGCAATAAGAAGATGTAGTAGCAGCAGGTGCATGATGTAGTAGCAGCAGTAGCAGTGAGATGAGCATGAGATGGTGTGTTGAGTGATAGCATTAGATATGTATGTGTGGTTTATATTTTGATGTTAGTTGTGGTGTATTTTAGTTTAGAGGGGGAAAGGCAAATTGCCGATAGTGCACACTCGTGCACTGTAAGAGTGCATCCAGTATGTTAGAGCAGTAGCTGCACCATTAGTCATATGTGCAATAGTACAGTATGTGAATGATGGAGTTAGCAACAGGTTGATGAAGGAAGTGAATACAGTAGTAACAATACTATAGTACTATATTGCAATGGGGAAATTATGAAGTAGCAGTAACTGTAATTTTTTGGGGTGTATCAGACAATGGTATTTGGATTACTAGTGATGATAGTACTAAATTAGTAGTTATCAGTTAAAGTATTAGAGCATTGTTAATTATTAGTTATTAGTGTGTATCAGTTAGTAATATAACTTAAGTTAGTATATGTAGATATGTAGAGTATCTTATTATATAGATATTAGTGTTATTAACTAATATAGCTAGTTAGTAGCTCATATGAGTCTAATACATTAGTGTAGGCCAAAAGTTGACCAAGTTTGACTAGTTTGACCATAAAAGTCAACATTGACATAGCTTGACTAGTGAGACCTAGTATGGACCTAGAAAATCCTCTTTAGTTCATTTTTAGCTCATTTATCATTCTTTACACCCATTGACATAAAATTCATACTTAGGTGTGTGTGACACCAGCTCGGATACCGAGGTATACCATTTGCTCAGGACCATAGATGGGTACATTCTCGGGTAGTATCCTTATTTGATAGCCTCTATGTTTCATGTATTTAGCATTGAGATATTTGATTCTTGACACGATAGTTTTACGGATTGGTATACGTGGAATCCTTGTCATGAGATGTTATTGTCTTGATTACTCAGTGATCGTCGTATCGTGCTTCGTGATTACTCAGTGATTACCATGATATCTGTAAAATTCCTCACCCAAAATAGGTATTTTGTGTTTATTTTATATTTATTGTATTTATTTTAGTTATTTTAAAATTAATTAAAATATAATTATTTTATTATGATACTTTACCGTAGTTTATACATTAATGATATAGGACGACCCCAAAATCTATAATGCTCTTCGTAGGAAGTAGCCTACATGGGAGACACTATTTGTTGGATCTTTCCGTAATTCAGAATTCAACCATTCAACATTAGTATGGCACTAGTGTAACAACCGTAGTTTATTTCATGTAATATTTAGAAATTTCTATATATATATATATATATATATATATATATATATATATATATATATATAATTTATTTGTGATTATTTTTCAATCCAACCTTCTTCTATAAGTAACCCATAATTCCTCCATGCCAAATTAGGCCACTTTTCGCTTTTGTAGATTTATTTATTTATTTATTACTATTTTTATCCTATGGAATCAAATCAAATCTTTGTCAAATTAGTTATTTGGTTAGTTGTTGACTTTTAATAACTAATAACCTATTTAGGAAATATTCTAATAAACTAACTACCCACCTAATCATATTCCTACCCAAACCTGCGCCCCTTGGTCGTGCCACACGTCCACCCCCTCCCTTGGCCGATCTCTCCCCCTCTCTTCTCTCTCTCTCTCTCTCTCTTTATATATATATATATATATATATATGTGTGTGTGTGTGTGTGTGTGTGTGTGTGTGTGTATAAATACCCCTTCTATCTTATAAAAATTCTAACTTAAATTCTCCTCTACAAAACCCTAATTTTCTTCTTCACCTCCCTCCTCCAAGCCGCCACCACCATCACCAAGCCGACCCTGCCTCCTCACGTGGTCACACCACCTCTTCTATCCAAGAACCTTAGCAATTCTCTCCTTCTCTTCTAGTAAGTTCTTTAATCCTTCTCTCCTTAATATCTTCTTGTTATATGTTTATATAGATTTGTATATATGTGTGGAAGTTTTATAAACTCCATTAATTTATGTTGGAAGAACCCATGCAACCCATGAATCCTAATTTTGAGGTTCAACCCAAAACTTTTATGCATGCATGAAACATCCTTCAAAACCCTCTTTAATTCTTGTTAATATAATCATATATATGTTAATAATATGAAATATATATTCAGTTTTAATAAATAATTCCAGATTTATTAATTTGTATTAAATTAGAATTTTGAGCATATTTTATTGGTAGTTTTGACCTAGTTTTGATATATGCATGTTGGAGACCCTTGTACCATGTTAGGACTTGATCATAGATAGAAAATCCTAAAATTTTCTTGATGACTTATTATTTTTTCAGAAATTATATATTAAAAAATTATATCAAAATTATATTATTTAATGATTATATTATCACAATACCCATGTACCACATCTTGGCATGCATACTAGCAAAGTTTGGTTGCCAACCCTAATAGGATAAACTTGTAGATAATAAAATTCTAATTATTTTGTATGGATAAAAGAATAAGTATTTATTATATTTTTTAGTAATTTTACCATATTTAGTTAGACTTTATTTCTATTTATAAAAATTAGAATTCTAGGTGTTTTATGTAGCAAGGTGACATAGTTTTGACAAAACTTGACTCCGACAGTTTTAGACTTAAACCCCGACCAAAAACACAGATTTTTAGCATTTAAAATTATATTAATATATTTTAATTCTAAATTTTTAAGTATTATTCCAGATTTACTTATTTGTCAAAAATTAATTTTTATTGACTAGTAGGTAACCTGTTATGACATAGTTTGGGTTTCTACTTGGTTTTGGACTCATAGAATTTATAAGAAATGACCCTATCACTAAAAATCCTATTTTCTAATAAAATCCCAGAATTAATAGTTTTAATAATTAATGATTTAAAAAAATTATTTTTGGCAATGTAAATGGTTAGTAATATTTTGGCATGTAGTTACTTGCATGTGCAACCAACATATGATTAATAACTAGATAATAAATTAATTTGACTAGAAGAATAAGAGTCTAATTATAGTAATAATTAATTGGTAGGTATTCGAGACGTTTCTGTGGATAGCACCGGACCAGATTTGTTATGCTCGTAGCTTGGCTTGGAAGACAAGTACACCTTGCTTGATTGTATTGTTTAGTTTACATTATGTCGAGTATTTATTTTGCTAGATGTGTGCAACCGTCTTAGAAGTAGTTGACTTAATTGGTATGTTGTAAAGATACATGGTATCTTCTGACCTGATACTATTTCAGACACGTTCACTGTCTGAGTGAGAGAGTACAAGGACTAGTATGTCGACTGATCATCGGTATGAGAGTTCGAGTCTTGTGTTAGTAGTTGGTATTGGTTTAGTTTTCTAGATATTATTTGATGTCATGGTATTATGTATACCCCGCATATACGGTTCAGATAGATCATTGGGAGGGTAGAATCTCATAGTGAGCGTATGAGATTTTTGTTTCTTACTTTACTGTGAAAATGGTGCAACTGTGTAAGCTCTGAGTTCTACGGAACGCCTGGTGGGACGACTATTCTTCTATTTTATCTCCCTCATAGGCCATTAGAGATGTCTCAAGTGCATATCATATAGGTGGTTTAGTTACCCTATTTATTGTTTACTGCTTTACTTTCATGCATGTCGATTTATTATGTACTTTTTATATCCCTCTGATGACCTGGCACCCTTTCCAGGTATAGAAGATCATGATTATTGTAAGAGCATGAATCAGGACTGGCTACTTCTTTCTCTTTCGAGGAGGTCTTCCCTTAAAGCTTCTTGATCACTAGATGATGTACTTATTTTGTTGTCTTTCATATCCTAGTTGATATTGGATTTGTCTCCACCCGACTACTAGTTCTTCTCGACTATTTTTCTACTTGGTACATTATCATATTAGGTTATATATTTCTATTTTATTTTATGGATAAGATTAGTATTGCCTATGACTTATGAAGTTATATACCACTTATGAATTACTATTATTCATAAATAATGTACGTATGTATATTGTTTCCATATATTGGAGTTGCCATGTACATACGGCTGGATGCTTACGTATTCCTAGCCCTAAGTGTTTTGGGACTGGAGCGTGACATATTTTTAGTGGTGGCCCATGTAGGCCCAAATAGTCGTTTCGGTTACATAACTATACCGAACGGGCCTGCACCTAGGATTAGAGTTTTAAGTCTCAACCATATTTGACTATGACTCACCTTTCTTCAAACCCGTTCTATTTAAATGATTGTATCCTGCTTGATTCATGTACTTCTCCTAATTTTTTGTCCATCTCTTGCAGATAGATAAATTTTTACATGCAGGTCGAGAGTATATTGTCTCGATTACATTACTGTATTGAGCAAGCCTACAAATATGATTAGAGTATAGGATCTCATCCACATATTTGACTTCCCTCTTTATTTTCGTTCTGAATTCTTGAACTCACCTACTATCCTTAACCTTTAAAATTGTACTCGCTTAATTCTCTTGACATCAGTATCCTTGTTTCCTCACCTCTTCCTACTTAATGTACTTCCCTATTAGTTCCTTGAGTAGCCTTCTACCAAAATATAGAAATATTTATTGTTAGGGTTAGAAGATAATTATGATAGCATACCTACTAAGAAAAATAAATTAGAATATTGGCAGCCCCCAAAATTTTAGCATACCTAATGAACCCTAACATCCAATAACTATAAATTGATTGACCATTATCCCTTGATATATTTAGGAATGACTTGAGAGTAGCATAGACACTACTAGGGTTAGTTAGAAAATTGACCATATTGTTTGACCCTAGTATTGAGGAACCAATAGAAATCAAAGGTTGAATATTAGGACTAAACCTAACTTTCATAGTGAGATAATATAAGAGGACTATAAATTTAGATTCTTGTCTTGATATTAAAGCAGTACCTTAGGAAACCAAGAGGAATTAACCAATACCTTAGTAAGAGCAAGGGTACCCTACCTTCAACTTAGTATATCCCCTAGAATCTATGATCATCATTGAGTCATACTTGAGTCTTCATGAGCCACTGACAGTGCCATCTCATCCAATTATCTTTAAACTTTTCTATCTTGAGTTAATCCCTCTCTCCGTCATAGATCAATCGTCATAGCTCTTTACCCAATTAAAACCTATTGAATGAATAAAACCTTACCCTTGATCATACCGCGAACACAGAGATTAGCATACCACATTTCCTTAGGAAATTATGATATTATCAAGAGTCTCTATTTTATTTCATATCTTGTTTCTCCAAAACCTTAACACTCAATATTTGTGCAATGACAAAAAATTTTTTCTTCATCTTTCAAATCATGACACCTTACCCTTCTAATTGTAGGCCTAGTGATTCCTTTTATGTTAGGATATATAGTTAGTAGGATTATAGTTTGTTAATCTTGAATTTAAAATTTTTGTGCTTAGTAGTTAGACTTGATAGTTTAAGTTGTTCATTTAGATTATAATTTTATGATTATCCTTTAGATTCAAATCAAGTAATCTGTTCCACATATCTCAATACAAGTTATATCCTCTTTCACTTGAGAGCCAGTAACTTCTCCATTCTTAATATCAACACTTTTGTTCTATAAGCATTATGAATAAGACTTAAGATGAACATTATCTATGGAGCTTTATAATGCAATAGGATAACCTCATAAGTACCAAGATCTTTTTCTCGTATACTCCAACAAGAGTTTCTACTTTATTTATAAGAACAAGGTTATTTGGTAGAATTCCATTAAGGTAGCTATAGTATTAGTTGATTCTCATAAGTTGGGTAGTATGCCTCACAATCTAGTATTTTATAGTCTTTTTGGCCCATTAATGAAGTGTAATTAAATGAATCCAACTATATGATAGCATAAGAAGATACTGTTTAACCAAATTGTAGAGCTTTAGAGGCCATACCCCCATTTGGTCGACCAGAGACTTAGATGATAAGTTAGCATGGCAACTGTAGAGGCACAAACACCGGTCGAATCTTAGATTCTTGATGAACTTGAACTATTGTACTTTCATTTATCATAAATTCACATACTTATATTATTTGGACTATCTAGACTCATACTGCTATTACAGCCTAGTTTTGCAAGCTTTTCTTTATCAAGCTTGTTCATGACATATGTATTATTGGGGCGTCACACTAATATATTATCTAATCAGAATTAGTGTATTATGTTCTAGCTAAGCTTAGTGCGCTTGGTTCGCTCTTCGCATGACTACTTTACATGGATTGAGATAAAGTTGACTTAGCTTGTTAGACAAATATACTTACCCTCTAGACAGGTCAGAGCATATTGTATCGGTTACATAACTGTACTGATATGAGCATGCGAATAGGAATTTACCAAAAATAAGTTTTAAATCCAAAACTGCATTGACAACTCTCTTTTGAATTCTTCAATTGCCCTTGAACCCTATACTTGTATTCTATCACCTCCTCCTTGAACTCTTTATTGATGTTTTTCGTCTTCCTCTATTTCGGAAAGACAAACGCTCGTGCTTGATATAAGTTTGATACACAGATAGTACTAGATATACCCCATAGACCAATCACATACTTTGTGACTATCTTTGTAATTAAGGGCATATCATATGTGATAGATTTTGTGTTAAGATTTTGAGGATTAGTAAGCACTATTGAATGACTGAGGAATTTTTTTATAGTCTTGTGATTATGAAAGATTGGTAAATTAAAAGTTGGGTAGAAATTGTATTTTCAACTTGAGCTAAATTTTATATAAAGGTAAAAATCTTAGATCATGATCAAGTAAGATAAGATTGATAGATTTAAGTCAATTAATTTTGACATTTTTTTTATGATTATGATGATGAGGATTTAACTTTAAAGTAAAGAATGCCTTATAGAATAAAATTTGAATTTTTGATATTGCAAACCAATTATTTATAATTTGAGCACATGGTTTAAAATTTGAATATTGGAGATTGAATCAACGATTTAAATTTTGAGGATAAAAATAGAATTCTAAACATGAAAATTTATAGATTGAATGCAAAATTTTATAATTTTATAATTTGAATTAAATGTTAAATTTTGATTGTTGGATCACCTATTTGAAATATTGAGGATGTAAATTAAATTTAAAATTTGATGAGTACAAAATTCTTAAATTCGAAAATAGGAATAAGATTAGATTATAGTTGTTAATATTTAAAAATTTAGAGGAGATTATGATAGTTGGAATTATGATTTAAATTTTGATATGGGTTATTTAAATTTGTAGATGTCATATAGATTTGATTTAAATCTTGATTATTTAAATTCGAGAAGAGATTATGATAGGTCAAATTTTGATTTAAACAGTGGTATTTTAATTTTGAAGAGATTGCGATAAATTTGAATAGATTTTGTTATTTAAATTTTTGAGAAGATTACGGTTGACTTGGCTTAGATATGAATTTTGGAGGATTTAACAAATCGTGCTTTATTTTTATTTTAAGGGCAAAATTCTTGTAAGTTTGGTAGATTGTAAAATCCCTCACCCAAAATAGGTATTATGTGTGTATTTTATATTTTTGTATTTATTTTAGATTATTTTAAAATCAGTTAAAATCTAATTATTTTATTAGGATAGTTCACCGTAGTTTGGACATTAATGATATAGAACGACCCCAAAATCTATAACGTCCTTCGTAGAAAGTAGCATACTCGGGAGACACTACTTGTAGGATCTTTTTGTGACTCAGAATTCAATCATTCAACATTAGTATGGCACTAGTGTAACAATTGTAGTTTATTTCATTTAATATTTAGATATTCATATATATATATAATTTATTTTTGATTATTTTTTAATCCAGCCTTCTTCAATAAGTAACCCATAATTCCTCCATTCCAAATTAGGCCACTTTTCTCTTTTTAGTATTTATTTATTACTATTTTTATCCTATAGAATCAAATTAAATCTTTGTCAAATTAATTATTTGGTTAGTTATTGACTTTTAATAACTGACAACCTAATTAGGAATCATCCTAACAAACTAACTACCCACATAATCCTATTCCTACCCAAACCAGCACCCCTTGGTCGTGCGCACGTCCACCCCCTCCCTTGGCCGATCTCTTCCCCTCTTTTCTCTCCAATATATATATATATATATATATATATATATATATATATATATATATATATATATATATATATATATATATATATATATGTGTGTGTGTGTGTGTGTGTGTGTGTGTGTATGTGTGTGTGTGTAAATACCCCTTCTATCTTTTAAAAACCCTAACTTAAATGCTCCTCTACAAAACCCTAATTTTCTTCTTCACCTCCCTCCACCAAGCCGACACCACCATCACCAAGCCGACCCCCCTCCTCACGTGGTCACACCACATCTTCCATCCAAGAACCCTAGAAATTCTCTCATTCTTCTTCTAGTAAGTTCTTTAATCCTTCTCTCCTTAATATCTTCTTATTATATGTTTATATAGATTTGTATATATGTGTGAGATATTTTATAAACTCCATTAATTTATATTGGAAGAACCCATGCAACCCATGAATCCTAATTTTAAGGTTCAACCCAAAAATTTTATGCATGCATAAAACCTCCTTTAAAACCCTCTTTAATTCTTGTTAATATATTCATATAGATGTTAATAATATGGAATATATTCAGCTTTTATAAATAATTTCAAATTTATTAATTTATATTAAATTACGGTTTTGAGCATATTTTATGGGTAGTTTTGACCTAGTTTTGATGTATGCATGTTGGAGATTCTTGGACCTCGTTAGGACTTGATCATAGATAGAAAACCCTAAAATTTTCTTGATGATGTATTATTTTTTTAAAATTATATATTCTGAAATTATATAAAAATTATATTATTTAATGATTATATTGTCACAACACCCATGTACTACCCCTTGGCATGTATACTAGCAAAGTTTGGTTGCCAATCCTAATAGGATCAACTTGTAGATGGTAAAACCCTAATTATTTTGTATGGATAAAAAATTTAGTATTTATTATATTTATTACTGATTTTACCATATTCATTCAGATTTTATTTCTATTTATAAAAATTAGAATTCTAGGTATTTTATGTAGCAAGTTGACCTAGTTTTGACAAAACTTGACCTCGACTGTTTTAGACTTAAACTCCGACCAAAAACCCATATTTTTAGAATTTAAAATTATATTATTATATTTTAATTCTGAATTTTAAGTATTATTCTAAATTTACTTATTTGTAATAAATTAATTTTTATTGACTACTAGGTAACCCGTTATGACCTACTTTTGGTTTCTACTTGATTTTGGACTCATAGAATTTATAGGGGATGATCCTATCACTAAAAACCCTATTTTCTAATAAAATCCTAGAATTAATAGTTTTAATAATTAATGATTTAAAAAAATAGTTTTTGGCAATGTTAATAGTTAGTAATATTTTGGTGTGTAGTTACTTGCATGTGCAACCAACATTTGATTAATAACTAGATAATAACTTAATTTGACTAGAAGAATAAGAGTCTAATTAGAGTAATAATTAATTAGTAGGTGTTCAAGGCGTTTCTGTGGACAGCTCTAGACCAGATTTGTTGTGCTCGCAGCTTGGCTTGGAAGACAAGTATACTTTGCTTGATTGTATTGTTCAGTTTATATTATGCCTAGTTTTTATTTTGCTAGATGTGTGCACGCATCTTAGAAGTAGTTGACTTACCTTGTATGTTGTAAAGATACGTAGGATTTTTTGACCTGATACTGTTTCAAACACGTTCACTGTCTGAGTGAGAGAGTGCATGGACTAGCGTGTCGACTGATCATCGGAACGAGAGTTCGAGTCTTGTGTTAGTAGTTGGTATTGGTTTAGTTTTCTAGATATTATTTAACGTCATTGTATTATGTCTACACCGCGTATACGGTTCGAATAGTTCATTGGGAGGGGAGAATCTACTAGTTAGCGTTTGGGATTTCTGTTTCTTACTGTACTGTGAAAATGATGCAACTGTGTAACCCCCTAGTTCTACGGAATGCCTGGTGGGATAACTGTTCTTCTATTTTTTTTCCCTCATGCACCATTAGAGATGTCTCGAGTGCATATCACATATGTGGTTTAGTTATCCTATTTATTGTTTACTGCTTTACTTTTATACATGTTAATTTTTTGTGTACTTGTTATGTACCTCTGAGTATCTGACACCCTTTCCAAGTATAAAAGATCATGGTTATTTGAGAAGCACGAATCAGGATTGCTACTTCTTTATCTTTCGAGGAGGTCATCCCTTAAAGCTTCTTGATCACTAGATGATGTACTTATTTTGTTGTTTTTCATATCCTAGTTGGTAGTGGATTTGTCTCCACCAGACTACTAGTTCTTCTCGACAATTTTTCTACTTAGTACATTGCCATATTTGGTTATATATTTCTATTTCGTTTTGTGGATAAGATTAGTATTGCTTAGGACTTGTTAAGTTATATACCACTTGTGAATTATTATTATTCATAAACAGCGTACGTATGTATATGATTTCCATATATTGGGGTTGCCATGTATATACGGCTGGCTTGCCTACGTATTTCTAGTCTTACATTTTTTGGTACTGAGGAGTGACAATATCTTAGTGATTATATAGACCGTAATCATAGTGCATGATATTATAGACCATCACTACCAGAATAAGTCAAATTATTGACGTAGAAAAATGTCGCTATGTCACGCCCCGATCTCCCGCAGGCTAAATCTGCCATCCCCGCTTGACGGGAATGACCATGCCAGCGCTCCCACGGAAAGATCGCTTTAACCCATCTGGGTATAATGTCGCACGAGCGTGAGCCACGCTCGTGCAAGACCGTGTTTCATTGGCTGGCGGTAAGAGGTCTAATCCATAGGATCGCACAGATTTGTCCGAGTGCAGCAAAATTATAAACGCATAGCAATTTGGTAACAAGTTTACTGAGTTGACAATAGCGAAAGCATTGAATAATACAAGTTGAAGTAAAACTCTTTATTGATATAAACAAGTGTTACTGGCGGCGCTTGGCCGAGATTACAATTTGCTCAGATCTCTCTCTCTGAAATAGTAAAGGCGTGCTAAGTGGCTACAATTATGGAATGATTATACAGGTGAATGTTCAGGCGATGTTCCAATATTATGTCTTATATATGTACTTCAGTTTCGGATCACAATGGTCCAAGGCTTCGGATTTGACTCCACGCCTTAGCACGCACGAAGGAGGCATCTACACCGAACGAGGTTCTCCCACACCATGTAAATGATCTGGTGGGTTATCAGTACATTGAATGCACTGGTGGGGAGGCTACTCGCTCGCTTGACAAATCCAAACGCGTAATATAGGTTCCGTGCACCAACTACTTTGTTGTCTTTCTAGTTGTTCCTTAGGATCAGTTTTATGGCAAAATTGAATAGCTTAACTCGTGTGGCAGTGTGCCATATGATATAAGAGGAAACACGACAAGACTTACTAACTTACCGTTTGTCCTTCCCTGTCCAAGGCAAACTACGTTAATTCAAGCACAAGCATGTATAAACATTCAGGAGGCATAGCATATACAAACACTGTGTTATGAGCGAGGTTATGCTTCCGATGCACGAGTTACTAGGATTTCTCAGGTATTTTTGTATAAGATATTCAAGTGCCCTTTATGCACAAGTGTTGTTATACCATGATCGTTCAGGTGTTCAGTTATTCTTGATGCGATACAATGAATAGCACTCGGATAGCCGCTAAGCGAGGATGACTTATCTATATGAATAATTGGTCGCTAGCATAGCCATAAAGGACGGTTTATAGTCTATGGATGAGGATACTATGCAACGAAAGCACTGGAGGTGCTGCATAATCCTGTCCGAAATATGAGACAACCAGCCTTTAAGCAAGGATGGTGCGGCGTTTAGCGGAGATACCACCTTGCTTGAGTGTGAAAGGCTGCTTGAGTTCTATCCGAATCGGATCAGCCCCGGTGCCCTAGAGACCGCCCGTGGAACTGAGATCCGAAGATCACCTTTTTCAAGTTGTCCGCGACATACAAGTCAGGGTCTTTCCAAATCCATAACTTGACATGATAATCCATGATTCTTGTTCTGAGCCGAGAATTTGCTCTACGAGCTGTGATCATGATTCTCGTTCTGATGTAAACTGGATGTGATTATCATGTAGTGTAACTTGATATGATTTCCATTGTTGATTCAACTTGCCTTGATGCATTCCCCTGGTACGAGGAGTGCCTTGGAGACCTAACGATCCCGGGTACTTGCAGGTTTATTTGCACAGAAGGACTATTCGATAGTCTTCTAGCAGACTCAATGCATGATTGATACGCGATAGTGTTACTTGCTGGTAGCCTATTTTCGTATGGCAAACACTGAGGCAAGGCAACATTCAAGTTAACTTATAAGCAGGCAAGCATGCATTCATAAACATTCATGTTTAGCTCGGGCCTGAAGGTAAGCCGAGTAGTGAAACCGTAAGTGACTTTACTGAGCCACATGTCTAGGGTCGTGTAGTGTAGCAGTAAGGAAGTGCACAATAAAGTGCTTGATGTTCATATCGGTCTATTCGAGGCGTAGCAGGGTCCAGTTGCACAAGAAAAAGGTAGCATGTGTGGGTCTGAATATAAGTAATATTTTATTTCCATGTTCTAGCATAAGCAATACAAGTTGGGATTATTCCCTTAGCTAGATGCGTTGGATTCTTATTAGCATGCGGGGGTGATTCACCTAGCGACTAGCATGTAGCTTTCCATATTTTAAGTGTGCTGGCTAAGCAAAGACAAGTTCACCGTAGTCACCCATCTTAGCGATGATTCGCCTCGGTTGAGCGATACGTCAAGCGAGCCTCTGAAAGCCTAAACCGGACTCCTGAAGGAACAAGTCTGGATATCCTTTGCCTCAAACGAGTATTCTCGCTTGGACAAAGCGGGTTAGGACGTTGCACGTTTGCCGTTTGAATCGGCAGTCCGCTTGAGCGGAACGGGGTATTACATCATACACCACTCAGAAAAAGTCTCATCCTCGAGACTTCCTGAGGGCAAGCCGTTCTATCGTATTATGGAATTTATCCCAAGCGTAGCAATCGGTACTACTAGATCCAATTTTGAACACAGTCTCCTACATGTTCCTTACGTCGTGTCGAGTGTATGCTGAGTCAGTCTCATTTGCGCCTTAGCACAGGACATGTTGCTTAATGCGTGGTATGTTTCAATCGATCTGGATTAACGATCTAAGGCTGAGACAAACTTATACAAGTCATTATACTTGTTCAGGTGGATATTCACTTGCACTAGTATTTAAAATCAACATATCGCGAGTTTGGATCGCGCACAGATTTGAAGCATCCTTCAAACACATGCATTTCAACCAACTTAGCGATAGCGAAGTCTTAACACTCGAGTTTTATATTTCTTAAGTCTTGGATCGTGCACACGTTCAAGGCGTCCCTCAAATATATGCATTCAACCAAACTTAGAGATCGTGAAATCGGATAAGCTACTTGCGAAAATCTCAAGGGTTCTCCTTATGAATTACCAGGATACTTCTGACAGGGTCAATCCAATTCCATATTATTTTCTATTCCAACACAATCAAGTAATTGCACATCTGTTAAGTACGATCTATTCGGTTTACCGACTAGCGTTCATCAGTTCGGGTCAAACTTAGCACATGCTATCGTTCCCAAGTCTAATCCTAAGTCTTGCTGCCCCAGTTCTATTGCTTTGTTCAAGCAATATAGTAAAGTTAGTTGCGCAGGTTCATTCACTCGGCACATGGTCGTCTGCCTAACTACTAGGTCAGCTCATAAGGTCATAGGTACAAGTTCAAGCATGCGATTTATCGTACAAATTCGTCGCACGATGCTCGCCCCAATTCCTAGGGTCAAACCATTGTTCATTTGTACGGGGTATTCTACCCAAGCTCGTTTCACTTAAATTTTTAAACATCGAGCACATATTTTCTTACACTCAATAACACGTTCATTTGCATGGAGTATGAGTCAGTTCAGTAAAATCTACAATATTCAAGGTTCAAGACAAGTCTAGTGATTTGTATAGTCTATCCCTCCAAATATGTTTTGATAGAATCCATATCCATTTCAAGTTTAAACCACCAAGCCAAGATTCGATTCTAAACCTTTAGTTATAACTTTAAGTCATTTAACCTGATTCATGTATCCGTTCAAGAAATCATCAAGCATGATTTATTTCAGGTTCTAGGCTAACTTATCCGATAAAACATTTTCCAATCACTTGTATCCCAATTTTGTCTCATCGTGTTGAACCAAAAGTCAAGACGGTCCATAAGTTGTCACGCCTCGGTCTCCTGCAAGTTCGATTACCCTCGTCGGACATGAGATCATCACGCCAACGCTCCCGCTGGATAATCGCCCTCATCCGGGCGTGACGCATGTACGGCATAGAGTTATACTCGTACAAGGCAAGAACGTTTGAGTGTTATGGTTGTCTTTGACACGATTTGAGATACCTTAATGTTTCACCCTTACTCCTTAAAAGTTATACATCCATCGAGTCAAGTCCATTCATGCAGTGATTATTTCTCGTCTAGTAAAATCATCCAAATTCAATATTACCGTTCAGTAATTCCATAGTCTATTTCTAGCATTTCTCAAATAACTAGTTTCAATTATTCAAGCCCAAGTCTATTCTATTTTGATATGTTCTATTCATCGAGTTCATTTGGAATAATCATCGAACATGTTCCCGTGAGTTCGATTGTCCCCGTCGTACGTGAAATCACCACGCCGGCGCTCCCGCAGGATAACCGTTCTCGTTGGGATCGATTTTGAGGGTTATCGTTTTGAACTTAATTTTAAGACCGTTCTTTCAAACTCCAAGCCAAATCCATTATCGTTCATGTCTTTCATTGAAACACAATATTAATTTCAGAATAACTTCTATTCGAGCGGTATTGTATTCAAGTTCAGTTCGGTTGTTTCAATCCAAAATCGCTCGTACTATTTTCCAAGTTTCCATCAAGTTTACTTAGCCAAGATATCAGTTTCTATTTTTGTTAATCCTAATTTGATATAAGCCTTATCATTTAATCAAGACAATCTTGAGTCGTTCAATCCTTTTATCTCACGAGATCAATGGATCCGTTTGGACATTTCTAAATGACCCATACACCACTCGGAATTGAGTCATCCTATTAAATCCATATTTGGTAGTCATCCAAACAAACTATATTCAATTTGTATCTTCCGATACGAAAACATCATTTGGGCTATTTCCCAAAATCCAAGCACGATTCTCTATATTCGCCTAAGCGATAAATCCGAGAATGTTTCTATCGGTTGGCATTCTAACTCTGACTTGTCTCATTCCTGAACGATATCCATTCTCGTTTTAACTTAGCTTGCACCAAGGAGTCTTGGTGCGCGATACTCTACACATCTTAGCTGAAGTTTTTGGCAAATACCTTGAGATACCAAGGTAAGTATCAAGGTATTGGACGATAATCAAGGTATTGGGTTTGGATATCAAGATAGAGGTTTAGTGTTGTGATACCAAGTTAGTAAAAAACCAAGATAATCATTTAGCAATTATAACTATAATTTATGTATTTAATATTACTTTATTATAGATATTTGATATTATCTATTATTTGCGTATCCTGAGATACGGTATCTTAGTATCCTAAGATGTAGCTTGTCTGGCCTAGATTTATAGTGTGTGTGAGCCCAATATCATTGAGTTAGACTTATGCAACCTAGAAATAGATAGTTGACCATAGTTGACCATAGTTTGACCATAGTTGACCATAGTTTGACTATAGTTGACCATGATTGACTTAGAGTTGACCAAGTTTGACTTTTGACTTAGAAATGGCTTTATGATCTAGAAGTTGACTAGTTTAACTTATTTTCTCCCAAAACCTTGTATTAATGCAATATTCCATATATAGGTCTGTGTGACACCAGTTCGGACAGTTTGACATTCATCGCTCTGGACCGCAGGCGAGTACATTCTCTGATAGTTTCTCATTTATGATATCTTCTATGTTCATTGTATCTAGTATAGATATCCATGTTTCTTGACACGATGGTTACACGGATTGGTATATCCGGATCTCGTCATGCAATGTTATTCCTTGTATATGGTGTATCTTGTGCAAGTCTTGTTTAATTGATTATCTTTTGCATGTGTAGACACTGATTCTCAGGAAGAGTTGTTATCTTCTTAGGGAATCCGTGCCATAGCATACCATGGTTGGATCCACTATACCATTCGGGGTTGGAGAGTATGTAGTATAGATATGTGATCATAATCTTCTTGTGCAAGTCTTGTTCCTTGTGAGTGTTGATCATACACCGTACGTATGGTTAACCAGGCTATTTACTCTTGTGCAAGTTCCCATGCCGATCACATATTAAAGCTGGTACTCACTCACTTAGTCATTAGTATTCTTGCTCATTGCCATATTGTTCATTCTTGTATTTATTTCTAGTATTGCCTTTATTGCGTATCTCTTGTACATGTATAGGGTATCTTGTATATTCATATCTATTTACTGCTACATAGTCTATAGCATTGATTTAGAACTGCTGTTAGAGATGTACTTCGCTCCATTCCTGACTGGAAAATATTTTTCAGAGAATCCGAGAGATTGGTGTCCGACATACTATGGACTTCGACTTATAGATGGTGCAGACTTGGACCCACTAATTCAGGAGTGATTGCCGGGAGATTTATCGGGATCACTAGTTTTTATAGTTAGTTTCTTTAGCTTTTTGGTACCGGATTTATTTTTAGCATATAGTATGAGGTTTGATATTGTGTCTATTATTTATGTATATATTGAATGTATAGTTATGTTAGACTTCCCTGATATCTTCTCGTGCTTTAGAATACGATTGAGTTTTGTGTTGAGATATTATTGGCAGAATTTATATTATTGTGAGATGTTTAGATAGTATAGTTGACCAAGACAGCGTTTTACCGTCGTTGCTGCGGCGTAGGCTGCGCATTATTCCCGACTTTCATCCCTACACTGGTTGTGGGTCGTGACAGTTCTAACCCAAATGAGAATGCCCGTTTGTCGTAGAATCAGTATTCTCCAACGGCGGCTACCGACTGGCGAAGCCCAATGGTGACTTACTCATGATGCCATCAACGGCAAGTTCCTAAAAAGTTACTACGTCTAAGGCTAGGCTAGTACTTCCCTATCCACATCAAAGACAACCAAGATGTACAAGATTTATACTCTTGGTTATTTTTCCCCTGCAAGTGCCTATGTACCAACTTGTCCTTCCTATATAAATCATTGTAGAAGCCATTATTTGTATCTAGGAGTCCTGGATACGCAACGGATAATGGATCCTCAAAATTTCTCCAGTGGAGCAGTCCTCCGGTCCACTTGCATTTTCCCGCAATGACCATTCAAACCAATCTCGTTTGGCGCTAGCCATGTTCACATTACCTCTAAGCTATCATCTTGACTATCTTCCAAGCAGAGCAACCCTCAGGTCTATCTATATTCCCGGATAAACCATAATCAGCAAATCACTCCAAAGTAAATTTTTTGGACATTGGTTCACGTCTATATTACCTCTGAACTATCGTCCTAATATTTTTCCCCGGCCGTGTTTGCCATATCCATATTACCTCTGAGCAAATCTTCTGGATTTGGCAATCGATCATCACGTACATATTACCTCTCAACTTAGCACCCGTACTTAGACCTAAGTACACCAGCAGTGCTAAGTCCACAAAATCTATCATGTCCATATTACCCCTGGTAGGGTTTTATCTCGAACTTATTACTTGCACTCTCGTGCGCAAGAAGTACTAGGTCCACCAAAACTTTTCCAGTGGGATATCCTCATTGGAAGCAAACAGTTCACGTCCATATCACCTCTGAACTATGAGCGGCCCCTATTTTCCATCCAAAGAAAACAACAACATCTATATTATCTTTGGCTCGTTTCCTTTTCCTTCTACCAAAAATACCGGGATCGTTCCTAACCTCTTGGTACGACTATCGATCGTCTCATGTCTATGTCACCTCTGAGATATCGTTCTCACCTCCTCCCCAGTAGGGTTTGCCATATCCTTCGCATCTCTGAGCAAACCGTCCGGGTTTGGCTAGCGATCATCACGTCCACAGTACCTCTGATATTGATCGTCGTCAAAACTTATCACCTGTACTTAAATTTTGGTGCGCCAATGCTGTTAAGTCTACAAAACTTGCCACGTCCATATCACCTCTGGCAAGGCCTGTTTTGAACTTATTACTTGCAGTCTCGTACGCAATAAGTAATAGGTCCACCAAAGATCCCCCAGTGGAATATTCTTAAAAGGCTACGGTATTATACTATGTCCATATTACCTCTAGTACGATACCCAAAGCTAACACAAATAAATTACAAACAAATAAGATAACTTTTATTTTTCTTCGCAAAGAGAGAATGAAAGCAAAATTAAATTTTTGGGGGATTGTCGAGATCCTAAGCTCGAAGGCAGAACGAAGACACAAAAAGGTAAAAGAAGAGCTACTGGTGTGATGAGTCAGAGCATAACTCCATTATTTGCTCATGGAGATGGGCTGTACAGCCATACAGGCACATCTGGGCCCAACGCTCAACCTCTTTGGCCATGACTTTGAGATCTTTGTAGCGAGCAAAGGACTCGTAGCTTTCCTTGAGTTTCTGCACCGTAACCTCGACACCAGCCATAGTCTTCGCCACTTGGCTTGCCTCGGCCCGGATTTCCTCTACTTCCATTTGGGTCTCACGTAGCCTATTCTCCACCGTGGTGAGCTCGGCCTGCAGATTCCTAATGGCCTCAGTCAGGTACTCCCGTCTAGAGAGATACCCTTCCCTAAGATCGCCCAACTGGTTGCCCTTCTCCCACAAATCCAAGAGGTCGCACTGGAAAGTTTCCATAGAGGAAGAAAATGAGGCCTTCTCCATATCCACCTTCTTCGAGAAATCGGCATACTCATGGGATATTAACATCCCTATATCTGTCTGTCGGTGTTGCTGTAGCACCATCAGGCATTGCTCTGTCTCCACCAACCTTTGGCCCAGAAGGTCAGCCATCGGTTCAAAACTGGGGAGACACTTCAGAGAGTGGACCTGGCCCTCGGCAAAGTGCTTGGCCTAAATGAAGGACTTGTTATGCTCCAAGATGACCCTTTCCCTTAGCCTTGCCCTTGCCCTTAGGGTCCTTCTTGGCAGCATTAATAGAGTAGGAGACCTTGGGAGCCAGGGCAACATCAAACAAGAATAAAGAGAGATAAAAGAGTGAAAAAGACTTCTTTCTCTCTCTTCCCCCTGTATATCGGGGGACTATACGGCAACGGATGATGAAAGCGGCTGTTCGAATTCAATCCACCTCGATTTATGAAGCAGCAACAGTTGGCGGTGACTCCTTGTTAGTTGAGCCACTTTATCCATTGACGGAACATAATCCTAATAAGATTCGCAAGAGAATAGAAGAAAATCTTCTCATTTAATGAGAGGATAACCTATCATAAATAATTATGCGGCCATGAGAATATGTGGCATGCCCTGTATATGCGACCAATCATGCTTCTTTCAAAGTATTTCAAACTTGTCATTTTAGAAACTTTGAAGGGGGTCTTATAGAATTATAAAAAATTATGCAGGCCACAAAAGATCATACCCCATCAAAGGAACAACCAATCTACAGAGAAGCCACATGCGGCCTGAACAACCAAGCCACAGAGAAGCCACATGCAGCCTGAACCACCAAGCCGCAGAGAAGCCACATATGGCCTGGCCAAACCAAAGATCTAGAAGTTGCATAGTATACTCAATGTGGCCTAAACAACCATAGAGCAAGGAGGCCACATAGAAATCCCTGAAACAGCAGTTGATGACTGTCAAACTCTAACACATCACTCATGACGTTGACGCTTCAAGATTCCTGAAAGACGATGGCTCAAGAAAAAATAGAAAGTGACATCAGTGCACTAATGAACTCGTTAGATGTGCCATACAACGTGTCCTGTCATATGAGACTATGCTCTATGCTGCCATAACGTCATGCGGCCAAAGTGTCCATCGACCAAAGGCCAGACGAGAGTTTGCATGCAGCCACAAAGCCATGCGGCCAAAGTGTGCATCGACCAAGGCCAGATGATATTTAGTATGCGGCCTCGCCAATATGCGGCCAGAGTGTCCAGACGACTAAAGGCCAAATGAGAGCTCATATGCAACCGCCATAATATGCGGCTAAGATGTTAAAGGGCTCTCAATTCATAAGATTTTTTGTTACAACCAAAGATAATTTCTCGCACAGTTAGTGCTGACTAAGTGTCCAGTTGACCGAGTCACGCACACAACAACCTTGACATCACTTCAACAACATATCCTAATCGAGACCACATGGCAGCCTGTCCGCAGCATACGACTGCTGTTACAACTATATTCTGTTGAAGGAGTCCTATATGGCCACCAAAAAGAGCCATATGCGACATCGATAGTCCGTCAACACGATGACTATAAATAGCGAGGGTAGCATACCCTAAAAACTACCTGGCCAGCAACATACTTGCACACAAGCTCAGGAGAGAGAAGAAATGAGAGCATCCTCACTCCCTCATTGGACCATCAAAAGAGTAAAGGAGCTACCACAACGCTCTTTGTCCATCGTCACCACCCATATCAAATTATTATACTTAGAGTTTCTGTCTAGGAACTATTTGTACTTCCTTTAGTTTGTTGATTAAATCAAGCTCTTTTAGTCTTTCAAATTTAATGGCGAACAAGATGGTGACTCTGCTTGGGATGAAGACTTCTCCTCTGCTATCAAAATATTCTTTCAATGCATTATCGACCCTAGATTCAGCTACAGCCTTAGAAAGGTCGACCACAAATGCCCGATAAGAATTGTAGTTGTAGAAGCATGGAAAATTCTAGGTCCATGCGTATAATGGTCATGCGCTGATCTACTTTTCAACAGTCTAGTTCAATAAAGATAGTACTATATGTGCAACCCTATGCACACGTAATGCCAAAGTTAGTGGAGCTTGGTACTTTATGAAGAAGCCTATGCGCTATGTGATAAAAGCTATGCACGAATGCCTATGTGCCAAAATTAGTGATTCACAGATTATAGGCAGAAGTTTATGCGACAAAGACAGTAAGCTTTGGTACTATGCGACAGAGTCCTATATACATACATCCCAAGCATATAAAATAATTCATCATAATAGTGCATTAAAAGCTACGCCACCTTCATAACCCCTGAAGATGATGGTTATGCAAAAACGTTAGCATAGTCATTAGGTTTTGTCTGTATACAATAAAGTAATGCCATGTGGCACTATGCACGATCACTCGGTCGAACCATGCACATAAGGATATATGCGTATAAAAATATTTGAAGTTCTCTCTCCTCATCATGCACAATTGGCAGTGACAGTTACGAAAGGGGATTATGCGTATTAAATGTGCATATTAATGTTCATACGTTCGGATACATATTTAATATGCATACATTTCAGATGACAGTAGAGTATTAATGTGGGTTTTAAATTATTGTAACATATGCCATATGTCACATAGAACATGATATGTGTATATATTCAGATCTATTATATGCGCTGAAGTTATTATAGAACCTTATTCGTATGCAGTTCTTATGTGTGTGAAGTACAAAATAGTATCATTTAAGATCCAATGTGCGCATAGCCATTACAATGTGAATGGCTATAAATAGCTGGGATATGTGCTTCCAATAGGACCTAGCAAGATCAAAATCTGAGTGCATTGAGCCTACTTGATGCCCATTTCTTCCAGTGAGCTAGAGTTAGTAAGTTTTCTCTTCAATCCTTGTGTTCTGATCATCAACGGAATAGAGAAGTCAGCTGCAAGACTTGATCTCCACTGATATGCTTCCTCAGATTATTTTGTACTTAGAATTCTTTGTTCATAGAATTTTTTTGTATTTTCTTTCAAATATATAAAAAGAAGCATTCTTTTTGTAATGGAAACAAAAATGGTGACTCTGTTGGGGAGGGCCTTCTCCACCGACGAGAAGGTAGTGGCGCAATCTGGCATCAAAATAATTAAAATAACTCAGAAAATATTGGTCATGCATTTCAATCAACAAGCTTTTAAAGCGATTCTCTCGGGGGATATCTCTCATCCCTCACCACGGACAAAGAAGCCAAAGAAAGTCCACAAGACTTGGCTTCCGATAGCTCGTGCTACATACCCCCAATGTTGCGAAAGATATTGGCCTAATAGAAGTGTTGTCTACTGCGCAACCCATCTATGCTCAGCCTTTGCCAAGCTTTCTACCTGCGTATGGCCAGAAAATGTTCTTCTCTTTATAGAAGCATCATACCCAATCTTCTTAGAAGACTATGTAATCCGCCCATGAAGCGGATAACCACTCGGCTGCCATGCTCAACACAATCGAAGGGTTTGCCAGTATACAGGCCAAGAAGCTGCGTTCCATGCATGAAAGGAAGTCTACTCAGCACATAAGCCTCGAGAGAGGAAAATATTGCAATGTTGAGGACTTGAGTGCTAAGAGCTGAGGATAGAGGAAAATATTACAATGTTGAGGACTTGTGCATTCAGCAAGGTGCAAAGAAGGACTCTAGGAAGAATATTATTAATTCCTACCATCTGCACATGAAGGGCAAAGCTCTTATATGCGTAGAAGGTGAAATGCACGCCCAAGATCCTTAAGATGGACCAAGTTTTCTAACAAGAATTAGCATATGTACATGAAGAAGGGTTTTTTCTTTAACAGAATCTCCTACCCAGATGTTCTTATACGCCGTCTCTGGAGTTGGGAATGAGATAGACTCTCTTTACTCTGCGTCACTATGTATTAAGTCAAAAAAGTCTAAGCCAATTAGAGAATGCACGCTCAAGCTTCAGCACAAGAAGGATATGTGCCTTTCAAATTGATGCACACATCTGATGGTGAACTATACAGACTGTATGCTTCATGCACTCGGTCGTCATACACCACTCGTGGTGTAGTTACAGACCCATGCACAAAACCTAGATATGCGCATGAGGTCGATATGTTTCATAAGTTTTCCATAAACAATCTATACGTAAGGGAACCATACACGTGAATTAGGTCAAGAAGCAACGGTATTCCATATAAACCTGTGTGCAGATACTATCTATGAGCATGAAGTGGGTTTAAAGGAAAACTTTTCCTCTACAGACTTGCATGATGTAATTTCTTACAAGCGCCAAGTAAGGGAGTCTATTATTATAGACGTGGTGTCTCCTCAGAGATATCACTGTGCTAGCATAGTCATCAATTGTTACTGTATAAAAGCTATCAAAACTCTACCAAAACAGTCCGTGTTCCAATGACTACGTCTTGCTTTGCCAACCCAAAATGTTCTGAAAGGTGAACTCATAATTAAGAAGACGAAGAATTAATTGCCCTTTGCTTCCTTGTACATATCTTGGGGATCTCCTCGCAACAGACCCATTCAAAGGAAAAAACCTTCGGAGGGGACTACCCAATCCTCCCATCCCAGTCAGCATTTCAAAAAGGACACAAAGTCAACAACAAAATGCAACAACTTCGTCTTCCTCCTCTCAAGGCAGAAGAACTTCTACAAATAGCTAGCGAGTTGTTCCTCCAAAAGGGGTATATTCCAAGGTACTCACTCTAGGTCCATGTCTCATCCTGAAGATGATGTACCATATACAGGGGGTAGTATCCCTCTATAATCTGAAGTAGCCAGTGTCGCATCACATACTAGGGGTAGTAACCCTCCTGACTTTGAAGACGATATATCAACTTTTCCTGAGGACAGTGTGCCGCAGGAGTCAGAAGCAAACAACCTGGACTCTAGCTATATAGCTTTGTCCCCCACTTCTTCCACCAGTCCATACATAGCTTATATGTACACGACCAACAATGAGGAGAGAACTAGTGACCGTCAAAGACTGGAAACTCTCGAGACTATGGTACAAGGTATGAGCACTATGCTGCATTCAATGCAGCGAGTAATGTTGAACATGAAAACCATAATGGCTGGACAACAACAAGCAAATTAGGATCAAGCTAAGAAGGCCCCGGTTGACGATGAGGAGTCTGCTGCATATCCTCCAATCTTCCAAATGCTGGAGTGATCCTATTTCAGTGGTGCAAGGGACTCTACAAACTATTCTTCAGTCGACTACTCTTTCACAAACAATCGACATATAAGATGTCATCCGCGCCCTGAACACTCATCTCGATTCTATGAACAACCAAGATGAGCTCCAAAAGTTGGAGGTATCGCAACCTTACCCTACTTAGTGGAACGAAGTTGTCTGCCCACCCAATTATAAGCCATAGTCATTACTCCCTTTTGATAGAATAAAGTTGCCCCATCAACACTTAAAGTACTTCGACTCATAAATGGTGCATATACCGAGAGATGATGCACTATTCACCGAGCTATTCGTCGAAACCTATTAGTGGGTGGCCTTTGACTGGTTCTGTAGTCTACCCAATGATTGTATCAAAATATTGATGGAGTTGGAGATGATGTTCCTCTCTAGGTTCTATGAAGGCAGATGGACATAACTATGTCAACCCTTATGTCTATAAAGCAGAGAGAGAAGGAGCCAGTGCGCGATTTTATTGCACATTTCAGATATCTTATTTAAAGTTACCTCCTAGCTTTCCAAAGTCTATGCTTATAGATATTTGCAGACAAAACATGCTCCCTACAGTGAAGCTCTGCTTAGGGACAGCCAAATTCGTCCTTTGGTCTACCTTCATTGGAAGTGCTAACATAGCTGAAAAGTTAGTTGATGACCTGAAGCTACTAGGGTTCAAACTACCCATCTCTGAAGACAAAAGCAAGCATCCCCAAAATAACAACAACAACAACCGCAACGGTAAATAGAGGGAGTCCCTTACCGGTAGCATCATTAAAGGCAATTTTCAGTCAAAGCATAAGGCTTTGGATGATCCGAAACCTAAGAAGATGTTCTCTTTTGATGATGAAGACGTGGTTGACATCTTCCATGTACTGATGAAGAGCAACAAACCAAAATATTTTGATATAAGAAGACTGGAAAAGGCGGGTCATACTAATGACCTTAAGTACTGCCTATTTTATTGATATATGTACCACCCTATGAAGAATTGCTATATATTAAAGCAGAGGATTCAGCAGCTGATAGACTCCAATGTTATCACCCTCCACTCTGATGAGAATAAGGTCACAAAAAATATGGTGTCCCTTCTATTTGGTGACTTCGTCATTAGAAGTTCAAGACGGCATTGTTCTAATTTTGATAGCAACTATGAAGATCGGTAACCTTCCGCAAGCCCGTAACCAAGCAACGTAGATGGTACCACTTACTACTCTGCGTGGTGAGATTATGTTGGTTTACTCCATTATCCTCCATGACAAAAGTCAAAGGGGAAGAAGAGCAAACCATGTGTTAGGGTTATATACTAAAAGTATCACTTTGTATTAATTATATTTCCTTATTTTTGAATGAGAATCATATGGGCAAATGTTTACATATTGTAATTATTACAATGTTAATACAAGTATCTAATATTTTATTTTGTAGGTAGTATGGTATGTGGTGTTACACAGAAGATCATATTATCAGTTTTCTGTGTAATATATAAATAGTTCACAACCTAGATCGATTTGGAAAAACCATTAGTAAGGTTATAGTATAGTCTGGTATTAGTCTATCTTGATTATAGGTTTACACTAGTACATTTTGGGTGTATTGAATATGACCACTTGAGGTTGTTTTATTTATACTGATGTCACATCCCAAAACCAGATACTAGAGAACTGGATAATGACTCTGCCAACCAAACCTTGCAGAATACCGAAGTAACCCGCTATGTGTTAAGGTTGTCTAAAGATAAGGGGGTGTATACTAAAATCAAGTCTCCTAGGGTCAAGAACTTCTACTGTCTCAATCATTCAAACAAGTATCGGTAACATATAATATTTCAGAATAAGCAGTAAGGCGTCCGAAATACCGCATCAAAATATTCTAGAGATCTAGAAATACTAAATAATATGCTAGATACAAGTTCAAAAGTATATAAGACAGTGAATCTGCTGCATTCTGAATATAATACAGTCATGTAGGAAACTAGTATCCCGATTCTTCGGCTAACAAGTGTCGATTGGTTAAACGCCCAAAAGAATATAGTTTACAAAAGACGAGAAGTGAAACAAGAAATCCACTCATGACCCTCGGCAACCATCCTTCGGGTACGTGCCATTAGTGATGGAGAAGTAAGCTTGATCCTTAGGTACTGGCTCTAAACCTGGCCATGCAAAACCAGTGGGGTTAGACCCCAAATAGTAAGTATTACAAAGGAAGCACAAAATAAAGAAATGAAACTAGTTCTATAGCATAAGATATATGATCCAACAATCAATGGCATATATCCCATCCATGACATGATACGATACCCCTACACCAAACAAGGACAGGAAGTGCCTTATCATATCAAGATAGAATACATCTCTTGATTAAGGTCAAGCTAAAATAATTATGTATCGTAGTTTCAGTCCACAGCCTATCGTTGTCACGCCCCAATCTCCCGCAAGCTCGATCGTTCTCGCTGAACGTGAATCACCATGTTACAGTGCTCCTACAGGATAATCGTTCTCATCGGGACGTGATGCCGTGTGAGCCTGGAGTTGCACTTGCACAAAGCGATGTTGTCAAACATCAAAGTTATTATCGAAATGACCAAGTTACAACAAAAGTCAAGTATTGTGTACCAAGTACACATCTGAGTATACGCAGCGAAGCTCTCGTTAGAGTCCAAATAAAATTGCCACAAAGAAGAATGCCACAAAGGTGATGCAACACTCTTACTCTTTCTCTTACCCACAAGGGTACTTATCATTCATACATTTTGTCCCGTATATCCAAGCAGCTCCACTACACTTGTGTACCTAAAATAATACCCACAAACTTAGGTAATTACACAGTTGTACTGGTGAGCGGGATAACCCACTCGTCTAAACTGACACTAAGTAGATAGTGAATGCAAACAGTTATATGGTGATCTTTCTACTTGAATCCTAGATTTATTTTATGGTAGAGGTATGACATGTTAAGAAAAACTGTAAAGCAGGTTAACCATACAAGCATTCAACTCAAGAAAATATACAAGCAGATATATCCAACTCAAAGAAAACTAGCATGCAAATCGGCCTACTCAAATCCAAGAAATGCATGAACCTATCGAATCATAATCCAAGCCACAATATCCATCCTCAAACTATGCCACAAACCAAGTCTTACTAATACAATCATCGATATACACACTATTGCTCGATGCAAGGTGGTCGTCGCCTACATGAAAAGCACAAACCAAACCAAACCAAACCAAACCAAAATAAAGCAAACCAACTATTATCTATATGAAGTCACTAGCCAAGTCATAAAGGACTAATCAACTACAGTTATACCCTATCCAGGCTGAGTAGCTAGCCCGTCTGGTCATATCAAACTGTCGACACCGCGTCCAAGGCACGTTACCATTGTCTCCTCCATGGCCGAACGGTCCTGGTGCCCCATTGCCTATCCCGTTTGAGAAAACCAAATACTGTGCGCAATAAATTGTCTGTGACCGATGCAAATACCAAGTAGGTATGATGAAAGAATCGAGCCTTCTCGCACCACCAAACGATCCAAGTCTCAATCCAAATAATTATTCATAACCATTCTCCAACTATAGCCCAATACACCATCTCAAGTTATTCCCGTAGGCACTATGCCGCTTCTCGACACAATGCTCCAATTGGTGCAACACCTCTCACTCAAAAAAATTTGTGGCACAATGCCCTCATCGATGTAGTTGTCCAGTTTCGAACCACAACTGCACGCTTTGCTTGACAAACCGTCCAACTTGATACTCGTGCATGGATGCACGCTCGTTTGCCCGCCCAAAGTGTCTCGATATTCCAACCAAGATGATCCACTCGAGCTCCAACTACCCAACGCAAAACTAACTCAAGCCACAAATCCTATCCAACCAAATGACGCACACTCTATGCACATCACAGTATAGTGATTTTCAAATTCTAGTCCAAGTGTTCATGCCATTATGTGTGTTCCATATTATTAGGCATAAAGGAGTAGAGGAGAAGGGATCGAGCCCACTTACCAAGTTTGATTATGTTGAGCACCCTATCTTGTCCTTATGGTCGATCCTTTGAACCCATAGTCCGATACAGAGTACGATCTACTCAATTGGTATGACCGTGAGAGCAGGCCGTGCTCTCCAAATCATCTGGTCGATCGGACTAAGGAAGATGGCATTATAGCCCCAATCCAACTATCTCACTACTGCTCTGAACGAACACCTGATTCTATCGAACTTTGCTGGCGATCTGCTCATAAAACCAACTTAAATCAATACTTGCTCCTAAATCCCATAAATTGAAATATAACCAGCTATTGCCTCATTCAATCCGACTCAGCGTAATGCACCACGTGGTTGCAGGATATTATATAATATACCACTTAAATTCAGTTTTGTCCTCGAACCAAATCAGTATCCATTCCTTATCACATGACGCTTGCCTAATTTCCTAACTCTGTTCCATGCAACTCATATTCTCTGATCCAGATTCAGCATCTCGCTCGCACTGAACGCTCGTAAAAATTCTATATTCCTACATCCTTCTTGCAACTCAATACGAATTCCTCATATCGCTTAGTTTGGATCATACATATATTTAAGGCATCCTTCAAATACATGTAATTCAGTCGAGCTTAGCGATAGCTAATTTGGACAGATTATAAGGGTATCTCTATGTCCGAGGTATTCATTCACTTTACTCTAATTGAACCAATCCTGATATTTATCCCTACACATTCGCACAAGTGCTATTCTCAAATACAATGATCTTCCACTGACGATCTTCCCACCTGACTCAAATAAGTTCGTGTTCCAACTCAATCCATTCGACTATTTCTGAATCTGCACTAGCACCGTCCAAGCTCAACCAACAAACTCTAGCATGACTCCAATCGCACAATAT
This sequence comes from Iris macrosiphon, assembly GCA_036927795.1. Lineage (NCBI taxonomy): Eukaryota > Viridiplantae > Streptophyta > Magnoliopsida > Asparagales > Iridaceae > Iris > Iris macrosiphon. The sequence continues at coordinate 113,340,391 of JAYESA010000019.1, read as the reverse complement.
TCTGTAAGCATCTTTTCTAAATATTATTTTATGCTCCAAATGATCATCAAAACTGATACTACCCCAGCTAGGCGACTTACCCAAATATCAAGTATGCCCTTAGATCAGCTCAGCCAAATACCTCTTCCTCAATCTTAATACCTCACTGGGTGAACATCTACATTGAGGTTCATATGATCCACGAAGACTTTGCTTCCACGCTATAGGGATAGTGTCGCCACAATTTTAACGTAGACACACTAGGCACAATTCCTAGGTTACGCATGAGATAGTTCTTTACACTTTTTCTACTGCCTCAAAGAACAGGATATCACCTTCATCTTCCGTGCGAGCATGCATCCCAGACTAAGTTTCGATGCATCTTGTAGATCTGAGGCATATCTATCCCTTCTAGTGTTGCAATAATTTGATCTGAATGAGTCACTACTTTAATTTGTAAGTATTTGATGTTATATGCTAGTTAAGACTATATATATATTTATACATGTACCTTGAGACCCTAGTGTTAGTTACGGATATCCCGTAGTTATATTTGACCTGTGACCCTGAGTGACTGCAAAAAGACTGCCTTATGTACACTGACGTACTAGCGAGACCAGTATTATTTTAACTGTCTGTTTTGCACAGCATTTGTAGACATAACACCTGTGCAACTAGACGCACACTTGACCCTAGTTGACCAGTGTCACCCTAGTGTAGCTTCTGAGTTTAGTATATTGTGTTTGTGCATATGCTAGTATAATGGCTGATGTTGTATTATGTTATATTATATGTATATAGGACCATTGGATCGTCCTGCGAGACTTCAGGAGTAGGATATTGGTATTGCCAGCTAAGGACCCCAAGCGAGTACATTCTCTAATATTTTTATTTATGATATCCTTAATGTTCATTGTATCTAGTTTAAATATCCATATTCCTTGACACAATGGTTACACGGATTGGTATATCCGGATCTCGTCATGAGATATTATTCCTTGTATATGGTGTATCTTGTACAAGTCTTATTTCATTGGTTATCTTGTGCATGTACAGACACTGATTCTCGGGGAGACTTGCTACCTTCCCAGAGAATCTCGTGTCATAGCTTACCATGGTTGGATCTACTATATCAGTCGGGGTGGGAAGTATTTTAGTGTAGATATATGATCATACCCTTCATGTACAAGTCTTGTTCTCATGTTAGTGTTGGTCATACACCGCACGTATGACTAGTCAGGCCAGTATTCGTGTACAAGTTTCCAAGCCGATCACATGTTAAAGCTAGTACTCACACACTTAGTCGTTAGTATTCTTGTTCATTGCCATATTATTTATTCTTGTATTTATTTCCAGTATTTCCTTTATTGTGTATCTCTTGTACATGTATATGCATCTTGTATATTTCTATCTATTTACCGCTATATAGTTTATATCATTGATGTAGAACTGCTGTTAGAGATGTACTTTGCTCCATCCTGATTGAAAATATTTTTCCAAACTACGACTTAGAGGACTGGTGTCTGACACATTATGGACTAGGTATAGATGCAGACTACACACCAAAGATCTTAGAGAAGACACTACCTGCAGCTATTTAGATAGTATTTATTCTATGCAGTTGAGTTTATTTGAGACTTATGTTAAGTTTAATTTGAGACTTGTGGAGACTTATTTTGTTGGACAGCTAAACTGTAGTTTATCTCTATTGAGACATTGTGTTTGACTTATGTCATCATTCCTATCTTTTATCGTGCTATTTATATTCTTATAGTTTTATGATTGAGTATACATTATGAGCTATTATGAGATGTTATTTAATTATCCTCCTTATTGGAGTTTATATCATTTACAAGTTGTGAGTTATGTTTAGTATTTATTGTGACCTAGACAATATTCTACCGCCGATGCTGCAGTATAGGCTGGACGTACCCACGTACTCGTGCCCCTATTCCAGGTGCGGGTTGTGACAGGATTATCGTAACATAATGACACAACCCAACAACCAAATAAGGATACGTGTTAAATTATCATACCACGATATCCCACTTTTTTGGCTAGACATATAATATAAGAAAATTGGACGGACATTCTTTAATACGACTTGGTATGTGATCTCTAGGTTATCCCAATAATACAATATATGAGTATCCTTATATCGTGCCATAATCGAGCAGGGCTAGCTGAACCAATGATATACGAGCAAGTATATATGTTAAATTATGCACCAGTCCCTTGCAAGGTCACTGAGCTAATTATTAATCAGTAACAGTTCCAGGCTTTCTATATGAAAGATACTGGCTAGGTCTTATAATTAAATCAGATACTGCACTCAACTAGTATGGACGATATACAGTATCCGTGGTACCAAACTATTACTCCCAGCTAATTTAGGGTGGTCCGATATGACGATCTCGAGATACCATTCCCTCCTAATGCTCTACAAATTAAGTTGCTTAGTTTACCTTAGGTTAATTAGAATCTTATGTCGTGGTCACATGAACATTACTTCTTATATGTCGTACTTAAGTATGGGCACTCCTGATACAAATCTATATTGTCACTCGAAAATCTAGATTCACCCAAATGTGATACAATAATCAGTACTATCTAGCGATGGCTAAAGTCACTGTCCAACTACTAGATCCATACATGGAAATAATTACATGTAGCAAGAGTGTGTGGCACAACGTCTTACTATATATATATATCAAGTAGCACTCTTGGTGCGATCAAGTGTATCAGCACAGATACAATAATCAGGGCAGGAACAAGTTCAAGAATCAAGATCATGGTCAAGTTGTCACATAGCAAGTTATTCAGGACAGGATAGTCCATCACTGGTCACATTAATTATCACTTTATTATATCGATATATGAGGATAAGAGTAGTTTGAGAATCCCTCGAGATCAGATTTACAATCCTTAAACCAAATAAGGACCGGGATTATAGACCATCCCCCGAGTTGAACTACATCTCTTATTCTATCCAACATATAATAAGGTGGTCAAGGAAAAGTATTTTAATTAGAAAGTTAGTACATATAAGGCCACATCTATACGGCTCTTGTCAGGTTCTTAGTCAAATTTAGCTCATGGTCACATCTGGGTCATACAAGTCATTTATATATTTAACATATAGAATCACAATCAATCAATCAATTAAAATATTAAATTAAGTGAGTGTCCATGTGTGCAAGAAATAGGGTGCCACATAGGAACAATAGGCGTATAGGCAAACTGTCGCATGAAGCAGGGTGCTGCATGAGACAGGGTGCCACATGAGGTCGCAGTCGTATGCAATCGAGGCCGTATAGTTAGGTTGGCCGCATGGGCAAAGCAAAGTCCACTCTTTAAAAAATGTGCAATGTGACTATCGATAATTGTAAGTCAGAAGAAATGACACAAAGTGACTGATGTGATAAGTAATAAAGTGTGTCAGGAGAAAAGATAAAATCATACAAATTCGTGCCAAGTTGGGTGAGAAGTTATGCTTCCAGAAGAAAAGAGATGCATAGCTCCTAGCCGCATGGTCGATGAGGTCGCATACTCCTCTTGGCCGCATAAAATCTTTTGGGACTTAGTAAAATTTCTTCAACTTGTGAAGTTTTATTGGTCAAGGGGCACATGTACGGATTCAGTCATGCGTCCAATAAGGTTGGCCACATGCTGAATCGAGACAAAAATTCCAAGCCGCATAACACAGATTGCTGCAATACTACTCCTTCGTCTCCTGCAACAGTAGCTTTTCAATCATGGCCAAAAGCTCAAAAAAAATTTATTTCTTTCATAAAAATCTCAAATGATGCTTAAATTCAGCAAAGTAAAGTTCTAAACTACTAAAAATCAAATGCTCAACAACATACAATAACAAGTTTTTGAAAACATAAAGTTTTAGGAGATCAAAACCTAAGAAAACTCAAGAATAAATGAAAAAGTTTCTAAAATAAAAGTCTAGATCTACACTAATCCATTCACCAAAATCAAAAATACCAAGTTCTAAATGTATGTAGAAACACATAATTAACATAATAGAACAATAAAATAGAGAGTTTCTTCATTCTACATGCAAGGTGTACTTTCCTATAGAGGGAGAGAGAAAATCTTAGAGAGAGAATGGAAGAAGAATAATGAGAAGGGAGAGAATAAAGTTGGGTTATATATGAAGGGTTTGAAATTTAGACCATTGGTTCAACTCATGATAAAACCAAACCAAACAAATAAACAAAGTGCCAAGTGAACCAAAGAATGGGTCTATTCTCTCTATAACATACAATTATGCTAGCAAGAAAATTAAATACGCTCCAAATATGAATATCGAGAATGGAGAGTGACATCTCTATCCATCTTAGAAAAAATTTGTCCTCGGAATTCAAACTCAAGGCTAGCTAGAGATATCAAGACAAACAACAACTAATTACAAGCAATATACACATATAAATAAGCAAGTATAACAACACATAAAATGAAGCAAATCAACATCATCTCATATGAGTGCTTGCCGACAAAGGAATAAAAGACGCGAAGGTATACGAAGAAAATATACCTCACGAGTCAAATAGGTGCCGGTACCGAGATCGAATATCCTTCTCGTGATCCCACATCAACTCCTCCAAGGACTGATTGCCCCAAGCAACAAGAACAAGACGAATGGTCCGGTTCTTGATCACCTTTTCTCTTTGATCCAAAATGGACACAGGTTTTTCTTCATAATTTAAGTCGGTACCAATGAGTAACTCAGAATAATCGAGAACACAGCTCAAATTCTGCATACCTACATAACTGAGACACATGAATCACATCTTGCACTCACAAAGTGAAGGCAGAAGGACAAGACGATAAGCAATATCCTCTACCCTCTCAAGAATATTGAACGGTCCTACGTATCATGGACTAAGCTTCCCTCGAACCCCAAATCTAATGACTCAACGGGTGGGCAAAATCTGCAAAAATACGTGATCATTGACAAAAAACTCTAACGGACTACGATGTTGATCTGCCTAATATCGATGATGATCTTGAGCAACACAAAGCCGCTCTCTGATCTGCTTAACCACTTTAACCGTTTGAGAAATTATCTCAAGCCCCAACATCTTTCGTTCATTAATGTCATCCCATGCTAAATGTAACCTACACTTCCTTCCGTACAGTGCTTCAAAAGAAGCCATATATATGCTGGCCTAATAACTATTATTGTATAAAAAATCCAATAAATAAAGATGATCTTTCCAAGACCTACCAAAGTCTAGGGTACAAGCCTGCAATATATCTTTCAATGTTTGGATTGTCCTTTTTGACCGCTCATCTGTCTGGGGTTGATATGCGGTCTGAATCTTAACTTGTTACCCAAGCTCTCGTACAAGTTTTGCCAGAAACAAAATGTAAATCAAGTATCACGATCTGATACTATACTTGCTGGAACTCCATGCTGCCTTACTATCTATCGTATATACATCTCTGTTAACTGCTTTGTGGACTGTCCTACTCGGAAGGGGAAAAAATATGCTACTTTCGTGAATCGATCTACTATTACCCAAATTGCATCACGCCCAGTAGGGGGTCTAGGTAGATCGGTCACAAAGTCCATCATAATCCATCATAATGTGTTCCCACTTCCACTCTAGAATAAACAGTCGTTATATAATCCTGCTGGTCTTTGTTGTCCTGCCTTTACTTATAGACACACGAGACACCGTGAAATAAACCGAGCTATCTCTCTCTTCATTCCGTTCCACCGAAAATACTACTTGATATCTTGGTACATCTTTGTGCCTCTTGGATGTATAGAATATTGAGAACTGTGTGCCTCGGTCATTACTTCATGTCTGATATCTCTATTTGGCACATAAAAATGGTTTCTAAATCTGAGTGTTCTGTCTTCATAAATATTTAATTACTTCCCATGACCGGACTCATATTCTGCCCTAAGCTTTTGAATATGAGAATCTTCTGCTTGGGTTGCATTGATCCTCTCTACTAAAGTTTATTGTATCTGAAGACTGGCTAGTACTTTCGCTCATTGAGGTAACACTACTTCGATGCCCATCTTTCGAAGATCTTTTAATATGTGCTTCTGAGTTGTCAAAATAAATGTGCGCCTTTCCTAATTAGAGCATCTGCTACCACATTTTTTCTTGCATGGATAATACTGAAGTGCTATATTGTAGTCACCAAACAATTTTAGCCACCACCTCTGCCTCATATTCAAGTCCTTCTGGGTGAATATGTACTTCAGACCCTTGTGATCTGTAAATATCTCCACCTGATTGCCATATAGGTAATGTCTCCACAACTTGAGAGAAAATACTGCTGCTACTAACTCCAAATTATGTGTTGGATAATTCTTCTCATAATCTCGAAGCTGTCGAGAAGCATAAGCTACTACTTTCTCATGTTGCATAAATACACATCCAAGTCCTTTTCCAGATGCATCACAATAAACTGTGAATCCTTCTGATCCTACTGAAAATGTAAGGATCGGTGTTGATATCAACTTCTTCTTCAACTTCTCGAATGTTGCTTGGTACTTTACCGATCAAATAAACTTTACCTTCTTGCATGTTAGATGAGTCATTGGCACTGAAATTTGTGCAAAGTCTACCACAAACCTTCGACAATATCCCACTAATCTCAAGAAACTTCACATCTGCTACTGTCTTCGGGACTGGCCCATTCTCTATTGATCTAACCTTCTTGGGGTCTACTTATACTCCTGCTCCTGAGATGATGTGTCCCAAGAATGATATATGATCTAACCAGAATTTGTACTTACTAAGCTTGTCATACAACTGATGCTCCCTCAGAACTAGCAATACTTTTCTAATATATTCTTCATGCTCTTCTTCACTATTGGAGTAGACTAGAATATCATCTATGAATACCACTATAAATTGATCTAGGTATGGCATAAAGATATGATTCATCAAATTCATAAATATTGCTAGAGTATTGGTCAATCCGAATGGCATAACTAAAAATTTGTAACGCCCATATCGAGATCGAAATGCTGTCTTTGGTATATCTTGCTCCCTGATCCTTACTTGATAATACCTTGATCGAAGATCTATCTTGAAAAATACTTTTTCTCCACTCAACTGGTCAAACAAATCATCAATCCTAGGTAATTAATATTTATTCTTCATAGTTAAGGCATTCAACTTCCTATAGTCAACACACAACCGTGTTGACCCATCCTTCTTTTTTACTAGAAGTGTCACTACCACATCCTAAAATAGGGATATTTTTGTTATTTTATTTATTATAAGTATTGTGTATATTTTATTTTATATATATTACATGATATGTATATATATTTATATAGTATATATATATAGTGTTCCTTAATGCATGGGTTAGTGGACTGGACCTAGAAGCCCACTAGATAAACCCCTGACTAAAATATAGGATTATGGATTTTAATTATTAGCATTTTGGGATTAAATATTGGGATTATAAATTATTACTGCGATTTTATTAATTATTGCACATTACCATTGCTTCGATATTTGGAGCGCTACACTAGCTTTTGCCTTCCAACTAATTTTACACCTTTGTCTTAGACGTGCCAGTCTTCCATTCTGACCCTTGTGTAACTTATAAATATTCTCTCTTGTGCTTCATTTTAGTTGCACAATATTCATCGCAGACGTTTATTTTTAATTATAAAAAAATCTAATTTTGTATCTTTGTGCGTTTTAATCAAAATTGGAGACACAATCTTGACCCATTTTGTGCAACCCAAATTATGACAAAATTTTATTCTGAGTCTTCTACATCCATGACACTTGTGTTCCACCTAATTTTAATCCCATGTACTTCCAATTAATTTTAGAACATCATTTTTATTAATTTTAATTAAATTGGTGTAAGGACCCAACTTGATCCAAAACTAGACCCAACACCAAACCAAACCTCCACTCACACCCTCAAGACTCGTACTAAATACCATACACCTTTTTTTAGCCACTACATCACACCAAACATGGTGTTTTCCCTCATTTAATCCAAAATCCTACTTTTTGTACAATTTTCCAATTATTAAGGACTTTTATGCACAAGTGCAACAAGGTGTCACCATCCTATTGGTCAAGGCACATGAAGAACCAACCCTTCCCTCATTGACCGGTCCACTCTCTCTCTCTCTCTCCCCCTTTTTTGTTTGTACACTTTCGTTCATGTTTAATCTTTGGCATCCATTCAAATTGAGCAACATCCTCACCACACACCCTCTCATATATATATATATATATATATATATATATATATATATATATATATATATATATAATCCCTCATCCTAACCCATTTTCCAATGCCAACCCCATCCTAATGCACACATGGCCGGCCTAATTCCTAGGTTGTCATCACCCTCTCCTCCCTCATACAATCTCTCCATTATTTTTATCACCCTCACCAAGCTATCAACCGAATCCTAACCCTAAACTATTTACCATCAACCTCTCCATCGCCGGCCACTATTCCCGTCGGGGCAGCCCCTAACCGGCCATCCACCACCGTGCATCACGACTTCCCATGCCTGAGCAGCCTACTGTGTACCACCTCCTTCATCATCACCATTAATCCTATCACCACCGCCACCGACTTCCCCATAACGCCGACCCTCCCATCAACACCCTGACCTCCCATCTTTGCTGAACAGCCGAGCAACCCTCCGCCATCTCCATCGATCCTCACCGCCTGAGAATCTTCACCCACTGCTGCCATCATCCCCTCACCCCATGTCCATCAACCGCTGGAGCCCGATTTCACCACCACTCCACAGCCCCGACCCAGGCAGCAGCGACCACCCCTACTCCTTTTATCCCCTCGACACCTCCGCCTCGACTACACCCATCGATACCATCATCTCCATCCGCCAGAGTAGCCTCTCCGACCATCTCGCCATTGCCACACCATCACCCCGACTTCCCTTTACCACAGTAGCCAACCTCCCTGACAATCGACCATGACCTCCTCCCTCCTCCAGTCGATTCCTCACCGACTCAACCTTCCTTCATCCCCGACTTCACAGCAGCGACTATCATCATCATCATCATCACCTTTCCCATGTCGACATCATCATCATCAACATCATCACCTTTCCTACGAAGATGACCCGCAACAGTCTTCCTCGACCTCGTGCACGTGCACGCTAAAGCGCAGGTTCGACTTGCCTTCATTCATGATTGTGTATAAGTGCATGTGTAAAAAGTGTTAAGGGTTAGCATGTTGCTTCATGACAGTTTAGTTGGTTGGTGTGATTGCAAGACCCATGTCGGTGAACCTAATAGCTAGTATGTGTATATGCATGTGTGTTTGATAATTAGGTTTAAATATATGAATACTTCATGGGGAACTGATTTCGAGTATTACATATTACATATGTCGTATGACCCTAGGTATTAGTTGTGGGAATCCCATACATATATTTTCACGACCCTAGATGTTAGTGAACTCACTGCCTTAGGTGTACCCTCACCTACTAGCTAGACCATGTGTTAGTGAGTTGACTGTCTGGTTATGCACAGTATTCGAAGACATGACACCATGCAATTAGATGCACACTTGACCCTACTAGTTGACTAGTATCACCCCTAGCGTCGCCTCTGAGTTCAGTGCAATTTGTGTTATGTATGTGCTAGTGTAACGACTGATGCTATATTATTATTATATTATGTCTATAGGATTGTTGGATTATTCAGACAATACTTCAAAAATAGGCTATTGGTATCGTCCGCTCAGGACCCCAGGCGAGTACATTCTCTGACAGTTTTTATTATGTTGATCATCTATATGATTCTAGTTGTATAGCATACATGATTCTGACACTATGGATACACGAGTTAGCATCATCGAGACCTGTCACAAGGAGTCGTGATTGGAATCCATTGTGCTAGCTGGGGACTGGAAGATATTAGTAGATTATGTAATCATACCCAACTCTACATGAATTATAGCTCACCCCACACCTCAAGTCGGGTGCAACCTGACCGTTACATGCCTCATAGCCAGTTATGTATGATTAGCCTAACTATTGCTCGCATTATAGCTAACTGGATAGTTAGCCTGACCTTACATGAATCATAGCTAATCATATGTAACAAGCCTGATTAGTCCCAAGCCGATCACATTATATATTGATGTTTTACACACTTAGCTAGATGCTCTAGTAATATATTTCTAGTTTATTGTTCTAGCATTCACTTATATTCTAGTTTATTGTTCTAGCATGCACTTGTATTTTTGTTCATTGCTAGTTGTAGCATTAATGATGATATATGTTCCAGTATTTCATTATCTCCAGTATTGCTTATTGCCAATATTTATCTCCATCTTGTATTTTTTATACTGTATTATAGTTTTTGTCAATATACATGGAACTGTTGTTAGTGCTTGTACTTCACTCCATCCTGACTGAAAATATTTTTCCAGATTGCGACTTAGAGGACTTGTTTCCGGCATACTTGGAGATTTGGATGTTATTGTTGCAGGTTAGACTATTTTTGTTGTTTAGACTTATGTTGTATTTCGTTTATCTTCTTTGATATCTTATCGTACTTTAGTTCTATGATTGAGTATTTTTATATTATATTGGATATCTGTGTCTCCTTATGGAGTTGGATATTCGTGTGAGATTGATTAGTTAGTATAGTGACCAAGACAGCGTTTTACCGCTGATGTTGCGGAGTAGGCTGGATGTACCCACGCACTCGTGCCCCTACAGTAGGTACGGGTTGTGATAAGTTTGAAGTTGTGGCCCATGTAGGTCAGACTTTGCAAGTAGTGCGATGTCGTGGTAGTGCGACGTCTTAGTTGTACTACTGCGTACCTGCGATAGGATATAGGACATATGATCCAAGGATGAAAGAGGATACTCAATCACAAATTATTTGAGAGATTCCTGGGATAACCCTTGAGAATCTTATTATAATTTTCAATTTAAATCTTTTCCTTGTTTTCGTCCGTTCTCACTTGTTGTTATTAAAATTGATTCTTGTTGATCAGTTATTAAATTAAATTCTTGGTGTCGTTGTTGAGTTTTATTTCATATCGAGATGAATTTTATGGACTAAATTACGGTATCATCTGATGACATATGTTGATGAGGACAGTGAGAAAGGTGAAATGTCTACTTTAGTAATAAAGCCTAGAGTTTGTCGCAGCCACATTAGATGTCATAGCGGAAACGTAGGAACCTGACCTTGGATGTACATATCTTAGTTATGAAATTTAGAGTTTCTCGCAGCCATAACCGGTTGGCGTGGTGAGGATTCTAGATGACGTGATTATAGAGTTGCATACCTTATTTTTGGAACCTATTGTTTATCGCAGCTATGCTTACTGTCGTAGCGAAGATTCTCAGTGTCATGATTTTGGACAAAATGTGTATGATTATCAGATTGTATCTTAAAATAGGTTCTTAAAGTATCATCTCAATACTTATCTACTTCGGTTATTATAGGACTTGTTCCATCATTTTTAGCTTAGCAGTAGAGATACCTTCAGTCCTTAGTCCAGTTCTTTTTTGTGCTTTATTTCTTTAAGGATCCTTGTTAGTGTGATAATTGGTGACTTACAATTAGGTCTTTATCTTGAGTATCAATGTTGACTGAGTGTGGCTTATAAGTTGTATGTGTTTATTGGTTGGACATGTTAGCAGTAGGCATCATTCTAGAGTTAACCCATAGCGTAGTACCTTATAGCAATAGTTCTGTAATAGGTGCCATTATAGTTAGTATTGGTACTAAAGGTAGAAGGGAGAGTAAAGAGTATCAGTAAGGGTTCCAGAAGTTAGTATCAGAGTCAGCATGCCAGTCCTGGATAGTCATGAATTCTTGTAGTTGGGTGATCCATGTAAACAATTAAGTTTCAAGGGAATTATGTTAAAAATTAATGGAGTATGATATTCAATTTGATGGATAATACTTGGGTGTGTCAAGAGTAAAGAAATGTATATGCATACAGGGTATTAATGATTCTGCCATAGTAGGAGGGTACCCATAAGTGTATAGGAGAGTGTGAGGGAATAAGAATACATTATGCTCAGTAGTAAGACTTGTGTTACAGATAAAAGTAGGGCCTTGATGTGATTTGATCCGAGTGTACCGGTATATGACTAGTGATGGATGTATCACCTGATATTGAGGCCAGTGATGTGTTGGAAGCAATAGGTGGAAGAGTGTCTAAAAATTGTGTGCAAGATGCACAGTGGGTGTTGAGTGTCAGTGTGGAAGTTCATGAAAGTAGAAGCATGAGTATTATAAAATTTTAATAGTGTGCCATGGGTTAAAAAATATCAAGATTGGTCATGAAAGGGTATTAAGTGTATCACAGATTAGTGTATCAGCAGGTAAAAGGTTAAAGGGAGATAATTATACATCAATCAAGATATGGAACCATATGCATGTCCTTGAGAGTAAAGTAAAACATGTGTATTAAAGAAAGTGCAAGTGATCATGAGTTCTAGTGAGTGTGATAAGGTGACCTAATGATGAAGCTAGTGTTACTATATCAAGAGTGCTAATGTTTCTATATCAAGGATTAGTTGAGAAATATGCTAGTAACAGTAAGTACCTTGTGTGGTAATATTAGATTGGTGTATCAATTAATATAGATAAAAAATTATTGGGAGTAATAGTACAAGTAATCCGGGCAGTGTAAGTTTTAGTACATAATTGAGGGTGTAGAAAATTGGTGTATTGTGTGTACCTTGAGCATTAGAAGCTGTGAGTATATAAGTATACTTAGATAGATAGAGGTAAGAAATGTATATCAATATATGAGTGGATGATGTGCATGTGTAAGGATCTATTGGCTTGAGCATGCTTGAGATGGCACTACAAACTGATTTGGGTGTCCATCTAGAGTTGTATTAGAGGGAGTAGTACTTAGTATGCTGTGTTGCACTTAGTGTGCACTTGAGTGATAAGACCAACTAGTATAAATAATTATAGTAGGTAAGAGAGCTAGCAGTGGGTGTGCTTGTAGTAGAAACAGTGGTACCAAAGGGATAAGAGTATCAAACTTTGGATGCATCATTTGACCTATGGTTATATTAGAGGTTCTTGGTGTCAGATTTTGGTATCAACAGATAGGTGTGTGCAATGTGGATATATCCATAGATATCTTGTGGACTAGTGATTAGTTGATATGGGTATCAGTGTATAGGGATAGGAATTAGTGAGTGAATGTGCCAGAGTTAAGTGTATGATAGAGGTTGAAGATATCTAAGTGATGGGTTACCAGGTTCTATTCTGTTCTGTTCTTTCCTTCTATTTTTTTGTCTATTTGATTGATTAATTAATTTCTTAGAATCGTAGATGTATCAATGGTTTTCTTGCTAGAATATAGTTAGTAGTACACCCTGACAGAGAGTACAATACCATGACAAAATAGACCATAACCATGCATGTTTTCTTTAGATTGCATGTTGTATGACCTAGGTAGGATTTTCTTAGACCTTGGTTGCTGGGGGTTTGACCATAGTAAAGATTTATGAAGAGGTTATGACTAGACAGAGAGAGACAAGGTGCCTTAAATTTTGAGGATAAACATTAATTTAAATAAAGAGTTGAGAACTTAATATGGAAGAATTGACGATTTTGTTAAATTATTGATTTTATGAAGATTAAGATACGATTGAATGTGTCATTAAAATTTTGAGTAATTTAAGAAGATTATCATTATAATTATTTGACTGCAAGATATAAATTTTTAAAGACTTATATTTTGAATATTGTATTTGAAGACTTCGTAAGTATTACAGTGTTTGAGTATTGTGTGAAAAAAGAATCGAGGAATAAGATCACAAATGGATTAGTGTTTGAATTCAAATTTTTGGGATGAGAATTCAATTTTATAAATATGCGTTGATTGGATTTAAATTAGAGGATTGGACATTAAATTATATTTTTGAGTATTTAGTTATTAACTTAAAATTTTGGAGGAGATTATGATAAGAATAGAATGTGATTTTAAACTTGAAGATTTTCAGGAATATGGTATCTATAGAATTTTAAAATTTTTGTGAAATGACAATATGGATTTACTTCATGATTATATTGTTTGATGAATTTAAATTTTTATGGTAATAACTAAATAAATAAATACAACTATTGAGGATTTTAAATTTTGAGGACGAAATTTTTCTAAGGAGGGTAGACTTGTCACTACCACATCCTAAAATAGGGGTATTTTTGTCATTTTATTTATTATAAGTATTGTATATATTTTATTTTATATATATTGCATGATATGTGTATATATTTATATAATATATATAGTGTTCCTTAATGCATGGGTTAGTGGACAGGACCTAGAAGCCCACTAGATGAACCCCTGACTAAAATATAGGATTATGGATTTTAATTATTAGCATTTTGGGATTAAATATTAGGATTATAAATTATTACTGTAATTTTATTTAATTATTGTACCTTACCTTTGCTTCGATTTTGGAGCGCTACACTAGCTTTTGTCTTCCAACAAATTTCACACCTTTGTCCTAGACGTGCCAGTCTTCCATTCTGACCCTTGTGTAACTTATAAATATGCTCTCTTGTGCTTCATTTTAGTCGCACAATATTCGTCGCAGACGTTTATTTTTAATTCCAAATAAATCCAACTTTGTATCTTTGTGCGTTCCAATCAAAATTGGAGACACAATCTTGACCCATTTGGTACAACCCAAATTATGACAATATTCTATTCTGAGTCTTCTACGTCCATGATACTTGTGTCCCACCTAATTTTAATCCCATATACTTCGAATTAATTTTAGAACACTATTTACGTTAATTTTAATTAAATTGGTGTAAGGACCCAACTTGACCCAAAATTAAACCCAATACCAAACAAACCCCCACTCACACCCTCAAGACTCATACTAAATACCACACACTTTTTTTGGCCACTACATCACACCAAATATGGTATTTTCCCTCATTTAATCCAAATTCCTACTTTCTGTGCAATTTTCCAATTGTTGAGGACTTTTATGCAAAAGTGCAATGAGGTGTCACCATCCTATTGGTCAAGGCACATGAAGAACCAACCCCTCCCTCATTCATCGGTCCTCTCTCTCTCTCTTTTGTTTGTACACTTTCCTTCATGTTTAATCTTGGCCATCCATTCAAATGGAGAAATATCCTCACCACACACCCTCTCATATATATATATAAATATATATAATCCTCATCCTAACCCCTTTTCTAATGCCAAACCTATCCCAAGGCACACATGGCCCGCCCTAATCCCTAGGTTGTCATCACCCTCTCCTTCCTCATGTAAACTACTATCTCCCCATTAATTTCATCATCCTCACCAAGCTATCAACCGAAACCTAACCCTAAATTATTTACCATCACCCTCTCCATCTCCGGCCACCATTCCTTCCGGAGCATCCCCTAACCGTCCATCCACCACCACGCACCACGACTCCCCACGCATGAGCAGCCCGTTGTGTACCGCCTCTTTTATCATCACCATTAACCCCATCACCACCGACTTCCCCATCACGCCGACCTTCCCATCACCACCCCGACCTCCCATCTCCGTTGAGCAGCCGAGCAACCCTCCTCCATCTCCATTGATCCTCACCGCCTGAGCATCTTCACCCACTGCTGCCATCTTTCCCTCACCCCACGGCCATCAATCGCCGGAGCCGGATTTCACCACCACTCCACAGCGCCGACCCTGGCAGCAGCGACCATCCCGACTCCTTCCATCCCCTCGACACCTCCGCCTCGACTACACCCATCGACACCATCATCTCCATCAACCAAAGTAGCCTCTCTGACCACCTCGCCATTGCCATACCATCACCCCGACTTCCCTTCACCACAATAGCCAACCTCCCTGACAGCCGACCACGACCTCCTCCCTCCTCTAGTCGACTCCTCACTGACTCAACCTTCCTTCATCCCTCCTTCCTCCGGTTATCTATATCGGCTCCACCATATCCTTCCATCTCCGGCCTGAGCATCCCGACTTCACAGCAGCAACGATCATCATCATCATCACCTTCCCCACGTCGACCCATCTCACCTCGTAGAAGATGACCCGTAATAGTCTTCCTCGACCTCGTGCATGTGCATGCTAACGCGCAGGTTTGACTTGCCTTTATTCATGATTGTGTATATGTGCATGTGTGAAAAGTGTTAGGGGTTAGCATGTTGCATCATGACAGTTTAGTTGGTTGGTGTGATTGCAAGACCCATGTCGGTGAACCTAATAGCTAGTATTTGTATATGCATGTGTGTATGATAATTAGGTTTAAATATATGAATACTTCACGGGAAATTGATTTCCAGTATTACACATGTTGTATGACCCTAGGTATTAGTTGTGGGTATCCCATATATATATTTTTATGACCCTAGATGTTAGTGAACTCACTGCCTTAGGTGTACCCTCACCTACTAGCTAGACTATGTGTTAGTGAGATGACTGTCTGGTTATGCACAGTATTCGAGGATATGACACTGTGCAGTTAGACGCACACTTGACCCTACTAGTTGACCAGTATCACCCCTAGCGTAGCCTCTGAGTTCAGTGTAATTGTGGTTGTGTATGTGCTAGTATAACGACTGATGCTATATTATTATTATATTATGTCTATTGGACTGTTGGATTATTCAGATAAGACTTCGGAAACAGGATATTGTTATCGCCCACTCAGGACCCCAGGCGAGTACATTCTCTGACAGTTTTTATTATGTTGATAATCTCTATGATTCTAGTTGTATAGCATACATGATTCTGACACTATGGATACACGAGTTAGCATCATCGAGACCTGTCACGAGGAGTCATGATTGGAATCCATCGTGCTAGCTGGGGACGGGGAAATATTAGTAGATTATATGATCATACCCAACTCTACATGAATCATAGCTCACCATACACCTCATGTCGTGTGCAGCCTGACCATTACATGCCTCATAGCCTGTTATGTATGATTAGCCTGACTATTGCTCGCATCATAGCAAACTGGATGGTTAGCCTGACCTTACATGAATCATAGCTAATCATATGTAACAAACCTGATCAGTCCCAAGCAGATCACATGATATACTGATGTTTCGCATACTTAGCTAGATGCTCTAGTCATGTATTTTTAGTTTATTGTTCTAGCATTCACTTATATTCCAGTTCATTGTTCTAGCATGCACTTATATTTCTGTTCATTGCTAGTTGTACCATTGATAATGATATATGTTCCAGTATTTCATTATCTCCAGTATTGCTTATTGCCAGTATTTATCTCCATCTTGTATTTTTTTTACACTGTATTATAGTTTTTTTCAAAATACATGGAACTGCTGTTAGTGCTTATACTTTGCTTCATCCTGACTGGAAATATTTTTCCAGACTGCGACTTAGAGGACTTGTTTCTGGTATACTTGGAGATTTGGATGTTATTGTTGCAGGTTAGACTATTTTTGTTGTTTAGACTTGTGTTGTATTTCATTTATCTTCTTCGATATCTTATCGTGCTTTAGTTCTCTGATTGAGTATTTTTATATTACATTGTGATATCTGTGTCTCCTTATGTAGTTGGATATTTGTGTGAGATTGATTAGTTAGTATAGTGACCTAGACAATGTTCTACCATCGATGCTGCAGCGTAGGCTAGACGTACCCACGCACTCGTGCCCCTACAACGGGTGTGGGTCATGACAAGAAGCGCTGGTGCTCCCCAGGGTGATCCACTAGCCCGAATAAACTTCTTCGCCTTCAGTTCCTCTACGTGGTGATACAACTGGTTAAGTTCCATTAGTGACATCTGATAGACCTTGTTGGAAACTAGTTCTGCTTCTGGTTTTAACTCTATGTAGAAGTCTACTTCCCTTGTTGTGGTTAATAATGGAAGCTCTTTTAAAAATAAATCAAGAAATTCTTCAATCACTCTGGAAAACTGATCTTCAACTCCCGTTATTGTTGTACTGCCATCTTCATGATGGTCCTTCATTGTTCTGTTGAAGATAAACTCTTTCTTTTTTCGGGATGTTAAACAATACTCTACCCCTACGGCAATCTATCATTGCATGACTGTCTCTCAACCAGTCTATACCTAAAATAACGTCAAAATTACCTATAGGGAACTCGATCAACCTTGCAGATAATAAATGCCTGCACACTATGATTGGGAACGCTAAAGATACTTTACTGACTCCTACGAGACCATTACCATTGAGTATATTCAGCCTCTCTGGCAATGCCTTGAACTCCAATCCAATACATGTGGCAAATCGTGCACATACAAATGAATGGGATGGTCCTGAATCAAATAATGCTACAGCATAAAAAGATGTAACGAGAATATTACCTGCCACCATATCACCTGATGCCGAGGCCTCTGTCAGAGATAGGTTAAAAGCTTGTCCTTGGCCTTGCTGCACTCCTTGTTGCTTCCTCCCTTGAATACGCAGTTGTGGCCTCTGTTGCCCATACTGCTGACTTCTTTGCAGGTTGTACATCTGAGTTTGCATCGACAATGGACGTTGTGCCAATGGCCTGATTGTCAGTGCTTGTCCTCTGTACTGAGCTACTCCTGGTGTTGGTAAAGGTAACCACTGCGCCGGTCCATCAATTCCCTACATCATCGGACAATTGGCAATCCGATGATCTGGACTACCACATCGTAGGCACAACCCTTGTACTGTCCTACACACATCTTTGGTATGGCTTCCGTTGTCACAATAGGATCATTCGACTGGTGTAACCTCTTTATCCTAACATTCTATCTTAAATGTTGTTATTAGGTTAATTTAGGGCTATTAAAATTTTTCCACAATTTTTGGTTAATTAAAAACTAGAAACACTAATTTTCTAGGGCTTTCAAAAATTTAATTTAGTGTCAAAAATAATTAAAAGCATCCCAAATTTTTACTTTAGATTTTAAAAAATAAAATATATTTTTTAGAATTTTCTATAATTTTTGGAGTAATTTTAGTATTTATTGGGAGTTATTTAGGCTAATAATTAATTTTCTAGGTCTTCTAGAATTTATTGTGTAAGCCAAAGAACATAGAATGGACCCAAGTAATTTCCAAGGGTTTATAATATTATTATATATTTTCAAAAAAATTTAAAATTTTTGGAATATTATTATTATTATTTTTAGTTAAATAGGCAAAACTAATTTTTAGAGCTTCTAGTAATTATGGTAGGAAACTTATGAATATAAAACTATCCCAAGTATTTTTCTTGGATTTGTGGGTTCAAAATATATTTTCTGTAATTTTTTCTAGATTTTTATGATTATTTTTTTTATTTATCTTGAGTTATTTAGATTTAAAATGACTTAATTAATATTTTGATAAAGGCAAATTAAAAATAAACAATATAAACAATCCACCCAATCAGATTCTGACACGTATCCAGCCTATCCCTTTTCTTTCAGTCGCATACTAGTGTATATATATATATAATATATATATATATATATATATATATATATATATATATATATATATATATATATATATATATATATATATATATATATATATTATAATAACCTTAATATGCCGATTAATTTTAGAGAGAGAGAAGGGGTTGGGGAAATTGTCATCTAGGGTTTCCTTCATCTTCCCGAAACTATTACTCAGAGCTCCGGACTCCAAACGCTACCCATTTTTTGCGTTAGAACCATATTGAGGTTAGTTTTCTGAATATATAACTTTTTTCACGAAATTCAGAGTATTAAATTCTAAAAAATTCGTAGAGCAAAGCATGTCCAAAAATAGACATGTCGCGGTGTTTTTACGATTTCGGGAGAAACAGGAATCCGGATAATGAACAGTTTGATGTTTCGGAAAGCTAAAGTTGAGACCGTTGAAATAAGTTTTTCTTATAATTTAATTCGAATTATTTTTGTACTGTTAATTCTGTAGAACTTCTAGGTTGGCAATCAACTACTGTTGCACAATACGATTTTGTATGTGCAATAGTTACCAAACGAACTCGAATTCGGATGAGCCGTAAATTCTAGCATGTTTGTAACACTAAAATCTACAAAAAATCATGCATAAAAGTCGAGTCTCGAGTTAATAAAATTTAGTTTTTTGGGACAAAATTTAGGAATTAACCTAAAAATCAGAATAATAAGATTAAAATAGGATTTTAGAGTAATTATTCCAGAATTAAATAAATTAAAATAAATTATCTCTTGACATGGTAACATATCATATATAGGATTTGGACTCTAAATTGGGACATGATCCAACCACAGCAAAGGACCACAAACGAGTACATTCTCTGATAGTTTTTATTATTTAATATTTTTTTATGATGCATGTTTATAGTAGCATTTTACCTGATTCCTGACACGGTGGATACACGGATTGGTATTGTATGGATTTATTTTTGTGCGATACGTATTTTCAGGCATATTGAATTTTTTTTGGACTAATGAATTATTGGACTAATATATTTGTTGCCTTGTTGACATCTTCTGGACTATTGAGATTATTCGTGTTTGAACTTGGATCCATGAGTACTAGTCAGAAGGTAAAATACCTAGGAGACACGTGAGCATTCCCTTTCTATCCCATGGTCTTACTGGAATAATAGCAGCCATATACAACGCGTATGAGTTACTGGATATTATCCTCTAGCAGTTCACATGTCAACTTGGTATTTCAAAATATTAGTTAGATACAGTCATTCTGGATTAATCTATACTTGTTTATTGTACACTTGCATGACAGATTTTCTAGCTCACATATTTGTCTGTCTTTACATGCTTCTTTGTTCTTCTTTCTTGTCTTTCATTATTTATTTATTTAACAGTTCCTCTATGATGTACCCTATTCCATTATTATATGATCATCAAGTATTTTATAACTATTTACTGTTCATAGTACTTTTCAATTAAGTGGAACTGCTATTGTGTTGTACTCATTCCATCCTGACTGGGTAAATATTTTTAGGTGACTTGCTATCTTGATTATTAGATTTTGTTGGAGATCGAGATACTTTTTGAGGCTAATATTCAAATTTAGATAGTTTAGCAACTTCTTTGGATTTGATGTTTAGAGGGTTCGTTCCCGAGTTATAATTTAGTTATAAATTAAGAATCTTGTAAAACTATATAAATTTTGTGAATGAGCAATAGATTTGAATTTGTGATTAAATATTATCTATTTGGATTGATGGACCATTGTTATCATAGACAGTGTACTACCGCCGATGCTGTGGCATAGGCTGGGCATGGCCACGTACTCATATCCGAAAAGCGGGTACGGGTCGTGACAAATTTTTATGGTGGTCCATGTAGGTCCGGTTTCATAAATAGTGTGAACTTGTGGTAATACTTATGTTAGTAGTACTACTGCGAGCCTGCAACTAGTAATAAGATTTTAGGAGAAAGTGCTCATTCACAACTTAGGATTGATTTAAGTTTCGGAGAATGACTAGGACTATGTATACAATAGGAAGATCTTATTTTAATTTTATTGCTTGGATAGTTAAGTTGTTACAAAGGCTACGTGATTAAGGTAGGTATAAATGTTAATTTTGAGTTAAACTCTAGTAGATGAATTTGAGAAAATTAAGTTTATATATTATGGTATTTTGATAAGTAAGAGTGACCAAAGGTGGGGATAGAATTCTCGATTGGCGATTTTTTTTTTGTTTTGGTTAATCAACTGTTGAAGATAATAATAATTATTATTATTTTGTGCTCTGAGGTTTAAATTTTTATCTAGTTTGATGATTATGATTTGCTTGCTAAAATAAGGTTAAATTCTTGTTTTAGAAAAAATAGTTTTCAACGTAAATGATGATAAAGATAAGAAGTTGAAGACTTATTGAATTTTAGATTTTTGTAGATTGTAATAGTGGATTTAAGTTTAAGTTTGAAGAATTTAAATTTTGAAGATTTGGTTTAAAATTTTAGAGTATTGGTTATTTAATTTATGATTTTGAGAAATTTAAAAGGATTATCATTAGAGATATTGGCATACAAGATGTGGATTGAAACTTTATATTTAAAAATTTTAAAATTAAATTTCAAGTTTTGAGAATTTTGAGGAGTTGAGATTTTATGGATTTGAGAATTTTTGAGGATTAAAATCCAATTCAAAAAAATATAGTCATAATTATAAAGATTTCTGGAAGTGATTAAAATTTTAATTGAATTTTTAATTTTTTTAGGAAAGTATGATACATTTTATTTAATTTTTCGAAGAGTTAAAATTTAATGATTTTATTTTAAGGATAAAATTATAAGGTGGATAAAAGTTGTCATATTTGATTATTGAAAAAAATTAAGGATAATGATGAATGTTTTTGAAATTGAGGATAATCTTGAAAGTTTTGAGATATAATTCGAAGAATTCAAAGATATTATTGAGAATTTAAGGGTTAGGAGTTCAATAATATTGAGATTTTGTTTATAGTAGTGTTTTACCTAATTTCTTAGACGATGGATACACGGATTGGTATTGTATGGATTCATTTTCGTGAGATACGTATTTTCAGGCCTATTGACTTTTTCTGGACTAATGAATTACTGGACTAATATATTTTCTGGACTTGGATCCATGAGTACTAGTCGGGCAAAAAAAATACCTATGAGACACGTGAACATTTCCTTTCTATCCCATAGTCAAACAGAAACTAACGCAAAATTTTATTAATATTCAAGATCATGAGTACATATGGAAGTCTATTACATTCAAGAATTTTCATTAATATTCACGATCATGGGTACATGTAAAAAGAAGGAGATTCCTCTATGTTGTTTCTGGTACCAAAATATGTGAAGCTGGCAGCTCAATGCATTATTGGTCATCACTTCAGCAAGACTCCTCAGTGTAAGCCACAGGGCAAGAAAATAATCTATAATGATGGATAACAAGGGAGCTTGCAACGCAAAGTCGAGCCTCTACAAACCAAACTCTATCGTGTCAAAAGATATGACTATAAATCCCTGTTGGGATAACTAGCCCTGCCGCTACCACTCAGATGGGCCGCCAGGACTCGACCCGAGATCCAGCCATCATATCACAGCCGTATACAGAGAGAAGCTACAGTGAGCTAGGTTGGATGATCGCGGACAATCCTCTGGGTAATGTGCTTATTCACCATGAACAATGGTGACTATGATATCCTTCTATGCTCCATCGGAACCAGAGAAATTCGAGACAGTCCCTACACAAATGAGCATACAAAAGTTAGAATGATTATGAGAAAATACAAAGGTGCGCATCCTTGAAAAAATATGCTCTGTACCAACCAGTTGTCTATGCATTCAGGGAGGCCGCACATAGGTACCAAGTCTCGCATAAATGCGCACCCCCACCACAGTACAAAGACAACCATCGCCATAAAGAGGAGAGTATGCACATACAACATGGTTGCGCATCATTTCTCGACGCATGCTTCAGGTCAGTGCCCAGAGATGGTATCACCCATGCTACCAAGGTTAAACCCTTGCCATCAGCGCATCCACTGGATGAAGCCCTTCAACAACGACCATGCACGTCAGGCCAAGTAGTTAAGACAGTGTCAAGAGTGGTGCGAATAGACAGTGCCAAGAATATGTCTGAAGTGACCGAAGAGCCAAAGAAGAGTACAAGTCTTACTCCTCACCTTCGCCGACGATGGAAGGATGGTCGACCATCAGAGATAGAGGGTCGATGAACCGCTCAACTGACTTTCCCGTGCCCGACTTCAACTGAGACATTGCTAGAGGGAGAAAAGAACCATTCTCTTCCCCTAGCCCTAAATTTATAGCAAGGAAGCCATTAATGGCTTACTAATTGCTAGGCGCTGAAACCACATGATGAACCTGACAGTCAATGGATGAATCTTTGTATAGGCCTGCTGCGCCCAACAACTAGCTACGCCTATCTAAATGACCTCCTAATGCGCTCAACATCTAATGTGCTAGACAGTTTGTTGTGCCAAAGGAAAGTACTCCCAGATGGGCCAAACATAAGGATGCTTCACACGTGTGCCAAACCAATCCTTGCACTTATGTCTTCCATGCTTCTGTTCAAAGTATTCTAAACTTTAAAACCTATAAAGTTTAAGTTCAGAAACTTTGAAGGGGGTCTTGTAGAAGCATAGAAAATAAGCCCTATGTGCCTAAGTGATCCAGCCCCATGCGCCTCAGTGATCCAGCCACATGCCCCTCAGTGATCCAGTACCATGCGTTCTAGGTATCTAGCCCTATGCGCCTTAGTGAGCAAGTTCTATACGTTAATAGTCTCAGCAGTGTCTCATGTGCTTGAAGTGCTATGGGCCACTAGTATCTTAGTGTTCTCATGTGCCTGTAGTGCCATACGCCTGCAGTAATCTAGTGTTCCCATATTCCCTAGTGTCATACGCCACTATTGTTCCGTTGTTTCCATGGGCTGAGTGGACGTACTCCCAAAGTGCAATCAAGTCTACAACAACACATGTCACGAGTGTTATGGGCATCAACAACCCTAAATCATCGGCGACTATGTGTCAACTTATGACAACATGTACTGCGAATTATAACATGCGCTACCATCTGGCAACATGAGATGCGCGCATGTATGTCCCATCAAAGTTATAAATAGTGGGCATTTCACACATGCAAGAAGAGATCTACACGTAGAGGCAGACACATCTACACTTAAAGGAGAATTAGAACCTATACCACGGGAAGGAGAATAAGGAGCGTCGAATCCTTGTCAACACCCCTTGGTCTCGGATCGTCAACGGGGTAAAGAAGGTGCTGCAGTGCTTTATCTCCACCGTCATACTTACCCATATTTTTTGTACTTAGATCCTCTTATAATAGGGATTCCCTTTTACTCTTTGTCAGTTCGCAATAAAATTTTTTATACCCTTCAATAAAAAACACTTATTTTTTTGTTGTCGACACAGAGTAGTACACCTCGACCCTTTTGAAAGGATCCACATAGGCAAATTATGTCTTGACCACGCTGTGTTCGCTGGTATACTTTAAGCATTGGTAGAGAGTAGATGGAACGATCATATACTCATGTATCCAAGGATGCCCTAGCAAGATATTATAGGACACATCCACATCGATGACATAAGAAGTACCATTTGTTTGGAGATCGCCGATTTGGCACTTCAGACGAATCTTGCCTAGAGGGTTGCTTCTTTCGACGTTGAAGCCGCTGATGGTGGTAATGGTGGCTGCCAGCCGATGCATCAGAATCCCGAAGCTCTGTATCAGACTTCGTGGGATATTGCTAGGAGATCATCCTGGGTCGATATGTATCCGGTCCACCTTAAAGGCTCATATCTATCCTGTGTAATACAGGGGACGATCGTGCCTATTATTTTTAAACAATATGTCATGTTGAGAGAATATGATGTTCAGGATTGCCTCCATCATACTGTTGTAGTGGGGACATATGGCTAAATTCTAGGTCGGTGGCTTGACTTTGGCCAAATAAGAGTCGGCGTTTTGCAACAACTCACTTAGAATATCATGAGTCTTTTTGGAGAGACGAAGGAGCTCAAAGAGTGATAACTTTGCTGGAGTGTTGTCCAATTGTGCCAATATGTCAAAGTTGTAAGGATTCTCCAGCCCTTGAGTTGTGTCTTTCTGCAGAGGTTTATCATAGCGAGTTTCCTTCTGCTTTTGCTTGTCCCCTGCAGGAAGCTGGGATGGAACTGGATCAGAGGACAGAGGTGCAAGAGTTGGAGGTGTACAGTTGTCTGGAGCATTGTAATCGTACTAGAAGGCTTGTCCCGACTTGGTTACCCCTATTAGAGCATCATCTGTTGATGGAGAGACCATGTAACAGGACTTGGCCCTTTTTTCCTTAGATTTAGAAGTAAGGGGTGCTTCTGGCTGTGTCGTATCCGGAACAAGGTCTGAATGAACCCACATGAATTCGTCTCTTGGAGTAGTGAGGGGGACCAACCCGCCTGCTTGGGTTGGAGGGAGGTTAATGACCTTCATGGTTGTCCTAGGTAGAGGGACAACAATGTCTTGGGCCTCTATTGTCGGGAAGGTGCCGAATTGAAGGGACATTATGTTTGTTGTGATTGTCTTGTCTTCGAAGTCCAAAGTGAGAGATTTGGAGTCGATTAACCATTGTATGTGTCTTTTTAATATGTTACAATATCACATCGAGTGAAGGATATATCGATGGTGGTAAAAATACTTGGGATTGTCGACCTTGTCTGCTTCGTCGGGGCACTTGAGATCAGGTAGTCGGAGCTTGTTGCCCTTCATCAATACTTCAAAGATTTCTATAATATCATCATCGTTAAAGGAATAAGTCTTCTTCGGCTTTGATGGCTCCATCATCCCTATGATGGATGAGGTCTGACTTTTAGACACGTTGACTGTCAGGGATTTCTTCCATTTACTGTCACGACTGTTGTTGGTGACGAAAGAATGTTTTCCCTTGTCCTCAATGCTAGGAGCTTGGAATCACAACAAGCCGACTTTCTTTGCGCTCTTTTCTGCAGCAGCAGCAACACATATGATAAATTTCATACAATCACTGAATGGGCCAGATGCTATCCAGAGTCTTACTGATGGTAGAAGGTTCTTTCGACACATGTCCATCAGTGTAGACTCGGGGATACCGAGAGGCAACTTTAATGCCGCCTGTCAAAAACTTTCAATGTATTCTAGTGCCGGTTCTCAATCTCCTTGGGCGATATCCATCACGGAGGACATAGTCATATCCATTCCTCCTTCATAGAACCTGGCCTGGAAGAAGGAATTCAGATCCTCGAAGGATGAGATGCATTTATCTAGGAGACTACATAACCACCAAAAAGTGACCCCGGATAGTACTCCGATGAACAAGTTGGTAAGTAAGACGTCATACCGAGGTAAATGGCACATTGTGGGATGGAAGTATCTCACATATAGAAGGGGTGATGTCTTTCCGTCAAATGGAGTCAAAGATAACGGCTTGTATTTGGGAGGGTATACTATATTATCCCATTCGAGATGATAGGGTTGCCGGATTCCAAGTTTTTGGAGCCTGTTTTGATTATCTCGAGCATCAACGCGGGCACGCAAGTCCCTAAGAGTCTCTTGGATATCGTTTGGCAGAAGTGCGACAGAGGGGGGAGGTATGGTTTGGCTGCTTGCGACATGAGGAACCGGGTCAGGTATGACGGATTCCTCATTCATCCCATGAATTAGGTTTGTTCGCACTGGGGTTCGTGGTTGAGTCGGGACTAAGTTTTCTTTGAGTTCCAACACATTATGAGTCAGAGTCTGCATTGAGGTGCTCAGAGTCTGCATCATGGCTGCGAGTGCATCAAGGCATTGTTAGTTACTGGACCCTATGCCATGCTCATCTCCTGCCATATATATCGGTATTACATGGGATGGGTGGACTGAAGGGTGGATGCCTTACTTTCTATCTCAGATGTCTGAGTCTCGTTGTCCTTAGGGAGAATAGGCATTGTTGTATTACTTTCATTATTTGGAGGATTGCCACCCCCAGTTTCAATTGCAGACTCAACTTGGAAGGTTTGACTACCCTAGTTAAGCTGTCATTCGTTTGCGAAGATTTGCTGTCCTCTTGAAATGATGGGATGACATGGAACACTGGGTGATTGCTACCCCCCATCTCTATTTGCAGCCTCATTTGGAAGGGCATGGATACCCCAAGTTCTTATTTTTAGCACGTGTCCTGAAATACCCCCACAGTAGATGCCTGTTTGCTACCCCGCGGATGGCTTCATGATGCGCTGACCGATACCCTCAGGTTAGGTAAGCTTTTCTTTGAGATCTTCTTCATAGAAAGAGATCTCCATGTTGAACAACATGAAGCGATGGGCAATTCCTTTTTGTCATGCAGTCATTTCGGGGGACATTATCGGGTTGGTGCTACGGGTTACAATCACTGGCACACCGACTGTCTGATTGAAGGAACTGGTGCTTTAGCACAGCAACAATTGATAATAATGTTGGCACAAGTGTGTCCATGAGGGCACACGTTATGTTCAAGGGTTGCTTCCCTCTTCTTACGCTTGTTGTGACTAATCATGTGGCATAAATCAGACGACGGAAGCTTCACTTTCACACCTATTTTATGTGCTCAGGCAACCCTTGTGCATGAAGGTGAAAGTGGAAGGTCTGCTCCCTGATCTAGTTCTTCTACAGAAACAATAACCAGATCATTATTGGAAGACTTGAAGTGGGACCGACCCATTTCATGCACGCAGCCAAACAGGGCGCATGGGTCTGTCATCACAATATTTGCTCCCCGACTTGGTTCATGTGCAACTGCAGTATCCAAGTGGGTTTGGGAAGGCTTTAAGGGTTAACCCACTTCCGGCCCATGAGTGCCTTGGTCAGCCCTATATAGTCTCCCATCAGCAACGTACGTGACAAGCAGTGACGCATGCTTTTGAAGAGCTGGTCGCGTAGACCCTCGAGTGTGCATGTATCGAGTTGGTTTGGGTTTTCTTAAACCTGTGTTCTTCGGCACATAGTATTGGGAATCCAGGTTAGGACCTTAGGAGTCCTTGTTGAAGACAACTTTGCCTTTAGAGGAGTTCGTGTGCCGATGTTCTGGCACGACACATCTTCTCTTGCGTGGATCATGTTGTGGGCACATCCCTTGAGATTCAGCCTCGTTCCTTGTAAACCCTCTTATTTTTAACCAATATTTATATTCCTATATTTACTTGTTCATAAATAGAACTTTAATTTCATGTCTTCCATTTATCCCTAAATAATAGACTAGTATTTAATTCATGTATATTGTTAGCTTAATTTACTTTTTTACTTGAACCCAATTAATCTTTATTAACCTGTCCTAACTTACCTCCCTTTTAGTAGCACAACTAGGTCATCTTTCCTTTATTTTTCTATAGTATAATAATATTTCTTGTTTCTTTAACAAATCATTAGTTGGCTACTAATTACTTCCCCTTCCCTTATATTGTGAGTTCATTTGACAACTATATAAACTGTGTGCAACCTACCAAATGGGGCTAGACTCTAGCTATATACCCAAGCCCATGTGTGTAGCTCAGGATGAGATTGACAGCTCACCATTTGAAAAAAATAGCCACATAAACATCTCCATTCACCCAAAGTGTGAACAACACCTCTTTGCTATTGCTTTCAACCATCCATTTTTTTTAACTCGACCATTTCATCCGTTGGATGTGCATTGCTGCATGATACTGTTTTGAGCTAGAGAAAACCCAGCCATGCCTGTACGGAGCCAACCAGCAGGCAACAACTTCTATCCTCACCCAACAGCTCTCTCACTCGCCTCCTCTTCCTATTTATACCAATATGTTCTCCTGTACGGAGCCAACCAGCAGGCAACAACTTCTATCCTCACCCAACAGCTCTCTCACTCGCCTCCTCTTCCTATTTATACCAATATGTTCTCTTACTCCCGAGACCTAACCCTAGCCACCTCTGCGAGATCCCCCACCAAAATCCATCACTTCTGTCAACGTTGCTATATTGATATCGGAGGCTTTGGCACCCCGCAGTCCGACGTCACCCCAGGCTTCGACAAGGCAGTCGATGCCTCCATTCTATCCCTCCGTCGGCAACGGTTCTCTTCCAAGGTTGGATCAACTCGATCGACATTCCCCATTCAAGTTTCCTCGTCGGCCACCACATCAACTCCGGTATTGAACTTCGTCTCCATCCATTCACTACCGTTTCGTTTAGCTAGTGTGTTGAGTATATTTTTCCTGTGAAGCAAACATGTGCATGATAGAACAATAGGGCCTTTGAGAAGGAGACATAGTAGTATAGTGTAGCAATTTTTTTGAGTGTAAAATCGGACATGGCTCAGCAAGAATAATTAGGAGAAAGGACATTTGTTTTTATGGTGGGTTTTGTGATCGTATAGCATATGTTCTTCCATCAGTTTTTATAGAGAATGAATCTAATATAGTTTATGTACTTGTATAGGTAGACTCAATGGGACTAAGAATAAATTTTGTCTGGTGAAGAATGAAGAGAGGAACTAAGAGAAGGAAAGAATGAGATTGGGTGTGGATAAGGTTTATGGATACTCAAGTAAATATTTGAGTATTTGTTTGTGTTGGTATTCAGGAAATATTTAAATGACCATGGGTGTTTTATTGTATGTAGGCTAGTTTTTCTTTATAAGAAGAACATTTGGAAAAATTGAATTTCTGGCCAATATACCCGTATAGCAAGTAGGAAGTAGGAATAAACATGGGGTTCCTTGTTGTGGCATGTTTGAGAAAAGAGAAGAGAAAAACATGCATGGAGTTAGTAAATGGGTTGTATGAAGAATGAGTATAGGCCAGTGTGTGCCTCCTATCTAAGGTGTATTGATTATGGTTGAAGTCGTATTATATTGGTATACGCGGGTTATAAAATGCTTGCCATATAGTCAGTAAAAATCTTACTTGGTCTTAATTAATAAATATATGAGATGGGTCTCTGGTCTAGTAATTAATTTATCTCAAGCTTTATTCTCTAGGTATCTTTAGTTCTTTGGAATCGGACGCTATACTATCCTCTACTTCATTTCATCTTGCGGATCTAGGCAAGTATACCTTGCCACTCCAGTTTACAATAATTTTTAAATACTGCAACTGTATTTATTTTATTTTATTATTCTGATTGAACGATATTGCACGTCCGAGAATAACTTGGGTATAAGTCGGTGTTGGACCAATTACGCGCAACTTAGTACTTAGACGCTAAACCCTTACTTGAGAGGTGCCCCAATCTCTCTATGGCCTTGACACATTTATGTCATGGAGTGGTTTATGTGTGGACGCAGACTCTTGTACTAGCCGTACACTAGTACAATCGAGATGCGTGACGGAAGCATTTAGATACTTGATCTTGACTCAGGATTAGGAGCTGGACATGTCGTGGTGCACGACAGATACAACAACATTGGGTAGGGAGAACACTCACTAGGCGTTTGGCATGACTACACTTTTCTCTTTGTAACATGTCGCCTCCGCTGGAGTACCGGGTGAGATGACCAAGGATATATTAGTATTAGGTTTGGCCTCTAGCGTCTACGACGCTACGATGTAGTAGGCCTCTGTTTCTCCCAGGGAATTACGTCGATCCCATTTTTGCCAGCAGCTAATGCGTTGAACATGGTTCTCATTGTATTACACTTAGATTTGTATACCCTTATTTTATTATAGTACTTTTATTTCATTAATGGCATATTTCTATATATTTTGTTATGTCCCTCTGAGGACCTAGTTTTTTCCAAGTTTAGTTGAGATGTAGTACGAGCAGGTTTACGGACCAGGTCTTGACGCTATCTACGAGGCAGAGGAGGTGTACCCCGGCGAGCATATTTTATCTTGGTATGATACATCCTGGTTGCAGACTTCTGCTTGAGTCCGTCGCTATGTATCTTACTTTTAGCACTTTATTTCGGCATATTTATGTAGTTGATTTGTCTCCACCAACTCTAGACTTATTTGGTTATGTATTGATATATTTTGATTACGTGACTATTTCGTATTCAGACTAGTTCATTATATTCTATGGATGGAATTTAGTATGCCTATGACTATATTATTCTTTAGGTACAGCAAAGTACATAGTTGAGGATTCCATTAAATTAGGCAAGTCCTTGAATACCTATTGGCTGGTCATTGCCACGTGGCCTAGTCTCGAGTATTTTGGGACTGGAGCATGACATAATTTTTTGGTGGCCCATGCAGGTACTAATTTAAATCTTCTTGGTTACGTTATTGTGCCAAGCGAGCATGCAGTAGGATTAGATATTATAATCTTATTCACTTGCTTGATTTCTATTTTTGATTCCATATATACTTATCCTAAATTCGTTCTCTAAATTGTATCTCGTTTGATTCCATTCTTATCTGATAAACATCCTTGTTCTTTTGGTCAGGGAGATGAATCTCCGTAGCGGTCGCGTTGCGCAGCCTGGCCCTGACCCCGGGACCCTGTCTCACTTGGAGGGCAGACTCCTGAGCAGGCACTAGCATTGATGCATGTTCCCCATTTCCAGCAGGGACAGTCATTACGGCAGCCAGAGATGGCGCAGGGGGAGCGACACTATCAGCAGGTAGATCTTGGAGGCCGCAGCAGGCCTAGGGTCAGGGGGAGGAACCATTGCCTCCACCACCACCTTTTCCTCCCTAGGGGCTGTTTCTATACCCATTTCCGTTCCCTCCTCAGCCACAGCCTAATCAGCAGACACCGCCACAGGACGGTGAGGCTTTCATGTACCAATTCTTCTAGGGCATGATGCAAGCCGTATGGCAGCAAAATGAGCTCATGAGGAAGTGCATCGAGACTGAATGACCAGGCACTATCGACAAGTTCAAAGGGATGCACCATCCACCATTCAAGGGTACCGAGGATCCCTATGAGGTGAATGAATTGCTCGTCACCACAGAGTAGATGTTCGAAGCCGCTGAGATACCAAGGAAAAGTGGGTCACCGCCGGTCCGCATACAGCTTCAGGATTTGGCCCACCATTGGTGGAAGGCAAAGGAGCAGCACTTTTAGACACCCCCATCTTGGAGGGAGTTCTGTCGGTTATTCCAGGAGCAGTTCTTTCCAGTTTGTGTCTAATATGAGCTTCAGGAGAAGTTCACTCATCTCATTCAGGGTGCCATGACAGTGAGCGAGTACGATACAGCGTTTAGCAAACTGCGCCGGTTTGCCCCTTCATTGGTCGAGGATGAGTCAGACAAGGCTCGTAGGTTCCACAAGGGCCTTAACTACGAGCTCCGATATTTCACGAATAATGTGGCCCACACTACTAGAGAAAATGTTCTTAAGGCTACGAAGATTCAGGAGGCTCTTCCCTGGAAGAGGGCACCTGAGAGGCGTATTGGTACTTCAGCCCCGACCCAGAGAGCAGCATCAGGCAGACCGACCAGGCGTCCTATGGCACAGCAGCAGTAGCATCAGTAGCAGCAGTACCGACCTCACCCTTACTAGATGAGGGAGATTCCTACTTGCCATTACTACGGTAAGAAGGGACACGTACAGAGGGACTGTCGTCTTAGGTTAGGACAATGCTTGATGTGCGGATCAGATCAACATCAAGCCAGGGAGTGCCCAGCACCAGGACCACATCCAGCGCAGAGGCCAGTACTAGGATGGCTCCACCGATACCGAGGCTAGTTGTACCAGGAGCACCATAACCCCCAGCACATGGTGGTTATCAGAGGGGTCCACCTGTAGCACCGCAAGTAGGCCATTATGATAGATAGAAGCTACAAAGGCAAGGTCAGGTCTTTGCAATGGCAGTTGAGGAGCCTGAGCCAGAAGGGGAAGTCATCGCAGGTACCATATTTGTAGCTTCATTTTTTGTACACGCTTTATTTGATTTCGGCGCTACGCATTCCTTTATATTTACTAGATTCGTAGTCATGCATAGTATAGCTTCTTAGTCATTGACTAAGGTCATTCAGATACTCACTAGAGGCGGTATAGTGCTTGTCAGTGACACCTGTAGGGGTTATTCTGTAGTACTGTACGGTAGAGAGATGCGGGCACAAATTTTGGTGTTTGCTATGCCAAACTTTGATGTCGTCCTTGGGATAGACTGGTTGAGCCAGTATCATGCTACGCTACATTGCAGGCAAGGATGTGTGATATTTAGACACCCGGGAGTGCCAGAGTTTGATTTCTGTAGAGGACCTAACGGAGGGGATGACCAGCCAGTCGATGGGACAAAGCTAACGATGGAGGGCATATCTTATCCTTCAATCATCGATGACTTTCAGGATGTGTTTCCTATGGAACTGCCGGGACTATCGCCTGACAGAGACATAGAGTTCACTATAGATCTGATTTCGGGAGTAAAATTGGTCTCTTCCTATATGTACCGACTGGTATCGAAGGAGCAGCTGGAGCTAGAGATTCAGATTGATAAGCTTATAGATAAGCTTATAGATAAGGGCTTTATTCGATCTAGCGGATCTCCGTAGGGAGCACCAGTTTTGTTTGTGCCGAAGAAGGACGGATCTGTACACTTGTGCATTAATTACAGGGAGTTAAATGCATTTATGGTGAAGAACAAGTACCCTCTACCGTGCATCGATGATTTGTTCGATCAGTTGAATGGAGCACGGGTTTTCTCGAAGATTGATCTCAGGTGCGGCTATCATCAGATCAAGGTACGGATGGAGGATATTTAGAAGACAACTTTCCGGATGAGGTACGAACACTATGATTTCTTGGTGATGCCGTTTGGTTTAACCAACGCGCCAGTAGTGTTCATAAACCTGATGAACAAAGTGTTCTATCAGTATTTGGACAAGTTTGTAGTAGTTTTTATTAATGATATCTTGGTATATTCCAAGAACCATGAGGAGCACGAGGAGCATCTTAGGATCGTGTTGGATATACTACGGTATGAGAGATTATATGCCAAGCTCCGCAAGTATGAGTTTTGCTTGGATAGAGTATATTTTCTTGGTCACATTATTAATGGTGATGGACTATCAGTTGAACCGGTGTCACGAACCGCACCCGAGGATAGGGATGCAAGTCGGGAACAACGCCTAGCCTATGCCACACAATCGGCGGTAGAACGATGTTTGGGTAATCTATCTAACCATATAATAAACCACCAATAATAACAATATACTCAATCACATATCTAAGATAAAAATGAGCATGAATTAGATAAAAGAATAGAAATATTCACATACAACTTATGAGTCTAATAATAAATCAAAGAGTCTGAAAGAATGCTAATAAAATAAGCTGGAGACAAATCCAGTACAAGAAATACTAAGAATGTACTAATCCCGGATCATCTGTCTCAGTCGGGATAAGTCCTTCCTGAGCCAGGGTCTCTGACTCTAAGCCCACAACATCCTGGGGTCCATAATGTGTAGGGTACCACTCCTCAGTGTCATATGGGAAAAATATATCAGTCAAGAAATGAGCAGAGTACATATCTAAAAGCAGTTCTAATCAATGATAAAAACTATGTAATAGTAAATAGATGTGAATATACAAGATGCACAATAGATATGAGAGATACACAATAAGGAAATACTAGAATGAATACAATAATGAACAATATATCAATGAACAAGAATACTAATGACTAAGTGTGTGAGTATTAGCTTTAACATGTGATCGGCTTGGGAACATGATACAATATATATGGCCTGGCTAATTATACGTGCGGTGTATGATTAATACTATTCAATGAACAATACTTGATACAATAAGGGTATGATCACATATCTATACTAAAGTACTCCCCACCCTCGATTGGTATAATAGATCCAACCACGGTATGATATGGCACGAGATTTCCCAAGAAGATAGCGACTCTTTCCGAGAATTAGTGTCTGTACATGTACAAGATAACCAATAAAATAATACTTGCACCATATACACCATATACCAAGGAATAATATCTCATAACGAGATCCGGATATACCAATCTGTGTAACTATAGTATCAAGAAACATGGATATCTACACTAGATACAATGAACATAGAGGATATCATAAATAAGAAACTATCAGAGAATGTACTCGTCTGAAGTCCAAAGAATAGTCTCACAGATGTCTGATACGGTGCCTCGAAGACCTAGATATGGAATACAATATCAATACAAGATTCCGAAAAGAAAATAAGTTAAACTAGTCAACTTTTAGGTCAACAAGTCAATTCTAAGTCAAAAGTCAAACTAGGTCAACTATGGTCAACTATAGTCAAACTATGGTCAACAATAGTCAACTACCTATTTCTAGGTTGCATAAGTCTAATACAAAATATTGGGTTCAAATACTAAAGTCTAGGTCACAAAAACTATATCTTAGGATACTAGGATACCGTATCTCTTGATACTTACATCAAAAGAAAAATCATCACATATTAATATCAAACAATTATTAATTATATACAATCCTAGTTACAAACATTAAATAGATGCCTTGGTTTTGAACCAACTTAACATTAAACCATAATATTAATACCCAAACCTAATACCTTGGGTATCCCCAATTACCTTGGTACTTACCTTGGTATCTGTCACTACCACATTTTCTAGAAAATGGTATTTTAGTAATTTTATATTTAATTAAATATTATGCATGATAAATAATTATTTATTATATTATTTAATTGTTGTTAGATGTTAGTTATTTAATTTAGACTTGTGTTAGTGGACCTAACTAGTTTAGTTTGGACCCATGGACAAACATAAATTAATTGGTTAGAACTTAGTCCATTTAGAAAGCCCATTGTTAAGGAGATGGATTAAATTAATAAAATCATTAGACTAGAAGCTTCATTCCTTAATTATTTCTTCATGAGAGGCCCCAAGGGGTATAATAGACATTTTATAGTAGCTTAAGGGAGGGGAAATAGGGGCCGGCCTATTTATAAAGGGGGGGGGGGAATTCTCTCTCCTCTTTTCATTCCAAAACTAGATCTAGAATTTTCCTCTACCAAATTCCTTCATTACGATTTTATTTTCCTACCAAATTTCATTCTAATTTCTTCCCAAATCACCATTAGAGACTTGAGAAGTAAGGATCTAGAAGGAGGAAGCAAGAATCTACAAAGAGGAGCAAGGATCTACAAGTTGGAGGTGATTTTATCTCAATTGGAGGTTTTATTGGGAATCCATCTCCCAATAGGTACAATTTAGTTTTTTCCCCTTAAATTAGGTTCTAAATCTGAGATTTAACTATGGAAAATCAACCCATATGCATAGGCTACCCATAGGATTTGGTTTTGTGTTCATATGAGGCCTATTGAGAAAGTTATGGTACTATTAGTATCAATTTTTGAAGAATTTTGAGATTGACAATTGTTGTGTGTGTCGATTGATCCTATAGATCAATTTGGCATGTGTTTGTGTGTTTGGGGCTAGTGTCGTATCCACAATTGGGTACATGTAGGTCGTATTCCAATAATTTGGTGATACGTGTTGATTTGGAGGTTTTTTCCTTCGACACTGGACTTTGTACATGTCATATTTTAACACGGACACGTAGATCTATTTTTGACTCTTCGTATTGTTCATAAATAATATATGTGACTTGTTTGTGTCCTTCGGGGTACGATTGGATGTGTGGTGGACTTGTGTCACATGCGTATCCTAGATCTAGTGGGATACGGCGTGATACTCTCCATATGTTGTGTAATTATATCTAGATCTAATTCTTGTGCTCTTAATTCATGAAGTATATATATATATATATATATATATATATATATATATATATATATATATATATATATATATATATATATATATATTATAGTGTATATATAATTGTGCTTCTTGTATCCTAGATCTACGTATTATGTATGTACTAAGAGTATATATATTATGTAGCCATTCTTCTACATGTATAAATATATATGTTATAGTATATATATTATGTGTAAATATGTATATATATTGTTACAATATATATATGTATGTTATTATTATATGTGTTTATTAGGTACATATATTCTATATGGTTGTAACAATACATATATATATGATACTATGTTGATTTTAGGTGATATTGTGTAGTATATAAATATTGTAGCATGTATATATATATGTATGTTTAATTGGATAATTATATTATATATAGTTGCTATATGATTATATATATATATGCATATATGTATAATTATCAATATATTTATGTGTGTGTGTTGTTGCTATATAGTATTTATGTACATAACACTAGGAAGGGTGTATGTATAGTTTTTATTGGTATTTATATATATAGATATATATATTTATTATAGGGTTTATATATATATATATATATACCTATATATATATACATATATATATATATATACATATATATATATATATATTAGTGCTTTGGCGACGGAGGCATTGGTGACAGCCGCTGTCACTTGAATCAGCAGCAGCAGCCGCTGTAGCAGTAGCAGCATCATTAATGACAGCAACCGTTGTCATTAATATAGTAGCAGCAGCGGGAAACATAGGCAGCAACAGCGATAGCAGATCGGTGACGGCTGTAAACCGTCACCAAAACAGCAGCAGCAGTGGATAAGTCAGCAGCAGTAGCGACAGTAGCTTCATCGATAGTCAGAACTGTCACAATAAGGGCAGCGTATCAGAATATCAGGTTTTCAGCACAACTTTTAGCGACAGTTGGCAGATTATATATATATATATATGATTATATACTTATAGATAGATATATGTATATATATATTGGTATTAATATTGATGTAATATATTCTTAATTGCTAATTTTATTATATGTATAATATTTAGTATATGTATTATATATACGGGTAGTTAATATAACAAGGTATTTGAAATTACCTTGAGGAACGAAGGTAATTGGGGATACCCAAGGTATTGAGTTTAGGGTACCAAGATTTGATTTAATATTGTGATTCCAAGTTGGTTCAAAACCACGGTACCTAATTAATGTTGTAATTGTGATTCTATATCATTATAAATAATTGTTTGATATATATATAGTGATATGTTACCTTGGAATTTACGTATTCGGAGATACGATATCCTAACATTTAAGATGTGGTTTTTATGACTTAGACTTTAGTATCTTGACACAATATTTGTGTTAGACTTGTGCAACCTAGAAATAGATAGTTGACCATAGTTTGACTATAGTTGACCATAGTTGGCCATAGTTGACCATAGTTGACTTTTGACTTAGAATTGACTTATTGACCTAGAAGTTGACTAGTTTAACTTATTTTTTTCCCGGAACCTTGTATTGATGTTGTATTCCATATCTAGGTCTTTGAGGTACCGTATCAGACATCGGTGAGACTATTCATTGGACTTCAAGCGAGTACATTCTCTGATAGTTTCTCATTTATGATATCCTCTATGTTCATTGTATCTAGTGTAGATATCCATATTTTTCTTAACACGATGGTTACACGGATTGGTATATCCGAATCTCGTCATGAGATATTATTCCTTGGTATATGGTGTATTTTGTGCAAGCCTTATTTCATTGATTATCTTGTACATGTACAAACACTGATTCTCGGGGAGACTAGCTATCTTCTTGGGGAATCCTGTGCCATAGCGTACCATGGTTGGATCTATTATACCAGTCGGGGGTGAAAAGTATGTAGCATAGATATGTGATCATACCCTTCTTGTATCTTGAATAGTGTTAATCATACATCGCACGTATGATTAGCCAGGCCATAAATCATGTATCTTGTATCAAGTTTCCAAGCCGATCACATGTTAAAGCTAGTACTCACACACTTAGACATTAGTATTCTTGCTCTTTGACATATTGCTCATTATTGTATTATTTCCAGTATTTCCTTATTGTATATATATCTCTCGTATCTATTATGCATCTTGTATATTCACATCTATTTATTGTTACATAGTTTTTATCATTGATTAGAACTGCTGTTAGAGATGTACTCTACTCCTTTCCTGACTGGATATATTTTTCCAGATGACACTGAGGAGTGGTACCCTACCTATTATGGACCTCAGGATGTTGTGGGTTTAGAGTCTGAGACCCTGGCTCAGGAGGGACTTATCCCAACTGAGACAGTTGACCCAGAAGTAGTAGCTTCTTAGTATTCTTTGTACTGGATTTGTCTCCAGCATATTTTGTTATTTCTTTCAGACTCATTGATGTATTATTTTATACTCATGAGTTGTATTATGACTATTCTATTCTTTATCTGATCCATGCTCATTTCTATCTTAGTTCTGTGATTGAGTATATTATAATTATTGGTGGTTCATTATATTGTTAGATAGATTATCCAGACAGCGTTCTACCGCCAATTTTGCGGTGTAGGCTGGGCGTTGTTTCTGACTTATATCCTTATACCGGGTGCGGGTCGTGACACATTTTTAGTGGTGGCCCATGCAGGTCTAGCTTCGCAAAGTATGTGATATCGTGGTAGTGCGACAATTTAGTTATACTACTGCGAGCCTGCGATAGGATATAGGATATAGGCTGAGATACTCAATCACCCTAGGAAAATTCTTTTGATACAACTATTCTCCTTTGATATTGATACATGATCTCTTAATCTGTCATTTCCTTGAGTGTCTTACATCTTGTGCCATATTGATTCTTTCTTTCGCTTTGTCTCAGGATACCGCCTAAGACTAGATCGCAGCAGGGGAGAGCAGCTTCTGAGAGGTTTGCGATATCACGAGGGCCTACACCAGTCACTTCTCCGGTGATTGGAGTGTCAGCTGCTTTCGGAGGTCTACCACCTACTCAGAGGACTGTGCCAGCTATATCTGAGGGGCTTCTACCTCTACCTCCTGTGCCAGTAGAGGCGACACAGATATTTACACTGTTTCGTGAGATGCTCGAGGCACAAAGGGCGCAGTCAGAGGCACATTAGAGGCAGACCAACGTTCTACGGCAGGGCATCGAGAGTGCTCATCAGCTTGCTCGTGCTGTAGTCAAGAGAGGAGTTTTGATCCAGCAGTAGGATGTTCATCAGGTTGCTCAGCTTCGGCCAAAAAATATTCAGGACTTCAAAAAATTGGAGCCTAAGGTTTTCAAGGGGACGGAGGGCATCGTCTATGCTGATGATTGGCTCGAGGACATTGAGCGTCTTATGAGGGTGTCCCGTCTTTCTGAGGATCTGAAGGTTGAGGCGGTAGGACTTCAACTGTTCAACGTCGCTCATAGTTGGTTCAGGAATGAGCCGATTTTGGTTGACGTAGGACAATCTTGGGAGGTATTCAAGGACCTCTTCAAAAAAAAGTTCTTCGCCCGGGAAGACAGGCTAAATTTGGGGAGGCAGTTTAAGAGTCTCATTCAGAGGAGCATGTCTGTGGAGGAGTACGCTACGAAGTTCGGCAGGTTGAGCCGATTTGCAGAGTATCTGGTGAGAGAGCCAGAGGTTCGAGCTATTCGTTTTTGTGAGGGTCTAAACTGGGAAGTGAAGATCATCATTCCGTCTTTTTATGAGACATACTTGGAGATACTTACGGAGGCACGCAAGGTTGAGCGGGAGTTCAGTTTGAAGCCCAAGAGAGACCTTGATTCTTTTTTGGGGGCCAACGGCAGTGCAGTATTTGCCAAACGTTCTTATTTTCAGTCCAGACCTTTCTAGCAGCCACAGCAGAACCAGACTCCAGCTAAGGCACCTTTTCACCAGGCACTACAGCAGCAGGGACAGTTACAGCAAGCTCCATGTCACTACTGCAAGAAGCCCGGCCACATCTGAGAAGTTTGTAGGAGGAGGTTGGGAGTTTGTTTGTATTATGGTACTGAAGGGCATCAATTGAGGGAGTATCCTCGTCGTGCTGTTCAGGGAGCAGCTTCAGCTCCGAGGGCACAGACGAGACCACCTACAGCACAGTCGAGGGGACCGCTTTTGAATCAGCAGCAGCGTTTTGTCCAGCATCAGCAGCAGGGAGGTGCACGTCAGGGACGAGCGTTTGCTATGACCGTTGAGGAGGATGAACCCATCGGAGATGTCATCACAGGTTCTATTCTTCTTGATTCTATTCCAGCTTTAGCTTTGTTTGATAGTGGTGCTTCCCATAGTTTTGTATCTGTTTCTTTTTCTTTGAAGCATGGTTTGGTAGCTGAGTCTTTGCTTAGGACTTACAAGATCATGACCGGGGGAGGCATTATCCTGGTTAATGATATTTGCAAGGATCGGAGAGTTACTCTGGGAGACCGAGAATTGAGTGTGTGTCTACTTGTAATGCCACTTTCGAACTACGACATTATACTCGGGATAGATTGGTTGAGTAGGCACCGTGCTAGCATAGATTGTAGAGGAGGTAGAGTTTTGTTTGGTCCGCCAAGAGAGCCAGAGTTCGAGTTTGCTAGAGGAGCTACAGAGCAGGGAGAAGGCATTATTTGTGGAGCTATGGTGGAAGACAAGGAGTTACCGCATCCGTTGATAGCAGAGTTCTTGGATGTGTTTCCTGAGGAATTGCTAGGTTTGTCGCCAGATCAAGATGTTGAATTTTCTATAGACTTGGTGCCAGGTGCAGAACCAATTTCACAGCATGTCTATAGAGTAAACAATAGCGAGCTGGCCGAGATAAAGAAGCAGGTAGACGAATTACAGGATAAGGGGTTTATCAGATCGAGTTCTTCACCATGGGAAGCCCCGTTATTGTTTGTACTGAAGAAGGATGGGTCGGTACGCATGTGCATTGATTACAGGGCTTTGAATATTCTCACTATCAAGAATAAGTATCCTTTGCCATGGATTGATGATCTGTTTGATCAGTTGAGTGGTACGAAGGTGTTTTCTAAGATAGACTTGAGATCGGGTTACCATCAGGTGAAGGTGAAGCCGTTGGACATACCGAAGACTGCTTTTAGAACTCGGTATGGTTACTACGAGTTTATGGTGATGCCGTTTGGTTTGACTAATGCACCGACAGTATTTATGAACTTGATGAACAAAGTGTTCCACCAGTACCTTGACAAGTTTGTGGTGGTGTTCATCGACGACATACTCATATACTCGAGGACACCGGAGGAGCATGAGGAGCATTTGAGGATTGTGTTAGATGTGCTGAGGAAGGAGAAGTTGTATGGGAAGTTGTCCAAATGTGAGTTTTTTTGGAACAAGGTGGAGTTCTTGGGGCATGTTGTGACTGGTGATGGTATTTCAGTGGATCCGAAGAAGATCGTAGCAGTGGAATCTTGGAAGACCCCGAGTTCAGTAGCAGAGATCAGGAGCTTCTTGGGATTGGCAGGCTACTACCGGAAGTTTGTGCAAGATTTTTTAAGGATTGTCGAGCCGATGACCAGACTCACAAGGAAGGATGTGGAGTTTGTTTGGACAGAGGATTGCCAGGTTGCTTTTGAGGAGTTAAAGAAGAGGTTGATGTCTGCTCCTATTTTGACGTTACCATCAGGGTCCGGAGGTTTTACTTTTTATAGTGATGCATCGGGGAAAGGATTGGGTTGTATTCTTCAGCAGAATGGGAAAGTGATTGCCTATGCATCCAGGCAATTGCGTCCTCATGAAAAGAACTATCCTACCCATGATTTGGAGTTGGCAGCAGTTATCTTCACTCTGAAGTTGTGGAAACATTATTTGTATGGAGAGCGTGTGGAGATCTTCACAGACCACAAAAGCTTGAAGTACGTTTTTACCCAGAAGGAGTTGAACATGAGGCAGCGTCGGTGGTTGGAACTGATGAAGGATTTTGATATATCTTTGCAATATCATCCTGAGAAAGCTAATG
This sequence comes from Iris macrosiphon, assembly GCA_036927795.1. Lineage (NCBI taxonomy): Eukaryota > Viridiplantae > Streptophyta > Magnoliopsida > Asparagales > Iridaceae > Iris > Iris macrosiphon. The sequence continues at coordinate 113,297,300 of JAYESA010000019.1, read as the reverse complement.
TAGTTGCCGATGCTTTGAGTAGGTATCCGGTAGCTATGTTCTTGACGCAGGATCGATATTTGTTGGAGGACTTGGAGAGCTTGGGCATTGAGGTGATATGTTGCGCAAGTTCAGTACTGCATATCTTCTCCAGACAGATGGGCAGTCGGAGAGGACTATTCAGACTCTCGAGGATATGTTGCGCACTTGTGTAATAGATTTTGGGAGTTCTTGGGAGGACCATCTCTATTTGGTAGAGTTTGCTTACAACAAAAATTACCAGGCCAGTTTAGAGATGTCACCTTTTGAAGCTCTGTACGGTCGGAGGTATCATACTCCTTTGTCTTGGGACGATGTTGGAGAGAGAGTTTTGGTTGGGCCAGAGATGGTTGTGGATGTAGCAGAGAAGGTTCAATTGATCAGAGACAGACTTCGAGTGGCTCAAGGGAGACAGCGGCATTGGCCAATAGCCATCGGAGACCTTTGGAGTTTGAGGTATAGTTTAGATTTGTTTCTGCTTGTTATTGGTTGTTTGTTATAGATTTAAGTTCTTAAGGTGGTATTTTGTTCTAGGTGGGTGGTTTGGTGTTTCTGAGGATTTTTCCGACATGAGGCACAATTCGCTTCGGTGGAGGCGGGAAGCTTAGTCAGCGATTCATCGGACCTTTCACTATTCTATAGAGGGTCGGTGCAGTTGTTTATAGACTAGACTTGCCATTTGCTTTGGAGGGAGTGCACAACGTGTTTCATGTGTCGCAGTTGAGACGATACGTGGCAGATCCTAGTCATGTATTGGATCACTCAGAGATAGAGGTGGGCCCTACTCTTAGCTACCTAGAGCAGCCAGTTGTGTAAACCTCCTACACCCAAAATTTGGCCTACTTGGCATAGATAGTGAAACTAGGTCTAGTTTGAACCCAATTAGAATTAGAACACGACATTTTATTTAATTATGCAATATTTTATATCGCTTAGCGCACCTTTCCGTTGCTTCGATAATTGGAGCACTACACTAGCCATTGCCTATCTACAAATTTCATAACCTTGTCCTAGACATGCCCGCCTACCATTCTGACCTTGGTGTAACTTATAATTATGCTTTCTTATGCTATATTTTAGTTGCACGACTTTCATCGCAGACGTTATTATTTAATTCTAAATAAAATATGACCTTGTACCCTTGTGCGTTCTAACCCAAATTGGAGACACAATCTTGACCGTTTTATACAATCCAAATTTTATTAATATTCTACACTGTACCCTCTACGTTCCCTGACACTTGTGTTCCACCTAATTTTAATCCCATGTACTTCTAATTAATTCCAGAATATCGTGCGCATTCAATTTAATAAATCAAAACCAATTTTTGTCTTTGTGCAATTTTTCTAATCGTTGGGGGCTTTTATGCAAAAACGTATTGAGGTGTCCCTACCATTGGACAATACATGAAGAAACCCAATTTTCCTTTCACGTGAATTTTTTCCATAATTTTCGGAATGTGCAAACGCGCAACATCGCTCCTTTATTTTAATCCAATCCTTGCATTTAAACAATGCAAATTGTAGCCTCCAAACATCTTTATGTGAGCCTAAGGCCCAACTCCAAGGAGGTGTTGACCAAACCCGCTCCTAGGTCAAGAAAACCCTATCTCACATATATAAATATACACCATAATTCCTTTTTCCTTTTTTTTATTTACATCAAATCCCAAACCAAAATCTAAAGAAATATCCGGCCGACCCCTCCCTTTCTTCTTACTGTTCATCCTCCTTTCCCGCCTGACACTGCCGGCATCCTCGCTGGAGAAGCCTCCCCAGCCGCCTCGACCAAGCACCCCTCCTCGATGAACCACCATCCACTTCCCTCCTCCACCATACCATCACAGCTGAAGTCACCGCCGCTCTCCTCCAGATCTGCTCACCTCGTCGACCGGATCTTCCCCCCTCCGACCGCTGTACTCCTCAACGACTCACCGGAGCTGACCACGATGCCACAAGTACACCACCATTGCCTCCGTTCTCTGCCCCCTCGTCATCTTCTTCATCTCCTCCGCCTGCACTCCTTCGCTGGACCTACCCGTCCCTCTTCCTCGACCTTCCTTCCCCGACTCCACCATCTCCCTCATCCCGTCGCCTGAAGCCGACGACAGCCACGACCCCACCGAGTCCTCCGCCCAGTCAGCCGTACCACCACCATTACACCACCAGCACGAACCACCACCCGACTTCCTCTTCCTTCCCATCGATCTCCCTCGCCGGAGTAGCCACGACCTTCCAGCTCCTCCTCCTCCTTCTGGCCGGATCACCCCTCCCCTTGGCCTGAACTCCTCCTCCTCTTCTACCTTCCTGCCTCCTCCTTCATCGTGCCGAACTTCCCCAGACCCGATCGGATTTCGGTGATCATCACCATCTCATCATCATTACCATCACCCCCCCCATCATCATCATTTCCATCTCATCCTCGTCACCGTCGCCGCCAACAACGTCGTCATCACCCTCGTCGTCCTCGTCATCATCATCCTAGTCATCATCATGGTCCTCGTTATCACCATCACCACATCATCATCTCCATCATCATGATCATCAATATCACCACCATACATTATCATCACCACCACCATTGCTATCAACACTTATCATCATCATAATACCATAATCATCCTCACCATCACCTTAACCTAAATCCACACATTCACCATTGACCACATCATCATCCACATCATCAACCTAGTCATCATCATCATCCTCGTCATCACCTTCACCAACATCATCGCCATCATCGTTATCGTCATCACCTTAACTATCATTATCATCGTCGTCATTATTATCATCGTTATCATCATTATCTCACCTTAATCATCGTCGTTATCATCATTATCTCACCTTAATCATCGTCGTTATCATCAACAAATACCCATCATCAATATCTTACCCTCTTTATCATATTTATCATGGACCGTCAACCTTGCCAGACAACCCGCAGCAGTCTCCACCGATTCCTGTGCCTGTGCACGCTGACCCCGAAGAGCTATTGGATCATTCTACTCGACTTCTGGAGTAGGTTATTGGGACAGTGCAGCTTCCTTGCCAGGCAAGTATACCTTGCCTTGTTATACTGTTTAAATTTTGTATTATTTAGCTGCATGTTATTATTATAATTATGTGCGTCCGAGAGAGACTCGGGTGCAGTCAACGGAGGCGTTGACGTTAGGACTTGTGTCTGACCTAGTATCTAGTAGACCCACCTAAAGTTGTAGAGTTATTGGTATGACTCCCCAGGCCTTGACACATTTCTTACACGTGTTGTGAGTCTCTTGTAGGGCATAGACTTGCTTATGCGGTTGGCCACCTGTACGTGTAGGTCGTGCGACGGTTAGGGTATAACTGCTAATAGTGTTGCATGTTAGAGACTTAGCAGTTATTAGCAGTCGGAGCATAGACTATTGTAGTACGAAGGTCCAATCCTTTTCCTTGTTTGGTTGTGAGGTTGGACTATCGTTCTAATAATAGACTATGAGCCAGAGTTACGACACCGATACTTGCACTCCGTCTCGGTGTAGTAGCTACTACGTGTTGTGGATACAATAGGCATAGATCATTGGGCGGGGAAGACAATTAGTAGGCGTATAGGACAGACATTTGGTTGCCGTAGTTTCAGAGTAAACTGCGGGGCCGTGAGCCTCAGTGTTACCCGGTTATGGGCCAGTGTTACCCGATTATAGGATCAGTGTTACCCGGTTATGGGCCAGTGCTCCCCGGTTATGGGATCAGTATTGCCCGGTTATAGGAGTATATGCTTGTCGATACATCCGACAGAGGTTACTAGCTGTGCGCTATCATAATCGGTGATGTAGTCAGCATATACATCTGACATCCAGTTTACACCTAATGCCAGATATTTAGCCTCTGGCTTGACACTATGCTTTATACCTTTCACCTACCCATATGTACCAAGGGTGTCTTCAAAGTGCATTTCACTTAGCTGGTTAGGTCACCTTTGAGTTTTTATAGTATTTACTTTATGGCATGCTTTTATGTATCTTGTTATGTTCCTCTGAGGATCTGGCCCTTTCCAGGTGTATTATTTATGAGTATTCGCAGGAGCGCAGATCCGGACTTGCTACGTATATTGCGATGAGGTCTTCTCTTCGAGCCCGTGAGTGTTAGTTGATATTCCTATATTACAATTATCTTGTTTATATTATATTCTGGTTCGGTAGTGGATTTGTTTCCATCCGACTACCATTATTAGATACTTTATATTGAGATCTAGTTATAGATATTAGTTATTCATTTATATATAATTTCTGTGGATGAGATTTAGTTATGCCCTGTGACATATATGTTTACCACTTGTGAATTGTTATTCATATTACTGCGTACGTGTGTTATGGTTTCTATATATTGGAGTGCCATATTCATATGGCTAGCATGCTTACGTGTCCTGGTCCTACGTATTTTGGGACTGGGGCATGACATATTTTTGTGGTGGCCCATGCAGGTCGAGTATATATTGTCTCGGTTATGTTACTATACCGAGCAAACCTGCACCTAGGATTAGAGTATAGGATCTTATCCATAATTGACTATGATTCACCTTTCTTCCAATATGTTCTATTTGAATAGCTGCATCCTGCTTGATTCATGTGCTTCCATAATAGTTCCTAGAGTATAGCCTTCTCCTAGAATATAGAAGTCCCTGTTATTAGATGATAAGTAGGGTAACCTTCCTATTAAGAGTACAACTAGGATAATGACACATCCCTGAGTTAGAACACCTAATGAAGCCTAGCACCCCTTACCTATAGATTGATGTACCATTACCCCTCGATATATGTATGAAGACTTGAGAGTGGTATAGACACTACTAGAGTAGTTAGAAAGTTGACCATGAGGTTTGACCCTAGTATTGAGGAACCAATAGAAACATAAGGTTAAATATTAGGGCTAACCTAGATTTTCATGGTAAGAAAGTATTATAGAACTATACATTTAGACTCTTGTCTTGAGATTAGCAGGCAGTATTTAGAAAGCCAAGAGCAATGCTTAGAATATTTTCCTCAATCAAACCTCGAACACAGAGATTAGCATACCACCTTCCCCTTAGAAAATTATGATGTTATCCAGAGTCCTTCTATTTAATTTCATAATCGTTCCTCCGAGACCGTAGTGCTCGCGATTTGTGCAACGACTAATTATGTTCTTCTGTCGTGCCACCAAACGCTTCCATTCTTAATGTTAACCCTTCTGTTCTATGAGCACTATGACTAAGACTTAAGATGACCATGACCTATATAATAGGGTACTCTAATAAGTACCAAGACCTCTTCTTGTAAACCTTATTAGGAGTTTCTATATTTTCCTTAAGGCATTATAGTATTAATTTATAGTATTAAGTTGGGTAGTATGCCTCACAACATAGTATCACGTAGTCCTCTCGACTCATTGACGAAGTATAACTGAATGATATTACTTATATGCTAGTATAAGATGATAGTGTTTATGCAGACTGTAGAAATTAGAGGCCCATATCCCTATTTGGTCGACTTACGACTTAGACAAGGAGTTGGTATGACAACTGTAGAGACTAAAGAGTCTTATCTTTTTGTGACCTTGAATTATTTTATACCTTCTGTCATCATAATCTAGCGTACTTATATTTTCTGTACTACCTCGACTTATGCTGCTATATTATAGCCTAGTTTTACAAGCTTATTCTTTTATCAAGCTTGATCATGATATTGTATTATTGGGGACGCCTACTAATACATTGTCTAATCAGAATCAGTATATTAAGGTCTAGCTAACCTTAGTACATTTTGTTCGCCCTTCGTAATACTACTTTACGTGGATTGAGATATATAATTGACTAGTAGACAAATGTACTTGCCCTCTAGACATGTCTGAGCGTATCATATCGGTTACATAACTCTAACGATACGAGCATGCGAATAAGGAATTACCAGATAAGATTTTAATCCATAACTGCCTTGACAATTCCAATTTGAATTCTTTAGATGCCTTGACCTCCCAACTTCCATTCAATTACCTCCTCCTTGAACTCTTTATTATTGCTTTCCGTCTTCACTTATTCCGGAAAGATGAACGCTCATGCCGAGTATAAGTTGACACACTGATAAGTACTAGATATAACCCATAGGCTAATCATATGACTTAGTGACTCCCTTTTTATAGCTGATTAAGGGTGTATCATTGATGATATGTTTGGTGTTAAAAACTTTAGGAATTAAATAACATGATTAAATAATTTTGAGGAATAGCTCCCTTAGATGTATAGCCTTAGATGACTGATGGGTAAATTCTAAGTTGGGTAGAAACTGCATTGTTAAAACTTGAGGAGAAATTCTTTTAGATTGTGACCAAGTAAGATTAGACAGAGAGAACCCTACCCTATTTTAAATTTCGAGGACGAAATTATTTTAAGTTGGGTAGATTGTAAACCCCCAAACCTAAAATTTGGCCTACTTGGCTTAGATAGTAAAACTATGTCTAGTTTGAACCCAATTAGAATTAGAACACGGCATTTTATTTAATTATATAATATTTTATATCGCTTAGCGCACCTTACTGTTGCTTCGATAATTGGAGCACTACACTAGTCATTGCCTATCTACAAATTTTACAAAATTGTCCTAGACATGCCGGCCTATCATTCTGACCTTGGTGTAACTTATAATTATGCTTTCTTGTGCTATATTTTAGTCATACGACTTTCATCACAGACGTTATTATTTAATTCTAAATAAAATATAATATTGTACCCTTGTGCGTTCCAACCGAAATTGGAGACACAATCTGGAACATTTTATACAACCCGAATTTTATTAATATTCTACACTGTACCCTCTACGTCCCTGACACTTGTGTCCCACCTAATTTTAATCTCATGCACTTCTAATTAATTCTAGAATATCTTGCACATTCAATTTAATAAATTAAATCCAATTTCTGTCTTTGTGTAATTTTTCTAATTGTTGGGGACTTTTATGCAAAAATGCATTGAGATGTCCCCACCATTGGACAATACATGAAGAAACCCAATTTTCCCTTCACGTAAATTTTTTCCATAATTTTTGGAATGTACAAACGCGCAACATCGCCCCTTTATTTTAATCCAATCCTTGCATTTAAACAATACAAATTGTAGCCTCCAAACATCTTTATGTGAGCCCAAGGCCCAACTCTAAGGAGGTTTAGACCAAACCCACTCCTAAGTCAACAAAACCCTATCTCACATGTATAAATATATAATATAATTCCTTTTTCCTTTCCTTTTTCTATATACATCAAATCCCAAACCAAAACCTAAAGAAATATCCAGCCGACCCCTCCCTTTCGTCTTACTGTTCATCCTCCTTCCCCGCCTGACACCGCCGGCATCCTCGCCGGAGAAGCCTCCCCAGCCGCCTCGACCAAGCACCCCTCCTCGACGAACCACCATCCACTTCCCTCCTCCACCACACCATCACCGCTGAAGCCACCGCCGCTCTCCTCCAGATCCGCTCACCTCGTCGACCAGATCTTCCCCCCTCCAACCGCTGTACTCCTCGATGAATCGTCGGAGCTGACCACGATGCCACCAGTACACCACCATTGCCTCCGTTCTCCGCCCCCTTGTCATCTTCTTCATCTCCTCTGCCTGCACTTCTCCGCCGGACCTCCCCGTCCCTCTTCCTCGACCTTCCTTCCCCGACTCCACCATCTCCCTCATCCCGCCACCTGAAGTCGATGACAGCCACGACCCCGCCGAATCCTCCGCCAGGTCAGCCGTACCACCACCATTATACCACCAGCACGAACCACCACCCGACTTCCTTTTCCTTCCCATCGATCTTCCTCGCCGGAGTAGCCACGACCTCCCTGCTCCCCCTCCTCCTTCTGGCCGGATCACCCCTCCCCCTGGCCTGAACTCCTCCTTCTCTTCCACCTTCCTGTCTCCTCCTCCTCCTTCACCTTGCCGGACTTCCCCAGACCCGGCCGGATTCCGGTGATCATCACCATCTCATCATCATTACCATCACCCTCCCATCATCATCATCTCCATCTCATCCTCGTCATCGTCGCCGCCAACAACGTCGTCATCACCCTCATCGTCCTCATCATCATTATCCTAGTCATCATCATCATCATCATTATCGTCCTCGTCATCACCATCACCACATCATCATCCCCATCATCATGATCATCAACATCACCACCATACATTATCATCACCACCACCATTGCTATCAACACTCATCATTATCATAATCCCATAATCATCCTCACCATCATCTTAACCTAAATCCACACATTCACCATTGACCACATCATCATCCACATCATCAACCTAGTCATCATCATCCTCGTCATCACCTTCACCAATATTATCGCCATCGTCATTATCGTCATCACCTTAACTATCATTATCATCGTCGTTATCATCATCATCTTACCTTAATCATCGTCGTTATCATCATTATCTCACCTTAATCATCATCGTTATCATCAACAAACACCCATCATCAATATCTCACCCTCGTTATCGTGTTTATCATGGACTGTCACCCTTGCCAGACAACCCACAGAAGTCTCCCCCAATTCCCGTACCTGTGCACGCTGACCCCGAAGAGCTATTGGATTATTCTGCACGACTTCTGGAGCAGGTTATTGGGACTACGCAGCTTCCTTGCCAGGCATGTATACCTTGCCTTGTTATACTGTTTAAATTCTGTATTATTTAGTTGCATGTTATTATTATAATTGTGCACGTCCGAGAGAGACTCGGGTGCAGTCAACGGAGGCGTTGACGTTAGGACTTGTGTCTGACCTAGTGTCTAGTAGACCCACCTAAAGTTGTGTGGAGTTATTGGTATGACTCCCCAGGCCTTGACATATTTCTTACACGTGTTGTGAGTCTCATGTAGGGCACAGACTTTTGTAAGCGGTTGGCCACCTGTACGTGTAGGTCGTACGACGGTTAGGGTATAACTGCTAATAGTGTTGCATGTTAGAGACTTATCAGTTATTAGTAGTCGGAGCATAGACTATTGTAGTACGAAGGTCCAATCCTTGTCCTTGTTAGGTTATGAGGTTGGACTATCGTTCTAACGATAGACTATGAGCCAGAGTTACGACACCGATACTTGCACTCCATCTGGGTGTAGTAGCTACTGCATGTTGTGGATACAACAAGCATAGATCATTGGGCGGGGAAGACAATTAGTAGGCGTATGGGACAGATATTTGGTTGCCGTAGTTTCAGAGTAAACTGCAGGGCCGTGAGCCTCAATGTTATCCGGTTATGGGCAAGTGTTACCCGGTTATGGGATCAGTGTTACCCAGTTATAGGCTAGTGCTACCCGGTTATTGGATCAGTGTTGCCCGGTTATAGGAGTATATGCTTGTCGATACATCCATCAAAGGTTACTAGCTGCGCACTATCATGATCGGTGATTTAGTCAGCATATATATCTGGCATCCAGTTTACAGCTAATGCCTGATGTTTAGCCTCTGGCTTGACGCTATGCTTTATACCTTTCACCTACCCATACATACCAAGGGTGTCTTCAAAGTGTATTTTACTTAGCTGGTTAGGCCACCCTTGAGTTTTCACAGTATTTATTTTATGGCATGCTTTTATGTATCTTGTTATGTCCCTCTGAGGACCTGGCCCTTTCTAGGTGTATTGTTCATGAGTATTCGTAGGAGCGCAGATCCGGACTTGTTACGTATATTACGATGAGGTCTTTTCTTCGAGCCCGTGAGTGTTAGTTGTTATTCCTATATTATAATTATCTTGTTTATATTATATTCTGGTTCGGTAGTAGATTTGTTTCCATCCGACTACCATTATTAGATACTTTATATTGAGATCTAGTTATAGATATTGGTTATTCATTTATATATGATTTTTGTGGATGAGATTTAGTTATGTCCTGTGACATATATGTTTACCACTTGTGAATTGTTATTCATATTACAGCGTACGTGTGTTATGGTTTCCATATATTGGAGTGCTATATTCATACGATTGGCATGCTTACGTGTCCTGGTTCTACGTATTTTGGGACTGGGGCGTGACAAGTTGAGATTTTGGATCGGAGAGAGAAGGTGATGAGGAACCAGACTATTCCTTTGGTGCGTATCGCATGGGGGCATCACTCTCCGGGGGAGTCTACCTGGGAGAGAGACGATGAAATACGAGAGCGTTATCCATATTTGTTTGTGCCTTGAGGTATGTTATTTCCTAGTTATGTTCTGTTCATTGTTATGTTCTGTCATAGTTAGTTATGATTCTTTAGTTCTGTTCTGTTATTTTCTGGGGGTAGTTTTCATCTTTGAATTTCGAGGACAAAACTATTTTAAGGAGGGTAGACTTGTCACTACCATATTTTCTAGGAAAGGGTATTTTAGTATTTTTTATTTAATTAAATATTGTGCATGATACATAATTATTTGTTGTATTATTTAATTGTTGTTAGATGTTAGTTATTTAATTTGGACTTGTGTTAGTGGACCTAACTAGTTTAGTTTGGACCCATGGACCAACATGAATTAATTGGTTAGAACTTAGCCCATTTAGAAAGCCCATTGTTAAGTAGATGGATTAAATTAATTCAATCATTAGACTAGAAGCTTTCTTCCTTAATTATTTCTTCATGAGAGGCCCCAAAGGGTATAATGGACATTTTATAGTACCTTGAGGGAGGGGAAATAGGGGCCGGCCTATTTATAAAGGGGGCGGGGAGAATTCTCTCTCCTTTTTTCATTCCAAAACTAGATCTAGAATTTTCCTCTACCAAATTCCTTCATTCCCATTTTATTTCTCTACCAAATTTTATTCTAATTCCTTCCCAAATCACTATTAGAGACTTGAGAAGCAATGATCTAGAAGGAGGAAGCAAGGATCTACAAAGAGGAGCAAGGATCTACAAGTTGGAGGCAATTTCATCTCAATTGGAGGTTTAATTGGGAATCCATCTCCCAATAGGTACAATTCAGTTTTTTCCCCTTAAATTAGGTTCTAAATATGAGATTTAACCATAAAAAATTAACCCATATACATAGGCTACCCATAGGATTTTGTTTTGTGTTCATAGGAGGCCTATTGAGAAAGTTATGGTGCTTTTCGTGTCAATTTTAGAGGAATTTCAAGATTGACAATTATTGTGTGTGTTAATTGATCCTATAGATAAATTTGTCATATGTTTGTGTGTTTGGGGCTAGTATCGTGTCCACAATTGGGTACGTGTAGGTTATCCCAATAATTTGGGAATACGTGTTGATTTGGGGTGTTTTCCCTCCGACACGGGACTTTGTACATATTATATTTTGACACGGACACGTAGATCTATATTTGACTCTTCGTATTATTCATAAATAATATATGTGACTTATTTATGTCCTTCGGGGTACGATTGAAATTGTGGTGGACTCGTGTCATATGCGTATCCTAGATCTAGTGGGATACGTTGTGATACTCTCCATATGTTGTGTAATTATATGTAGATCTGATTCTTGTGCTCTAAATTCATGTAGATTATATTTGTGCATATATATATATATATATATATATATCTATATATATATATATATATATTATATATATATTATAGTTTATATATAATTGTGCTTCTTGTATCCTAGATCTACGTATTATGTATGTACTAAGAGTATATATATTATGTAGCCATTCTTCTACATGTATAAATATATATGTTATAGTATATATATTATGTATAAATATGTATATATGTTGTTACAATATATATATGTATGTTATTATTATTATATGTGTTTGTTAGGTACATATATTCTATATGGTTGTAACAATACATATATATATATATATGATACTATGTTGATTTTAGGTGATATTGTGTAGTATATACGTATTGTAGTATATATATATATATATATATATATGTATGTTTAATTGGATAATTATATTATATATAATTGCTATATGATTATATATATATGCATATATGTATAATTATCAATATATTTATGTGTGTGTGTTGTTGCTATATAGTATTTATGTACATAACACTAGGAAGGGTGTATGTATAGTTTTTATTGGTATTTATATATATAGATATATATTTATTATGGGGTTTATATATATATATATATGTTTTATATATATATATATATATATATATATATATATATATATATATATATATATATATATATATATATATACGTTTTATATATATATTTTAGTGCTTTGGCGACAGAGGCATTGGTGACAGCCGCTGTCACTTGAATTAGCAGCAACAACCGCTGTAGGAGTAGCAACATCATTAATGACAGCAGCCGCTGTCATTAATATAGCAGCAGCAGGAAACATAGGCAGCAGCAGCGATAGCAGATCGGTGACGGCTGCAAACCGTCACCAAAATAGCAACAGCAGTAGGAAAGTCAGCAACAGCAGCTTCATCGACAGTCAGAACCGTCACAATAAGGGCAGCGTATCAGAATATCAGGTTTTAGCACAACTTTTAACGACAGTTGGCAGATTATATATATATATGATTATATACTTATAGATGGATATATGTATATATATGTTGGTATTAATATTGATGTAATGTATTCTTAATTGCTAATTTTATTATATGTATAATATTTAGTATATGTATTATATATATGGGTAGTTAATATAACAAGGTATTGGGAATTACCTTGAGGAACCAAGGTAATTAGGGATACCCAAGGTATTGAGTTTAGGGTACCAAGATTTAATTTAATATTGTGATACCAAGTTGGTTCAAAACCACGCTACCTAATTAATGTTGTAATTGTGATTCTATATTATTATAAATAATTGTTTGATATATATATATAGTGATGTGTTACCATAGAATTTACGTATCCGGAGATACGGTATCCTAACATTTAAGATATGGTTTTTATGGCTTAGACTTTAGTATCTTGACACAATATTTGTGTTAGACTTGTGCAACGTAGAAATAGATAGTTGACCATAGTTTGAATATAGTTTACCATAGTTGGCCATAGTTGACCATAGTTGACTTTTGACTTCGAATTGACTTATTGACCTAGAAGTTGACTAGTTTAACTTATTTTCTTCCCTGAACCTTATATTGATGTTGTATTCCATATCTAGGTCTTCAAGGCACCGTGTTAAACATCGGTGATACTATTTATTGGACTTCAGGCGAGTACATTCTCTGATAGTTTCTCATTTATGATATCATCTATGTTCATTGTATCTAGTGTAGATATCCATATTTTTCTTGACACGATGGTTACACGGATTGGTATATCCGAATCTCGTCATGAGATGTTATTCCTTGGTATATGGTATATCTTGTGCAAGCCTTGTTTCATTGATTATCTTATACATGTACAGATACTGATTCTCGGGGAGACTAGCTATCTTCTTAGGAAATTCTGGGCCATAGCGTACCATGGTTGGATCTATTATACCAGTCGGGGGTGGAGAGTATGTAGTGTAGATATGTGATCATACCCATCTTGTATCTTGAATAGTGTTAATCATACACCGCACGTATGATTTGCCAGGCCATAAATCTTGTATCTTGTATCAAGTTCCCAAGCCGATCATATGTTAAAGCTAGTACTCACACACTTTGAAATTAGTATTCTTGCTCTTTGACATATTGCTCATTATTGTATTATTTCTAGTATTTCCTTATAGTATATATATCTCTCCTATCTATTATGCATCTTGTATATTCACATCTATTTACTGTTACATAGTTTTTATTATTGATAAGAACTGCTGTTAGAGATGTACTCTGCTCCTTTCCTGACTGGATATATTTTTTCGGATGACACTGAGGAGTAGTACCAACCTATTATGGATCTCAGGATGTTGTGGGTTTAGAGTTCGAGACCCTGGCTCAAGAGGGAGTTATCCCAACTGAGACAGTTAACCCAGAAGTAGTAGCTTCTTAGTATTCTTTGTACTGGATTTGTCTTCAGTATATTTTATTATTTCTTTCAGACTCATTGATGTATTATTTTAGACTCATGAGTTGTATTGTGACTATTTTATTCTTTATCTGATTCATGCTCATTTCTATCTTAGTTCTGTGATTGAGTATATTATCATTGTTGGTGGTTCATTATATTGTTAGATAGATTATCCAGACAACGTTCTACCGCCGACTTGTACCCTTACACCGGGTACGGGTCGTGACAGTATCTCAAGGTAATATCCAATACTTTACTTATGCTAACTACCCTTTAAAATAATATATGCTACACTACATATTTATATATATAGTATACTATAATACAAATAGCAATTAGGAACATATTTGCATATATATTAATTACTATATATATATATATAAATATTTATACATATATATATCTAATATATATAAAACTACCAAACTGTCGCTAAAGGCCCTTGCCTGCTGTCGCTAAAACGACTGATATTGTTGATACTTTACTGTTTTAGTGATGAACTTCTGCAGCTGTCGCTAAAGTTGTCGCTATAGCCTCTGATACGGCTGCTGATACTGCTGTTATAGTGACAGATTCCTGTTGTTTGTCACTGATGCTATTGATGCTGCTGTTGTTGGATATTGTTGCTCTGCTGCGACGCTTCCTGCTGTCGCTATGGTGGCTGCTGCTGCTGTTATTGTTGTTGCTGTTGCTTCTGTGACCATTACTGCTGTCGCTATAGCTCCTGCACCCCCCCTCTATTAAAATATATATATATACAATATATATATAATATATATATACCACATAATATATATAATATGCATATAATTACTACTAATAAATATACATACACCCATACATATATATGTACATAATATCTACAAAGTAATATACACATACATAGTTGCATTTTTATAACAACACATATACGTATATATAAATACATACACAATATACAACATACATTATATAAATATAACTATAACAACATATAAATATCTACTATAATATATATATATATATATACTACAATCTATAAATTTATCTACATGTAGAAGAATAACTATATAACAATATATAAACATATAGTATATACATAGATACATAGGTCCAAGACACAATATTACATAAATATATATACACAACATTATATATATATATATATATACATATATATAATTACACTTCTCCATGAATAAGAACACAAGAGAATTAGATCTACAATTAAATTGCACACACATGGAACGTATCACCCCGCATCCCACTAGATCTAGGATACACATGCGATACGAGTCAACCACACATTCAAACGAACCCCAATAGATACGAATAAGTCATATATATTATTTATGAACAATACAAAGAGTCAAATATAATTCTACGTGTCCGTGTCAAAATGTGACATGCTCAAAGTCCCGTGTCGGAGGAAAACTCCCAAATTAACACGTATCACCAAATTGTTGGGATACGACCTACATGTAACCAATTGTGGACACGACACTAGCCCCAAATACACAAGCATATGCCAAATTGATCTATAGGACCAATTGACACATACAATAAATGTCAATCTCGGAATTTCCCCAAAATTGACACAAAAAGTACCATAACTTTTTCAATAGTCCTCTTATGAACACAAAACCAAATCCTATGGGTAGCCTATGCATATGGGTTAATTTTTCATGGTTAAATTTCAGATTTAGAACCTAATTTAAGGGAAAAAACTGAATTGTACATATTGGAAGATGGATTCCCAATGCAACCTCCAAATATGATGAAATTGGCCTCCAACTTATAGATCATTGCTCTTTTTTGTAGATCCTTGCTTTCTTCTTATAGATCCTTGCTCCACTAGTCTCCAATAGTGATTTGGAAAGGAATTGGGATAAAATTTGGTAGAGAAATAAAGTGGAAATGAAGGAATTTGGTTGAGAAAAATTCTAGATCTAGGTTGCAAATAAAAAGAAGAGATAGAAACAAATTCCCCCCTCTAATATAGGCCGGCCCCCTTTCCCCTTTCTCAAGTCACTATGAATTATCCAATATACCCCTTGGGGCCTCTCATGAAGAAATAATTAAGGAGGGAAGCTTCTAGTCTAATGGTTTAATTAATTTAATCATCCTCCTAACCAATGGGCTTTCTAAATAGGCTAAATTCTAACAATTAATACATGTTGGTCCATGAGACTAAACTAAACTAGTTAGGTCCACTAACACAATTCCAAAATAAATAACTAACATCTAACAATAATTAAATAAAATAAAAAATAATTATTTATTATGAACCATATTTAATTAAATATAAAATTACTAAAATACCCTTTCCTAGAAAATATGGTAGGGACAAGTCTACCCTCCTTAAAATAATTTTGTCCTAAAAATTCAAAGATGAAAACTACCCCCATAAAATAACAGAACATAACAAAAGGATAGAACTAAAGAACATAACTAACTACGAAAGAACATAACATAATTAGGAAAGAACATACCTCAAGGCACAAACAAATATGGATAACGCTCTCACATTTCATCCTCTCTCCCAGGTAGACTCCTCCAGAGAGTGATGCCTCCATGTGACGCACACCAAAGGAATAGTCTGGTTCTTCAGCACCTTCTCTCTCCGATCTAGAATCTCAACTAGCTGCTCTGGATAACTAAGAGTAGGGCCCACCTCTATCTCCGAGTGATCCAATACATGACTAGGATCTGTCACGTACCGTCTCAACTGTGACATATAAAAAATATTGTGCACTCCCTATAATGCAGGTGGAAAGTCTAGTCTATAAGCAACTGCACCGACCCTCTCTAGAATTATGAAAGGTCTGATGAATCCGGACTAAGCTTCTCGCCTCCACCGAAGCGAATCGTGCCTCATGTCGGAGAAATCCTCAGAAACACCAAACCACCCACCTAGAACAAAGCACAAACTTAAGAACTTAATCTATAACAAATAACCAATAACAAGCACAAAACAAAATCTAAACTATACCTCAAACTCCAAAGGTCTCCAGTGGCTCTCGGCCCAATATCGCTGTCTGTCCTGCGCCACTCGATGTCTGTCTCTGATCAACTGAACCTTCTCCGCTGCATCTACAACCATCTCTGGCCCAAGCAAAACTCTTTCTCCAACATCGTCCCATGACAAGGGAGTACGACACCTCCGACCGTACGGAGCTTCAAAAGGTGATATCTCTATACTAGCCTGGTAACTGTTGTTATAAGCAAACTCTACCAAATGGAGATGATCCTCCCAAGAATCCCCAAAATCTAGTACACAAGTGCGTAACATATCCTCGAGAGTATGAATAGTTCTCTCTGATTGCTCATCTGTCTGGGGATGATATGCAGTACTAAACTTGAGCTGAGTGCCCAAACTCTCCTGCAAACTCCTCCAGAAATAAAAAGTGAAACGATTATCCCGATCCGAGACTATGTTGATGGGAACTCTATGTATCCTAATAATCTGCCTCACATACATCTCTGCCAGCTTCTCCGTAGACAAACCCACCTTGAAAGGCAAAAAGTGGGCCGACTTGGTCAACCTATCAACGATGACCCAAATTGCATCTTTCCCTCCTGGAGATCGTGGAAGTCCGGACACAAAATCCATAGTAATGTGCTCCTACTTCCACTCCGAAATGGGTAATGGCTGAAGTAAACCTCCTGGCCTCTGCCTCTCGGCTTTCACTTGCTGGCACAATAAGCATCTAGATACAAACTGTGCAACTTCCTTCTTTATGCCATACCACCACACACTCTCTCACATATCCTGATACATCTTATTGGCACCTGGAATCCTGGAATAATGAGAGCGATGCGCTTTTTGCAATACCTCCTCATGCAGCTCCCTACTAGGCACACACAATCTAACTCCATGCCTCAAAGATCCATCCTCAGAAATGGTGAAATCATCCTCCAATCCTGCTCTTACTTGAGCTCTGATGCTCCTTAGAGATACATCCTCATACTGTGCTACCTTGATCCTGTCCATCAAATCTGAATGTATCTGCAATCCCCATATCTGCATAGCACAACCAGTAACTATCACCTCGATGCCTAAGCTGTCCAAGTCCTCCAGCAAATATCGATCCTACGTCAAGAACATAGCTACCAGATTCCTAATCAAAGCATTGGCAACTACATTAGCTTTCCCAAGATGATATTGCAAAGATATAATAAAATCCTTCATCAGTTTCAACCACCGATGCTGCCTTATGTTCAACTCCTTCTGCGTGAAAACGTACTTCAAGCTTTTGTGGTCTATGAAGAACTCCACACGCTCTCCGTACAAATAATATTTCCAAAATATCAGGGCAAAGATGACTGTTGCCAACTCCAAATCATGGGTAGGATAGTTCTTTTTATGAGGACGCAATTGCCTGGATGCATAGGCAAATACTTTCCCATTCTACTAAAAAACACAACTCAAACCTTTCCCCGATGCATCACTATAAATAGTAAAACCTCCAAACCCTGATGGCAACGTCAAAATAGGAGCAGACATCAACCACTTCTTCAATTCCTCAAAAGCAACCTGGCAATCCTCCGTCCAAACAAACTCTACATCCTTCCTGGTGAGTCTGGTTATCGGCTCGGCAATCCTCGAAAAATCTTGCACAAACTTCCTGTAGTAGCCTGCCAATCGCAAGAAACTCCTGATCTCTGCTACCGAACTGGGGTCTTCCAAGATTTTACTGCTGCAATCTTCTTCGGATCTACTGAAATACATCACCAGTCACAACATGCCCCAAGAATTCTACCTTATCCAGGAAAAACTCACACTTGGACAACTTCCCATACAGCTTCTCCTTCCTCAGCACATCCAACACAATCCGCAAATGCTCCTCATCCTCCTCCGGTGTCTTCGAGTATATGAGTATGTCGTCGATGAACACCACCACGAACTTGTCAAGGTACTGATAGAATACCTTATTCATCAAGTTCATAAATATTGTTGGTACATTAGTCAACCCAAACAACATCACCATAAACTCGTACTGACCATACCGAGTTCTAAAAGCAGTCTTCGATATGTCCACCGGCTTCACCTTTACCTGATGGTAGCTTGATCTAAAATATATCTTAGAAAACACCTTAGCACTACTCAACTGATCAAACAGATCATCAATCCGTGGCAAAGGGTACTTATTCTTGATAGTGAGATTATTCAATGTCCTGTAATCAAAGCACATGTGCACCGATCAATTCTTCTTTGGAACAAATAATACCGGGGCTCCCCACGGTGAAGAACTCGATCTGATAAACCCCTTATCCTGCAATTCATCCACCTGCTTCTTCAGCTTGACCAGTTCGTTGTTGTTTACTCTATAGACATATTAGAAAATTGGTTCTGCACCTGGCACCAAGTCTATAGAGAATTTAATATCTCGATCTGGCGGCGATCCTAGCAATTCCTCAGGAAATACATCAAAGAATTCTGCTTTCAACGGATGTGGCAACTCCTTGTCTTCCACCATAGCTCCACAAATAATGCATTCTTCCTGCTTTGCAGCTTCTCTAGCAAACTCGAACTATGGCTCTCCTGGCGGACCAAACAAAACTCTACCTCCTCTACAATCTATGCTAGCATGGTGCCTACTCAACCAATCCATCCCGAATATAATATCGTAGCTCGAAAGTGGCATTACAAGTAGACACGCACTCAACTCCCGGCCTCCTAGAGTAACTCTCGATCCTTGCAAATATCATTAACCAGGATAATGCCTCCGTCGGTCATGATCTTGCAAATCCTAAGCAAAGACTTAGCTACCAAACCATGCTTTAGAGCAAAAAAAACATATACAAAACTATGGGAAGCACCACTATCAAACAAAGCTAAAGCTGGAATAGAATCAAGATGAATAGAACCTGCGATGACATCTCCGGTGGGTTCGTCCTCCTCGACGGTCATAGCAAATGCTACGTGCACCACCCTACTGCTGATGCTGGATATAATGCTACTGCTATGTCAGAAGCGGTCCCCTCGGCTGTACTGCAGGTGGTCTCGTCTGTGCCCTCGGAGCTGAAGCTGCTCCCTGAACTGCACGACGAGGACACTCTCTCAACCGATGCCCTTCAGTACCGTAATACAAACAAACTCCTAGCCTCCTCCTGCAAACTTCCCAGATATGGTCGGGCTTCTTGCAGTTGTGGCAGGAAGCTTGCTGTAACTGTCTCTGCTGCTGTGATGCCTGGTGAAAAGGTGCCCTAGCTGGAGTTTGGTGCTACTGTGGCCGCTGGAAAGGTCTTGACTGGAAATGAGGACGTTTGGCAGATACTGCACTGTTGTTTGCCCCCAGAAAAGAATCACGGTCTCTCTTGGGCTTCAAACCCAACTCCCGCTCAAACTTGCGTGCCTCCGCAAGTATCTCCGAGTATGTCTTATAAAAAGATGGAATGAGGTTCTTCACTTCCCAGTTTAGACCCTCACAGAAATGAATATCCCGAACCTCCGGCTCCCTCACTAAATATTCTGCAAATAGGCTCAACCTGCCGAACTCTGCAACGTACTCCTCCACAGGCAAGCTCCCCTGAATGAGACTCTCGAACTGCCTCCCCAAGTCTAGCCTGTCTGCCCGAGCGAAAAAATTCTTCTTGAAGTGGTCCTTGAATACCTCCCAAGACTGTCCTGCGTCAACCAGAATCAGCTCATTCCTGAACCAAGTACGAGCGACGTCAAACAGTTAAAGTCCTACCGCCTCAACCTTCAGATCCTCAGAAAGACAAAACACCCTCATAAGACGCTCAATGTCCTCGAGCCAATCATCAGCATAGACGATGCCCTCCGTCCCCTTGAAGACCCTAGGCTCCAGCTTCTTGAAGTCCTGAATGTCGCCTGGTTAAAGCAGAGCAACCTGAGGAACAACTTGCTGCTGGACCGAAACTCCTCTCTCAACTACGGCACGAGCAAGCTGATGAACACTCTCGATGCCCTGCCGTAGAACATCGGTCTGCCTCTGATGTGCCTCAGACTGAGCCCTATGTGCCTCGAGCATCTCACGAAATAGTGTGAACATCTGTGTCGCCTCTGCTGGCATAGGAGGTGGAGGTGGAAGCCCCTCAGATACAGTTGGCACAGTCCTCTGAGTAGGTGGTGGACCTCCAAAAGCAGCTGACACTCCAATCACCGGAGAAGTGACTAGTACAGGCCCTCGGGACGTCGTAGACCTTTCAAAAATTGCTCTCCCCTGCTGCGATCTAATCTTAGGCGGCATCCTGAGACAAAGCGAAAGAAAGAATCAATATGGCACATGATGTAAGACACTCAAGGAAAGGACAGTTTAAGAGATCAAGTATCAATATCAAGAAAGAATAGTTGAATCAAATTTTTTTTCTAGATGTGATTGAGTATTCTCAGCCTATAGCCTATATCCTATATCCTATCGCAGGTTCGAGACCTGCATGGGCCACTACTAAAAATGTGTCATGACTCGCACCTGAGGGTAGGGATGCAAGTCGGGAACAACGCCCAGCCTACGCCATAGAATCGATGGTAGAACGTTGTCTGGGTAATCTATCTATCCATATAATAAACCACTAATAATAACAATATACTCAATCACATATCTAAGAGAAAAATAAGCATGAATCAGATAAAAGAATAGAAATAGTCACATACAACTCATGAGTCTAAAATAATATATCAATGAGTCTGAAAGAATGCTAACAAAATAAGCTGGAGATAAATCCAGTACAAGAAATACTAAGAAGGTACTAATCCCGGGTCATCTGTCTCAGTCGGGATAAGTCCCTCTCGAGCCAGGGTCTCTGACTCTAAGCCCACAATATCCTGGGGTCCATAATGTGTGGGGTACCACTCCTCAGTGTCATCTGAGAAAAATATATTCAGTCAGGAAAGGAGCAGAGTATATCTCTAACATCAGTTCTAATCAATGATAAAAACTATGTAACAATAAATAGATGTGAATATACAATATGCACAATAGATACGATAGATACATAATAAGGAAATACTAGAATAAATACAATAATGAACAATATGTCAATGAACAAGAATACTAATGACTAAGTGTGTGAGTACTAGCTTTAACATGTGATCGGCTTGGGAACATGATACATAATTTATGGCCTGGCTAATCATACGTACGGTGTATTATTAATACTATTCAATGAACAATACTTAATACAATAAGGGTATGATCACCTATCTACACTAAAGTACTCCCCACCCTCGACTGGTATAATAGATCCAATCACGGTATGCTATGGCACGAGATTCCCCAAAAAGATAGCGACTCTTCCTGAGAATCAGTGTCTGTACATGTACAAGATAACTAATAAAACAATACTTGCACCATTTACACCATATGCCAAGGAATAACATCTCATGACGAGATCCGGATATACCAATCCGTGTAACCATAGTGTCAAGAAAAATGGATATCTACATTAGATACAATGAACATAGAGGATATCATAAATGAGAAACTATTAGAGAATGTACTCGCCTAAAGTCCAAAGAATAGTCTCACAGATGTCTGAAATGGTCCTCGAAGACCTAGATATGGAATACAACAAAAATACAAGGTTCCGAAAAGAAAATAAGTTAAACTAGTCAACTTCTAGGTCAATTCTAAGTCAAAAGTCAAACTAGGTCAACTCTAAGTCAACTATGGTCAACTATAGTCAAACTATGGTTAACTACCTATTTCTAGGTTGCATAAGTCTAATACAAAATATTGGGTTCAAATACTATAGTCTAGGTCACAAAAACTATATCTTAGGATACTAGGATACCGTATCTCTGGATACGTAAATCAAAAGGAAAATCATCACATATTAATATCAAACAATTATTAATTATATACAATCCTAGTTACAAACATTAAATAGATGCCTTGGTTTTGAACAAACTTAACATTAAACCATAATATTGATACCCAAATCCAATACCTTGGGTATCTCCAATTACCTTGGTACTTACCTTAGTATCTCAAGGTAATACTCAATACTTTACTTATGCTAACTACCCTTTAAAATAATATATGCTACACTACATATACATATATATAGTATACTATAATACAAATAGCAATTTGGAACATATTTACATATATATTAATTACCATATATATATATATATAATATATAAAACTGCCAAACTATCGCTAAAGGCCCTTGCCTGCTGTCGCTGAAGCGACTGATACTGCTGCTACTCTGTTGTTTTAGTGACGAACTTTTGCAGCTGTCGCCAAAGCCGTCGCTATAGCCTCTGACACGGCTGCTGATACTGCTATTATAGTGACGGATTCCTGCTGTTTGTCACTGATGCTCTTGCTGCTGTTGCTGTTGGATATTGTTGTTGCTGCTGCGACGCTTCCTACTGTCGCTATAGCGACTATTGCTGCTGTTATTGCTGCTACTGTTACTTCAGCGACGCATGCTGCTGTCGCTATAGCTCCTGCCCCCCCCTCTATTACAATATATATATATATATATATATATATATATATATATATATATATATATATATATTATGCATATAATTACTACTAATAAATACACATACACCCATACATATATATGTACATAATATCTACATAGTAATATACACATACATAGTAACATATTTATAACAACACACATACGTATATATAAACACATACACAATATACAACATACTTTATATAAATATAAATATAACAACATATAAATATCTACTATAATATATATACATATACTATAATCTATAAATATATCTACATGTAGAAGAATAACTATATAACAATATATGCACATATAGTATATACATAGATCCAAGACACAATATTACATAAATATATATACACAACTTTATATATATATACATATATATAATTACACTACTCCATGAATAAGAACATAAGAGAATTAGATCTATAATTAAATTGCACACACATGGAATGTATCACCCCGTATCCCACTAGATTTAGGATATGCATGCGACACGAGTCCACCATATATCTAAACGTAGCCCAAAGGACACGAACAAGTCATATATATTATTTATGAACAATACGAAGAGTTAAATACAATTCTACGAGTCCGTGTCAAAATGTGACATGCTCAAAATCCTGTGTCTGAGAAAAACACCCCAAATCAACACGTATCACCAAATTATTAGGATACGACCTACACGTACCCAATTATGGACAGGATACTAGCCCTAAATACACAAGCATATGCCAAATTGATCTATAGGACCAATTGAAACACACAACAAAAGTCAATCTCAAAATTCTCCTAAAATTAACACAAAGCATATGAACACAAAACCAAATCCTATGGGTAGCCTATGCATATGGGTTGATTTTTTATGGTTAAATCTCATATTTAGAATCTAATTTAAGGTAAAAAACTAAATTATAATCTATTGGGAGATGGATTCCCAATACAACCTCCAAATATGATGAAATTGGCCTCCAACTTGTAGATCCTTGCTCATCTTTGTAGATCCTTGCTTCCTCCTTCTAGATCCTTGCTCCACTAGTCTCTAATGGTGATTTGGGAAGGAATTTGGATAAAATTTGGCAGGAAAATGAAGTGAGAATGAAGGAATTTGGTTGAGAGAAATTCTAGATCTAGTTTGCAAATGAATAGAGGAGAGAGAAACAAATTCCCCCCCTCTATTATAGGTCGGCCCCCTTTTTCCTTTCTCAAGTTACTATAAATTATCCAATATACCCCTAGGGGCCTCTCATGAAGAAATAATTAAGGAGGAAAGATTCTAGTCTAATGGTTTAATTAATTTAATCATCCTCCTAACCAATGGACTTTCTAAATGGGCTAAATTCTAACAATTAATACGTGATAGTCCATGAGTCTAAACTAAACTAGTTAGGTCCACTAACACAAGTCCAGAATAAATAAATATCATCTAACAATAATTAAATAATACAATAAATAATTATTTATCATGCACCATATTTAATTAAATATGAAATTACTAAAATACCCTTTCCTAGAAAATATGGTAGTGACACCCGGAGAAGATTGCTGTAGTAGAGTCGTGGCCTACTCCCATTTTAATCTCAGAGGTTAGGAGTTTCCTCGGACTTTCCAGCTACTATCGAAGGTTCGTAAAAAAAATTCTAGAGGATTGCGGATGTCACGACCCGCACCCGAAAATCGGGCATGAGCCGTGGGTACGTCCAGCCTACGCCGCAGAATCGACGGTAGAACGCTGTAAAGGTGCGTTCTAGGTCAACCAACTATCTATATAACTCACAGAAAAATCGGCCATGACCTCTCCAAAAAGGAGGGCAACCACGCAATATATATTTATCAATAATTCTCTCCAAAAGGAGGGCAACCACGCAATATATATATAAACTCTCAATCACAGAATCTAGGGAAAGAAATAAAGCACGATGTGATATAAACAAAGAAACAGAACCAAGAGAGCAAGACAATCCAAAATAATACAGTCCAAGCCAAAATAGCTACAATATCTCACAATATCAAAAGAATAAGTACAATCATCCAAAATATAACACTGGGAACAACCCAGGAAACCCACCTAGCTAACTAGGGTGCTATAGGCGTCTCCTCGGCGCACTCCTCCTCGATCATGGGGTCACAACAGTCGTCAACACCCGGCCCGTAGAACGTCGGGCAATAGTCCTCAGGATTCGCTGGAAAAAATATGCCCAGTCAGGACTGGAGCGAAGTACATAACTCTGAAAGCAACTCCAAATACATGGTAAGGTGTATATGACGAGCAATAAAAAAGTATACAAGATACATAGGAAATAAATATATGCTGGAGCACAATAAGTAGCTGCAATGTAAACTGGAGAACAATACAAGTAGTGAAAAAGTAACTGCAGGTGAGAAACATGAATACTAGCTAAGTGCCTTGAGCACAAGTTCGTTAAGTGATCAGCTTAGGTTGCACATAAAAAATACTACGATAACTCCGTTATGCGTGAGTTGCATAACCGACATACACATGAATACTGTTTGGCTTTGATCACATAACCAACTCCTACTCCCCTCCCCCACTAATACTCTTGGATCCAACCATAATACGCTACGTACATGATAAGTAGCTCGCGCACATGAAGGCGAGAGCACAAGAAGCACATGATAGCACATGAGAATCAATACCCGAAGCACATGATGAAATACACGTGATAGAGTACCCGCTGAACACGGTAAGGGGGATAGCATCTCATGACGGGATCTACTAGTACCAGCTCATGTAACAATGTGTCAGAATCAAGTATTACAGTTCTAGAATAAGTGATATAAATGCTATCATAAAATAGAAACTATCATAGGTAGGTACTCGCCTGATGTCCTGAGCAACTGATGAGGATCGAGATCTGGACCGGTGTCGCAAGGACCTAATGCGAAAAGCAGAATTAAACAGGGTTCTAAGCATTTAAACTGATATAAAATAATTAAAAACAGGCTTCTAGGGCTATTCTAGGTCGAACGGGTCAAACCGATAAAATTCGGGTCAAAAAGTCAACTCTGGGTCCAAAAAGTCAACTCTAGGTCAAAACTAGGTCAAACATTGACTTTTATGGTCAACGGGGACAATTATGGTCAAAGTTAGGTCAAACTAGGGTGCCCCTGAAATTCTAGGTCAAACCGAGCTCATTAAGCTACTAAACTCTCAAACTCGCCTAATCGAGATATCGGGATACCCTCGGTATCCGATACCTCGCCCTAGGCCACGCACCCCGCCTAAACCCGCTAAAACCTATGCTAGCACGCATAAATATATATACATAAACATATAAAAATCACTCCAAGACATTTCCTAGGCTAATGCTCAAATACCCCGCTCGAAACTCAATACCTTGAATATCTCAAGGTATTGAGATACCGCTCTCAAACCCCTCTAACTAGCTATCTAGCTAATAATTATACACCTAGTTATTAATCTAGGCTAGGAAATATATATATCTATCATATTTATATATATCTAAGTATGTATATACCTATATACATATATATATACACACACACATATACCAATACCCATTACCTTACCTATACACATATATATATATATATATAACTATAGGTATATAGATATCTATATCTTAGATAGATATATATATATATATATCTAAGTATCTAGCTATCTACCTATCTAGTATCTATAAACCTAACTATCTACCTATCAATTACCTATCTATCTATCTATCTAATTATCTATATACTAACTAATAGCTAACTATATAATCTATCTATCCAACTATCTATCTAAACATCTAACTACCTATTAATCTCTCTATCTATCAACCTATCTATCCATCTATTAATCTATCTAACTATAGATATATCTATCTATCTATCTATCTATCTATCAACATATATATATATATATATATATATATATATATATATATATATATCAATCTCTCTTTCTCCATCACTAGCTACTACCCCTGCATACGCTAACCCTGCTGCTGCTCTTGCTGTACCTGCTATTGCTGCTGCTGCTGCTTCAGAATCTGCTGCTGCTGCTACCCTTATTGCTGCTGCTGCTAGCTGCTGTTGGGGGCAGCAGCTGCTGCTGCTGTGTTTGGCTGCTGCCCCCCCTCTTCCACCACACAAACACACACACACACACACACCTATATATATATATACATACATATATCTATATATATATACATATACAACGAGATATATCTATATATATATACACTTATATATAATCTAACACACTCACTAACACACTAATACACACACACACTTAAACACGCAACCACACACACACATATAAATATATACCTAGCTATATATATATATATATATATATATATATATAGAACCTATTTATATATATATATATATATATATATATATATACACGAACACTCATCAAATATATATATATCCATACACCTATATATATATATATATATATATATATATATATATATATATATATATATATATATATATATACATATACACACACAAGCACACTTATACATATACATATATATATATATATACACATAGACATATACACACACAAGCACATAGATATAAATACACACACATATATATATAAATATATATATACATAAACACACATACATATAAATATATACATATATATATATATATATATATATATATATATATATATATATATATATATATATATATATATATATATATAGACACATATACCCAACCACCACACAATGCACACAACACACAAACAACACGCCCCACTCACGTCCAACGACCCCGACACTCACCAATACCCTAAAATATATAAAATATAAGTCAAAAACTCTAGCACACACTCCCCGATACTAACCCAACGTGCACACAAGCCCGAAACGAGGAAACCAAGTCGAAATGGTCGTTCGGTCATTTTGACGAACACGTGGTGCGCGGCTCGGAAAACCTCCTAAAACGCACACCAAACGAACTCGGAATCGGCCCAAAATTTACCCATGTGCTCTAAACGATGCCTAGATCCTAGAAAAAGTGCTCACGTATCGATTCTAGGTCCGTGGCAGAAACGCGCATGCACTTAGAATTGGCGACGACGAAAAGCCCTAAATTCGCCCGAAACGCCTATTTCTCCGCGACACGACTTTCCGTGTCCAAACGGAGACACGCACTCACCCTCTAGACATCCGACAATGTCTACCTAGGTCCGTCTAACCTAGAGCATCACCCAAAATTGGGCCAAATTCGGATTCCACCCGAAATCGACACAAAACCTAATGTCAAAGTCTCTAAACTCAACCAAACTAGTTTCAACTTTCTCCCACGGGTAGGCTTAGGGTCTAGGAAGGTTCTACAACACTAATTACACTATATAAAAATAATTAGCAAGAGAAAAGTTAGGGTTTACCTCTTGGGAGTTGAAATTCCAAGGCCAAAGTCTCCGATCTACTAGGAATCACCTCCCTCAAGCTCCAAGCCTCCAATTCTAGCCTCCACCCTAAATCTAAGCTCCACACACCTAGGTTAGGGAAAAAGCAAGGTTAGGGCTAGCGTAAAGAAGAAGGAATGGAAGAAAGAAGGAAGAAAAATAGAAGGAGAACTCACCTTGAAGAAGAAGGAAGAAGAAAGAAGAAGTGGAGAAGAAGAAGAAGTGAAGAAGAAGTGAAAAATGAAGAGAGGGGGAAGGGGCTGCTGCTCTTTGCTGTGCTCACGGTCTGGGAGGGGTAGGTAGGGGCCGACCACACTATTAAATGGGTTACACAAGTTTCCAAATTCCTAAAACGCCCCTACTTGACTTGGTTTCGGGTTTCGGGTTCCAAAAGCACTCAAACTAGCTCCAAATCTCTCCAACTAACCTCCTAAAAATAAAATAATAAATTTAAACCCCAAAATAATTCTCACAAGGGTGTGGGCTGGGTCGAACATGGGTCCACTAGGGTCTGACATGGGTCCAGGCTAGCCAAAACCCTAAAACAATCATTAAAAAATATTACAAGCACTAAATAAATATAAATATAAATAATTGAATACAATACACAATTTACCAAATAAAAATTAAAAAAAATATCCTATTTTCTAGAATCCGGTAGTGACAAGCCTACCCTCCTTAAAATAATTTTGTCCTCGAAATTAAAAGACGAAACTAGGACAGGAATGCAAAGAAAGAACCATACCTCAGGGCTCGAAGAGATAGGGGTATCGCTCGCGCATTTTATCCTCCCTCTCCCAGGTTGACTCCCCTGGAGAGTGATGCCTCCACGCGACGCGAACCAAGAGAATAGTCTGGTTCCTCAACACCTTCTCCCGCCGATCCAGAATCTCCACCGGCTGCTCTGGATAGCTAAGAGTAGGGCCCACCGCGATCTCCGAGTGATCCAATACGTGACTGGGATCTGCCACCTACCGTCTCAACTGCGACACGTGGAACACATCATGAACTCCCTCCAGCGTAGGCGGCAACTCAAGCCTATACGCCACGGCGCCGACCCTCTTAAGAACACGGAAGGGTCCGACGAAACGTGGGCTAAGCTTCCCGCCTCCACCGAAGCGAATAGTGCCCCGAGTCGGAGAAATCCTCAGGAACACCAGATCTTCAACCTAGCACAAACAAGGTCTCTGCACTTAGTCTAAAACAAGCAATCACAAGCAAACACAAGAACAAAATCTAAATTCTAAGCTATACCTCGAACTCCAAAGGTCTCCAATGGCTATCGGCCCAATGCCGCTGCCTGTCCTGCGCCACCCGAAGTCTATCTCTAATGAGCTTGACCTTCTCCGCTGCATCAACCACCATCTCCGGGCCAAGCAAAGCTCTCTCATCTACATCATCCCATGATAATGGAGTACGACACCTCCGTCCATACAACGCCTCGAAAGGTGACATCTCGATACTGGCTTGGTAGCTGTTGTTGTAAGCAAACTCTACCAAGTGCCAGTGATCCTCCCAAGAGCCTCTGAAATCCAAAACACAAGTGCGAAGCATGTCCTCAAGTGTCTGAATGGTCCTCTCTGACTGACCATCTGTCTATGGGTGATACGCACTACTAAACTTGAGCTGGGTGCCCAAGCTAGCCTACAGACTCCTCCAGAAATGCGAAGTAAAGCGACTGTCCCGATCTGATACTATGCTCACAAGAACTCCATGCAGTCTGACTATCTGGCGCACATACATCTCTGTTAGTCTCTCTGTAGACGTATCCACTTTGAATGGTAGAAAGTGGGCCGATTTGGTCAACCTGTCAACGATGACCCAAATCGTATCCTTTCCGCCTGGAGAACGGGAAAGTCCAGAAACAAAATCCATGGTCACATGCTCCCATTTCCACTCCGGAATGGGTAACGGGTGGAGTAATCCTCTGGGCCTCTGCCTCTCCGCCTTCACCTGCTGGCACACTAAGCATCAGGATACGAAGCATGCTACCTCCCACTTTATCCCGTACCACCATATATGCTGCCTCAGATCTCTATACATCTTGTTGGCACCTGGATGCATAGAGTACTGGGATCGATGCGCCTCCTGTAGAACCTTCTCGCGCAACGACCCACTCGGCACACACAACCTAGTATCGTGCCGCAAAGAACCATCATCAGCAATGATGAAGTCATCTGATAATCCCATCTGAACCTACGCCCTGATGCTCCTCAGGGACTCATCCTCAAACTGTGTAGCCCTGATCCGGTCTACTAACTCTGACTGAATCTGCAGTCCCCACATCTGCATCTCAACTCCAGGCACTATCACCTCAATGCCCAAGCTCTCTAGATCTGCCAGAAGATAACGATCTGTAGTCAGGCACATAGCTACCGGATACCTGCTCAACGCATCCGCAACTACGTTCGCCTTCCCTGGATGATACTGTAATGATATGTCGAAGTCTTTCATCAGCTCCAACCATCTCCTCTGCCTCATGTTCAGCTCTTTTTGGGTAAACACATACTTCAAGCTCTTATGGTCTGTGAAGATCTCCACACGCTCTCCGTATAAATAGTATTTCCATAATTTCAGAGCAAAGATAACCGCTGCCAACTCCAAATCGTGGGTAGGGTAGTTCTTCTCATGAGGACATAATTGCCTGGAAGCATAGGCAATCACCCTCCCATTCTGCTATAACACACAACCCAGTCCCTTCCCTGATGCATCACTATAGATAGTGAAACCTCCAGAACCTGATGGCAAAGTCAACACTGGAGCTGTCGTCAACCTCCTCTTCAGCTCATCAAAGGCGATCTGGCACTCTTCTGACCAAACAAACTCCACGTCCTTCCGAGTCAGCCTGGACAACGGCTCTGCAATCCGGTAAAAATCCTGAACAAATCTCCTGTAGTAGCCTGCCAGTCACAAGAAACTCCTGACCTCGGCTACTGAACTCGGAGCACTCCATGCCTCAACTGCCATGATCTTTCTCGGATCCACCGAGATACCCTCTCCAGTCACCACATGACCAAGGAATTCAACCTTGTCAAGGAAGAACTCATACTTCAAAAGCTTTCCATAAAGCTTCTCCTTCCTGAGAGTCCCCAGCACTATCCTCAGATGCTCCTCGTGCTCCTCTGGGGTCTTCGAATACACCAAGATATCATCTATAAACACCACCACAAACCTGTCCAGATGCTGATGGAACACCTTGTTCATCAGATTCATGAACACTGCCAGGGCATTAGTCAACCCAAACGGCATCACCAAGAACTCATACTGCCCATATCTGGTCTAAAAAGCTGTCTTCGGAATGTCCTCCTTCCTGACCTTCACCTGGTGGTAGCCTGTCCTCAGATCAATCCTGGAAAACACCCTCGCTCCGCTCAACTGGTCAAAAAGATCATCAATACGCGACAGCGGAAACTTGTTCTTGATTGTGAGGTTGTTCAGAGCCCTGTAGTCGATACACATCCGTATCGACCCATCCTTCTTCGGCACAAAAAGTACCCGAGCACCCCACGAAGAAGAACTAGATCTGATAAATCCCTTGTCCTAAAGCTCATCTACCTGCTTCTTCAACTCCATCAGCTCACTGTTGCTGACTCTATAGACGTACTGGGATATCGGCTCCACGCCTGGCACCAAGTCTATAGAGAACTGCACATCTCTGTCCAAAGGTAACCCTGGCAACTCCTCCGGAAAGACATCCATGTATTCCTCTATTAGTGGATGTAGCAACCTCGGCTCTACCACCAGGGCTCCGCAGAAGACTCCCTCGGTCTGCTCCGCTGCTCCTCTGGCAAACTGAAACTCTGGCTCACCCGGCGGACTAAACAAAACTCTGTCTCCACGATAATCTATACTAGCACAATGCGTACTGAACCAATCCATCCCGAGTACAACATCGTAGCTCAGAAGTGGCATTACGAGTAGGCACACACTCAACTCCCGGCCTCCCAAGGTAACTCTCCGGTCTCTGTAGACATCACGGACTAGGATGATACCATCCCCGGTCGTGATCTTGTAGAGTCTATCTAAAGGTTCAGCAACAAGATGGTGTCTAACAGCAAAAGATACAGACACAAAGCTATAGGAAGCACCGGAATCAAATAAAGCAAGTACTGGAATGGAATCAAGGAGAACAGAACCTGAGATAACGTCACCAACTGGCTCGGCCTCGTCTACTGTCAGGGCAAAAGCTCGCCCCTGCTGTCCTCCTCGGTGCTGCTGCTGGTACTGGGCGAACCTCTGCTGCTGAGTCTGCAAAGGCTGTCCTCTCTGCTGTGCTGCAGGTGCTCTGGCTGGTGCCCTCTGAGCGGCTACTCCGCCCTGAGCTGTACGGGCAAGCGCTGAAGGACAATCCTTCAGCTGGTGATCTGCGGCGCTGCACAATAAATATCTGCCCAGCCTCTTTCTGCATATGTCCCATCCGTGCCCTAGCTTTCTACAGAAAGGGCAAACTATAGGCTGCCTCTGGCCCTGCTGCTAACCCTGCCTCTGCTGTTGGGGCGCCTGCCGGAAGGGCGCACGACCCTGACCCTGGTGCTGCTGGGTCTGCTGGAATGGCCTTTTGGCTGGGCCTGCACTGCTACCTGCTCCTGAAGCATCTCTGCTCCTCTTCGTCTTCAGCTCCAAATCATCCTCAGCCCTCTGAATGTCGCTGACAATCTGCTCGAAGGTCGCCTCGCGGTCGCTCCTAGTCAAGGACTTAACCGCCATGACCAAGCCCTTGCGGAACTTTCGCGCCTTCGCTGCCTCAGACAACCCCTCAATAAATCTGCCCAGACGGCAGAACTCTGCTGCATACTCGTCCACTGACATACTCCCCTGGACGAGCACCTCGAACTGACTCTCTAAGGCACTGAGAGCCACATCCGGGAAGAACTTCTTCTTGAAAAGCTTCTTGAAAGCCTCCCAAGTCAATCCCGGAGCTGCTATCCGCGTATCCGTGCGGTACCAAGTGAGGGCAAGGTCAAACATATGGCTGCCCGCTGCCTCGATCTGCATGCTGGCTGGGATCATCGCCAGCCTAAAGATGCCCTCTATATGCTCGATCCAGTCGTCGGCGTACAGGATCCCCTCTGTGCCGCGGAACTCCTTAGGCCGCATCCTCTGAAAATCGATAATAGTACCCGACCAAGGATACTGAGCCTGCTCTGGCTGTGGCTGGATCTGAGCCACTCTGTCGACCGCTGTCATAGCCACCTGATGAGCATTCTCAATGCCCATCCTCATAACATCTGTCTGGCGGTACTGCACATCCATCATCTCTCGGAAGAATGCGAACAACTGCGTAGCATCCACTGGCGCAGGCGGTGGTGGAGGAGGTACCACCGGGACAACTGGAGTGACTCTCGGATCAATGGAAGTAAGGGGATCTCCGAGAGAAACTGATGCTCCCTCAACCGCAGGAGTGGCGAGTGGAGCAGTAGCGGCTGCCGAAAGTCGAGCAGGTCGAGAGGTGGCAGACCTCACGGTGGCAGCTGCTAGGACGGTGCGCTGAGATCTGGTCTTCGGAGGCATCCTGAACACAGATCAAAAGAAGTCAATACAGTGCAAGAAACGATATCATCAAAGAAGGACAGTAATATTGCAAAAGAAAATAATTTCAGAAAAATTAAAGATAGCAAAAGGAAGCAGAAAGAGTCCTAGTTGTGATTGAGCACACTCTCTCTCATCCTATATCCAATATCCTATTGCAGGTAAACCTAAAAACTGGATCTGCATGGGCCACCACCAAAAACGTGTCACGACCCGCACCCGAAAATCGGGCATGAGCCGTGGGTACGTCCAGCCTACGCCGCAGAATCGGCGGTAGAACGCTGTAAAGGTCCGTTCTAGGTCAACCAACTATCTATATAACTCACAGAAAAATCGGCCATGACCTCTCCAAAAAGGAGGGCAACCACGCAATATATATTTATCAATAATCCTCTCCAAAAGGAGGGCAACCACGCAATATATATATAAACTCTCAATCACAGAATCTAGGGGAAGAAATAAAGCACGATGTGATATAAACAAAGAAACAGAACCAAGAAAGCAAGACAATCCAAAATAATACAGTCCAAGCCAAAATAGCTACAACATCTCACAACATCAAAAGAATAAGTACAATCATCCAAAATATAATACTGGGAACAACCCAGGAAACCCACCTAGCTAACTAGGGTGCTATAGGCGTCTCCTCGGCGCACTCCTCCTCGATCACGGGGTCACAACAGTCGTTAACACCCGGCCCTTAGAACGTCGGGCAATAGTCCTCAGGATCCTCTGGAAAAAATATGCCCAGTCAGGACTGGAGCGAAGTACATAACTCTGAAAGCAACTCTAAATACATGGTAAGGTGTATATGACGAGCAATAGAAAAGTATACAAGATGCACAGGAAATAAATATATGCTGGAGCACAATAAGTAGCTGCAATGTAAACTGGAGAATAATACAAGTAGTGGAAAAGTAACTGCAGGTGAGAAACACGAATAATAGCTAAGTGCATTGAGCACAAGTTCGTTATGTGATCGGCTTAGGTTGCACATAAAAAACACTACGATAACTCCGTTATGCGTGAGTTGCATAACCGACATACACATGAATACTGTTTGGCTTTGATCACATAACCAACTCCTACTCCCCTCCCCCACTAATACTCTTGGATCCAACCACAACACGCTACGTACATGATCAGTAGCTCGCGCACATGAAGGCGAGAGCACAAGAAGCACATGATAAAATACACGTGATAGAGTACCCGCTGAACACGGTAAGGGGGATAGCATCTCAAGATGGGATCCACTAGTACCAGCTCATGTAACAATGTGTCAGAATCAAGTATTACAGTTCTAGAACAGGTGATATAAACGCTATCATGAAATGGAAACTATCAGAGGCAGGTACTCGCTTGATGTCCTGAGCAACTGATGAGGATCGAGATCCGGACCGGTGTCACAAGGACCTAATGCGAAAAGCAGAATTAAATAGGGTTCTAAGCATTTAAACTGATATAAAATAATTAAAAACAGGCTTCTAGGGCTATTCTAGGTTGAACGGGTCAAACCGGTTATATTCGGGTCAAAAAGTCAACCCTGGTCCAAAATGTCAACTCTAGGTCAAAACTAGGTCAAATGTTGACTTTTACGGTCAACGGGGATAATTATGGTCAAAGCTAGGTCAAACTAGGGTGCCCCTAAAATTCTAGGTCAAACCGAGCTCATTAAGCTACTAAACTCTCAAACTCGCCTAATCGAGATACCGGGATACCCTCGGTATCCGATACCTCGCCCTAGGCCACGCACCCCGCCTAAACCCGCTAAAACCTATGCTAGCACGCATAAATATATAAACATAAATATATAAAAATTACTCCAAGACATTTCCTAGGCTAATGCTCAAATATCCCGCTCGAAACTCAATACCTTGAATATCTCAAGGTATTGAGATACCTCGGTATCTGAAGGTATTGAGATACCGCTCTCAAACCCCTCTAACTAGCTATCTAGCTAATAATTATACACCTAGTTATTAATCTAGGCTAGGAAATATATATATCTATCATATTTATATATATATCTAAGTATGTATATACCTATATACATATATATATACACACACATATACCAATACCCATTACCTTACCTATACACACACACACACACACACACACACACACACACACACACACACACACATATATATATATATATATATATATATATAACTATAGGTATATAGATATCTATATCTTAGACAGATATATATATCTAAGTATCTAGCTATCTACCTATCTAGTATCTATAAACCTAACTATCTACCTATCAATTACCTATCTATCTATCTATTTAATTATCTATATACTAACAAATAGCTAACTATATAATCTATCTATCCAACTATCTATCTAAACATCTAACTACCTATTAATCTCTCTATCTATCAACCTATCTGTCCATCTATTAATCTATCTAACTATAGATATATCTATCTATCTATCTATCTATCTATCAACACACACACACACACACATATATATATATATATATATATATATATACATATATATCAATCTCTCTTTCTCCCTCACTAGCTACTACCCCTGCATACGCTAACCCTGCTGCTGCTCTTGCTGTACCTGCTATTGCTGCTGCTGCTGCCCTTATTGCTGCTGCTGCTAGCTGCTGTTAGGGGCAGCAGCTGCTGCTGCTGTATTTGGCTGCTGCCCCCCCCCCCTCTTCCATCATACAAACACACACACACACACCTATATACATATATATATATATATATATATATATATATATATATATATATATATATATATCACTCTATATATATATACATACATATATCTATATATATAAACATATACAACTAGATATATCTATATATATACACACTTATATATAATCTAACACACTCACTAACACACTAATACACACACACACACTTAAACACATATCCACACACACATATAAATATATACCTAGCTATATATATATATAGAACCTATTTATATATATATATATATATATATATATACACGCACACTTATCAAATATATATATATCCATACACCTATATATATATATATACATATACACACACAAGCACACTTATACATATACATATATATATATACACATAGACATATACACAAACAAGCACATAGATATAAATACACACATATATATATATATATATATATATATATATATATATAAATATATATACATAAACACACATACATATAAATATATACATATATATATATATATATATATATATATATATATATATAGACACATATACCCAACCACCACACAATGCACACAACACACAAACAACACGCCCCACTCACGCCCAACGATCCCGACACTCACCAATACCCTAAAATATATAAAATATAACTCGAAAACTCTAACTCACACTCCCCGATACTAACCCAACGCGCGCACAAGCCTGAAACGAGGAAACTAAGTCAAAATGGCCGTTCGGTCATTTCAACGAACACGTGGTGCGCGGCTCGGAAAACCTCCTGAAACGCACACCAAACGAACTCGGAATCGGCCCAAAATTTACCCACACGCTCTAAACGATGCCTAGATCCTAGAAAAAGTGCTCCCGTATCGATTCTAGGTTCGTGGCAGAAACGCGCACGCACTTAGAATTGGCGACGATAAAAAGCTCCAAATTCGCCCGAAACGCCCATTTCTCCACGACACGACTTCCCGTGTCCAAACGGAGACACGCACTCACCCTTTAGACACCCGACAACGTCTATCTAGATCCGTCTAACCTAGGACATCACCCAAAATTGGGCCAAATTCGGATTCCACCCGAAATCGACACAAAACCAAATGTCAAAGTCTCTAAACTCAACCAAACTAGTTCCAACTTCCTTCCACGGGTAGGTTTAGGGTCTAGGAAGGTTCTACAACACTAATTACACTATATAAAAATAATTAGCAAGGGAAAAGTTATGGTTTACCTCTTGGGAGTTGAAATCCCAAGGCCAAAGTCTCCGATCTACTAGGAATCACCTCCCTCAAGCTCCAAGCCTCCAATTCTAGCCTCCACCCTAAATCTAAGCTCCACACACCTAGGTTAGGGAAAAATCAAGGTTAGGGCTAGCATAAAGAAGAAGAAATGGAAGAAAGAAGGAAGAAAAATGGAAGGGGAACTCACCTTGAAGAAGAAGGAAGAAGAAAGAAGAAGTGGAGAAGAAGAAGAAGTGAAGAAGAAGTGGAAAATGAAGAGAGGGGGAAGGGGCTGCAGCTCTTTGCTGTGCTCACGGTCTGGGAGAGGTAGGTAGGGGCCGGCCACACTATTAAATGGGTTACACAAGTTTCCAAATTTCCAAAATGCCCCTACTTGACTTGGTTTCGGGATTCGGGTTCCAAAAGCACTCAAACTAGCTCCAAATCTCTCCAACTAACCTCCTAAAAATAAAATAATAAATCTAAGCCCCAAAATAATTCTCACAAGGGTGTGGGCTGGGTCGAACATGGGTCCACTAGGGTCTGACATGGGTCCAGGCTAGCCAAAACCCTAAAACAATCATTAAAAAAATATTACAAGCACTAAATAAATATAAATATAAATAATTGAATACAATACACAATTTACCAAATAAAAAAATCCTATTTTCTAGAATCGGGTAGTGACAACGGAGCCTATAACGTGTTTGATGCGTAAGGATCAAGAGTTTATTTGGTCAGAGGAGTGTTAGATGGCATTTGATGAACTAAAGAAGCATTTGACGATGACACCTATCTTGACTCTTCCTTCAAGATCAGAAGGATTTGTGGTTTATGCATCAAGGCAGTGGCATATGCAGAGACAGCTGAGAAATCATGAGAAGAACTTCCCGATGCACGACCTAGAGCTAGTTGCGATGATATTTGTACTAAAGCTATGGAGACACTATCTATATGGAGAGCGAGTCGAGATATACACTGATCACAAGATCCTGAAATACATCTTTACTCAGAATGAGCTGAACAAGACACAAAGGCGTTGGCTGAAGTTGATGACGATCTTTGATATCGACCTACAATATCACCCTGGCAAGGCAAATATTGTAGCAGATGCCTTGAGTAGGAGACCGATAGCATACTTCTTGATGACACAAGAGGACCTTCAGGATCTTGGGATAAAGGTCATATTGCCAAGCATGGACGGAGATCTAGGTAGCCTTGAGGTATAATCATCATTAGTAGAGAGGATCATTGCAGCTCAGCCTACAGACGGCAGATTTCAGAGACTTAGAGAGAGGACCGAGACTGGTGTACAGACTGGACTACAGATTCACGAGGATAGGACATTGAGGTGTGGAGATCGTCTATACGTTCCGAGCGGGGAGTTGCATCAGGAGCTAATAACAGAGGCGCATAATTCGGTATATTTTATTCATCCCGATGGTACAAAGATATACTAAGATCTGAGGCAGTACTACTGGTGGCACGGGATAAAGGGAAAGATCGCTCAGTTTGTGGTAAGATATTTAGTCTGTCAGCAAGTTAAAGTCAAACATCAAAGGACTGCAGGATTATTGTAGCCGCTTTTTATTCTTGAGTGGAAGTGGGAATATATCACGATGGACTTTGTCACTAGATTCCTGAGGAGTCCTAGCAGAAAGGACGCTGTCTGGGTCATCTTGGACTGACTCACCAAGTCGATGCACTTCTTGCCCTTCAGAGTTGGGCAATCGACGGAGGTTTTGGAAGATTTGTACATGAGATAGATTATACGTTTGTATGGTGTACCTGTCAGTATTGTGTCAGATCGGGATTCGAGGTTCACATCATATTTTTGGAGAAGTATATAAGAGAGCCTCAAAACTCGTTTGAAGTTCAGCACTTTATACCATCCTCAGACAGATGGTCAGTCTGAACGGACTATTCAGACCTTAGAGGATATGCTTAGATCCTGTATGCTTGACTTTGTAGGATCTTGGGAGGACCACCTGTACTTGGTGGTGTTCTCATACAACAACAGTTACCATGCTAGTATCCAGATGACACCCTTTGAGGCTCTTTATGGGAGGAAGTGTCACTCGTCCATATGTTGGAGCAATATCAGAGAGAGATAGATACTAGGGCCAGAGTTAGTGGCTAGTACAGTAGAGAAAGTGTAAAAGGTACAAGGTCACATTTGAGCAGCTCAGAGCAGACAGAAGCATTGGGTAGATGTACATCGTCGACCTTTAGAGTTCAAGGAAGGCAATCATGTGTTCTTGAAGATCTCGCCTACCCGTGGTACTATAAGATTCAGAGTCATAAGCAAGCTGAGTCTGAGGTACATCGGACCATTTGATATTTTGGAGCGTATTGGCGAAGTGGCATATCATCTTGCATTGCCTCCATCACTAGAGGGCTTGCATGACATGTTTCACATATCATAGTTGCAAGATAGATATCTGATCCAATTCATGTGTTGGACCATTCCGAGATTATAGTGGGGCCGAGTCTGTCTTATGAGGAGCAACCGTTGAGATTCTCGACCGTAGTAAGAAGGTATTGAGAGGGAAGACGATTCAACTAGTTCGGGTAGCATGGAAGCATCATTCACCGGACGAGTCTACTTAGGTGCACGAAGACACCATTCGAGAGCGTTTCCCTCATTTGTTTGATAATTCAGGTACGCACTTACGTACCACATTTTGATACCTATAACATTTCAATTCGCGTTACTCTTTTTAGTGTTATTATTCTTAATTTCGGGGACGAAATTCTTTTGAGGTGGGAAGGATGTAAAGTCTCTTATTTTAAGCCAATATTTATATTCCTATACTTACTTGTTTATAAATAGAACTTTAATTTCATGTCTTTCATTTATCCCTAAATAATAGACTAGTATTTAATTTATGTATGTTGTTAGCTTAATTTACATTTTTCCTTAAAGCCAATGAATCTTTATTAATTGTCCTAACTCAACTCCCTTTTAGTAGCAAAACTAGTGTTACGACCCGCACTCGGTATAGCGGCACGAGTATGTGGGTACGTCCAGCCTACGCTGCAGCATCGACGGTAGAACTTTGTCTCAGTCTTTTATACTATCTAACATCTCACATAATATATAAAATACATGTCATGCCATCTCAACTCCAAATGGAGGATAAATATGATGATATAATAAAGGGTAGTCAATACTCAATCACATATAAAAAACTAAATAAAGATTTAAGCACGATATGGAATAAAAAGAAAAGAAGTACAAGTCTCACTACATCACAAGTCCAAACTCAACATCTAAACACAACTCAAGGTCTCAAAATAATAATACAATCCAAAGTCTAACTAGAAACAAATACTATATGATATGGAAATCTAAATGGCCTCAGTATCTGATACGAATCCTCAGTCAGTTTACCATCTTATGGTCCGTAAAAGGTGGGATACATCTCTTCCAACCAATCATCTGAAATGTATATTCAGTCAGGATTGGAGCAAAGTACAACCCAATAGCAGTTCCAATTAATTGATAATTACTATAAACAGAAATAAAGAATATAATACAAGACGAGAAACAATGAACAATATCATACCATGGTAGAAGAGACGGATAAACTAAAGCAATATAGTATACACTGATCACGATGATATTGAATAAGACAATGAAATAGAATATGGTGAAGAACTGTAACTACACTAAGTATTTTAAATACTAGTTAGATATGTGATCGGCTTGGGTTGAACATTGTCTACTTAACGTTAGATAAATATTGTCCAACTTAACATTGGAACATTGAACATTGTCTAGGCTTTGGTCACATATCTAGCTAACACTTCCCCTTTCTCCTACTAGTACAATGGATCCAACCATGACACGTTACAATAAAAAAATACTCAAGGCATTGTAAACATTAAAAATTAAACTTTGAACATTGTCTAATATTAAATATTTTTTAATAACTATATGAGAACACGAGGAACAATAAAAAAAAATAACAACCCATGACTGAAGATCCATGTATATACGAGTCCGTGTACCATTATAGGAATCAAGTAATACATTTCTAAATACTTGCATTATAGTAATTATTAAATAATAAAAACTATCAGAGAATGTACTCGCCTCTGATCCTGAGAAATGAATGTATCAATGATCAAAATGGAGTCACAAGGTCCTAAATATGAAATAATAATGTTAAATAGTGAATTAAAAGGATATGCATGATTAACTAACTATTGATGGTGTTTTTAGGCCATGTCTAAGTCCATACTAGGTCAACTCTAAGTCAACTAGGCAAACTTGGTCAAACGAGTCAGTTCTAGGTAGAACTAGTTTATACCTAAGTTTCTAGGGCAATATCTTAAGGATATTAGCTATACTAGCTAATAGTAGATATTAGGATACCATATCTACCAATAAGAATGTATATAACTTATACTAGTTAATAATACTAAGTAGCATATATATATTACCTTGTACTAGTTATAACTATTATCTAAATCATCTTAGTACCCATGTATAACTACCCTCTAATATCTCAATACTAAAACCTAGCTAATTACCCTGGTATCAATAATACCTTGATACCAATATCTAACTTAAGTATTTAGTTATACCAGTCAATAAGGATATCAAGATATACTATATATCTTAATACTTGCATCTAAACCTATATCATAACAAGACTATGAAACCCCACCTCACTTATCTTCACACTAATAACACACTATAGGACATTATATGCATTCTATTATTCTCACATTCTGATGTACAAGATCTAGCACTTATTGAGCATATGCATCTACTACAATGCCACTATTATTGGTCCTCTATTTTTGACATACCTCATTCAGTCCATCCTCATGTTTAACAATGGTACCCTCCACCACTTATGCACTATGCAACAACTCTCTAGTGTGGGGTACGAGATATTGCAGTACTCTCGAACATAATTGTTGTGTTCAGTAGTAATTACTTCAAACCCCCATATCTAACTTTCTATACATACAGAAATTGACTTCCACATATCCCACATGCACACTACAAAATTTCCACATCACCTGAACACTTGTCACTCATGGATCACCATGGTCTCATATTTATGGACACCCCAGTACACTTAGGATACCCTGACCCAAGCATGTATCCTATTGGTACCAATTAATGTACTGATACCCGACTGTAGGTATTCCCTCAACCCCTAACCTGTACACAAGCCTTCCACAAACTGCTGCGCAGTGCTAACACTTGCATATTGTACTGCAGCATTGTGTGTGGCATGATCCTGCTGCCTCGGCAGTACGCAACTACTGTGCACAAGTCTGGCACAATGTGTCAACATCCCCATACTATCCTCACTCACCCCCATCTCTAATACCACACCAACATAACACAGACACGAGTCTTCTCTCCCTCACTGGATACAGAGGCTCACACACACACTGAACACCAGGTGCACAGTCATATTACTAACACTATAAACACACTAATCAACTCCTAACTTACCTGCAGGTACAATAACAACTGGACCCCTACTTGAGCTACCTTCCTCTTCAACACAGCTGCTATCACTGTGCACCTTGGCACAACACAAATGTACCTCATTGCAAGTCCCAACTTGCTACTGCTACAACAGCAGGTAGCCCATAATACCCCTCACCTGCACCCTTCAAGCACTGATGTAATATGCTCCCTCAACTAGTCTATATATTTCCAAAATGCAGTGCACCTAGGGCTTGCACTAGAGTTGTTTCCCTTTATCTACCTACTACTTCATAATACAGACACCTGAACATCTAATCCCACACCATAGTCACAACCATGTATGCACATGCAGACACTTCCAGTACTTGCTGCTATACCACTAGCCTTTGCCTGCAATCACAGTAAGCACTACACTTTCCCCTCTTCTAAATATTTTTGGAATCAAAGCATCCTCACCCTCACTTATCGCCAACCAAGATCATAGTATACAGGAAGCACACACCCGACACCATTGCTCTGCACATAACTTCAACACCCATACTCGATACGCTGCAATGTCTACACAA
This sequence comes from Iris macrosiphon, assembly GCA_036927795.1. Classification (NCBI taxonomy): domain Eukaryota; kingdom Viridiplantae; phylum Streptophyta; class Magnoliopsida; order Asparagales; family Iridaceae; genus Iris; species Iris macrosiphon. Next base: position 113,253,022 of record JAYESA010000019.1, on the reverse strand, counting down.
CACAGACACTGTACACTTTGATATAGTGCACAAGCCCTCAACTATTTCACACTAACCTATCAACATAATTAGATATAGATACTATATATATATAACATTTGTACATATTTATACTAGTGACATATATCTACATATATACATGCCTTAGGATACTCTCCCCTAATAGTCAATTCATCATACATCCTAGCGTGCATCTTAGTGTAATACTAGGATACTCTATGATACACTCAAGATACTCTCTCTAAACTCAATCCAAAGCCTACCAACATATCATAAAAGATGATTAAAGCCTAAACAAATCATTACTTAGCTATTCTAGGTGTCATGACAAAATATGGTATGTGTGTAACACGTATCGAAGGAAAAACCCCTAAAATCATCCCGGATCACAAAGTATCATGATACAACCTACTCGTATCCAATTATGGACACGTAAGGACATGTAGCTAGCCTCACGACACTAAAATATGCCTAATTAGATATACTAAACCTAATGACAAATACTTGGTGCTCCAATCTCATATTTCCTTGAAAATGGACACCAAACTCAATGTGGAAGTCACAAATTTGGTCAATAGGTGTCCAAACTCATTCCTATGGATAGCCCTAATGTATGGGTACAATCTAAATGCTCTAACTCATCGAATACAACTAATTAGAGGAAGGATTTCTAAATTTACCTATTGGGAGATAGATTTCCAATGAAAGCTCATAGGACACAACTTTGGACACAAGCACCAAGCCTAACTCCTTCTTATCCAATGCACCTTGAAATCCAAGCTTCTAGTCTTCTTAGATGGTGAAAATAAATGAGGTTGGGAGTGATTTGAGAAGGATTGGTGGAGGAATGAATTAATTTGGGAAGAACATAATTTAGGATGAATATGGAGTGAAATAAAGATGAGAGAACATTCTCCTCTATATTAAGGCCGGCCATAGTGTCCCCTATTCCAAGTACTATGAAATGACTACAATACCCCTATTGGCTTGTCATGAATAAATAATTAGGAAGAAATCTTCTTTTCCTAATGAAGGTTAAGTCTAAACCCTAATTTAATAAAAATGGTTAACTAGTTGGGTCTAAATGAACAAGTCTAACTAGTTAGTTAAGTTGTCATGTCAAATTGGTTAGGCCACTAAGGTCATGTCTAATTAAATAGTCCAACCTACCAACCAATAATAATATTTGTCACCTATATATATAACATACATTATATTAAATAAATAACAAAATTTTATAACACAATATTTATAATTATGCAAAATAAGCAAATTACCCCAATTCTTTAAATGTGGTAGTTACAACAAGTCTACCCTCCTTCAAAAAATTATGTCCTCAAAATTTAAGATGGTCGTACCTTCTCTAGGTCAAGTCCCAGCCCATCTAAAACCATACAAGCACCCAATTCAAAAAGGAATAACTAATCATGGTCACGCATTATTATGGTCTTTGTCTATCATAGAATCGTAGTCTGTGTCAGGGTACTCTACTAACTATAGTATAGCACAAAAGCACACAAAATAATGGATGCAAAGGAACAGAATAGAACAGGACAAAACAAGCCAATCTATCACATGTAGCGTCGGCCTCCTCGACTATCCTCACAAATGCTCCGCCCTTCTAGGGTGGCTCCTTCCGCGGGTGCTGAGCAGTCTGCGGTGCCACAGGTGGCCTAACTCTACCTCTCTGACAGCGATCCAGTCTATACGGGTTATTGGAACACTCCTTCACCTAATGGTCAGGAAAAGCACAATACAAGCATAGTCTGAGCCTCTTCCAATAGTTCTCCCAATCATGCCCATACCTCCTATAATAGGCACAAGAAGAAGTCTGCTGAGTCTGCCTCTAAGGCTGCTGCGGTGCCTGACAAACTGGCATTTATAACTGATGTGTCTGCTAAGCTGGTGCCCTGACTGGCACAGGAAACTGATGGTGCTAGTATGTTCTCGGCTGTTGAAAATGGGATCGGTTAGCTGGACCAGCACTGCTGCTAACTCCACCCGATATATCCCTCATCCTCTTGGACGTGAGTTCCAAGTCATCCTCCGCCCTCTGTGCATCCATTAATACATCCTCGAAGGTAGCAGTGTGGTGACCCCTAGTATGGGATTTGATATCAAACCCTTTCAAAACTTCCTTGCTCTCCATAGGGGATTATGCCACTCCATAAATCTGGCCAGTCTACAAAACTCTGCGGCATACTGATCCACCGACATATCCCCTTGGACGAGATCCTGAAATTGGTTCTCCAATGCATTCTGAGCCATATCCGGGAAGAACTTCTTTTCGAAGAGCTTTTTAAAATTACCCCAAGTTAATCCATGTGCCATAATTCTCGAATTTGGGCAAAACCACGTTAGTGTTATATCGAACATCTGGCTGCCAGCTGCCTTTATTCGTAGGATCTCCGGGATCTGCGCCAATCGTAAGTTCCTTTCGATGTTCCCTATCCAGTCGTCTGCATACAAGATTCCTTCGGTACCCTTGAAGTCCTTGGTCCCCATCCTCTTCAAATCTATAATATTGCCCGGCCTAGGGTATAGATCGGCATGGGGTAGAATAATTTACGGTTGAGTAAGCACTATTATCTCCATGGATCTAGCGCTAATTGATGGGCGTTCTCTATTCCTTGCCTCATTATGTCTGACTAGCAGTACTGGGCCTTCGCCTGGGCCCTCTGGACCTCTATCATCTGCTGGAAGGGTGCAAATATCTGTGCTGGATCAACTGGTAGTGGGGGTGGTGGAAGCTCCTCCGAAACTGTAGGTACTGGCCCCTAAACTTGAGGTGGAGACCCCGAAAAGCTGTTGCAGTAATGCCCATTGGACCGGTAAGGCGACCCTCTGAACTGGAGATAATGGAGCAGTGGATGCTGTTGCTCGCCTCAAAGGTGGAGAAGTAATCGACCTCAGTGAAGCTGCCCCAGAATGCTGCGATCGGGTCTTCGGCGATATTTTGAAGACGGATTCAAAACAAGGAATCAATATTAAGTAAGATACGATATCATCAAAAAAAGATAAATTTTTTCAAGGAATACAATATTCAAAATGATAAAGACGATGAATCGATAGGTTAGAAATATTTCCTAGTTGTGATTTAGTATTCACTCTCTCATCCCAGTATCCTATATCCTATCCTATCGCAAGCTCGCAGTAGTACTATTAAGTTTGTTGTACTACCACGATATCACACTATTACGAAGCCTGACCTGCGCGGGCCACCAAAAAATGTGTCACGATCAGCACCCGGTATAGGGGCACGAGTATGTGGGTACGTCCAGCCTACGCCGCAGCATCGATGGTAGAATGCTGTCTCGGTCTTCTATACTATATAACATCACACACAATATATAAAATACCTGTCATGTCATCTTAACTCCAAATAAAGAAGCAATATGATGATATAATAAAGGGTAGTCAATACTCAATCACATATAAAAAACTAAAGGAAGATTTAAGCACGATATGAAATAAAAAGAAAAGAAATACAAGTCTCAATACATCATAAGTTCGAACTCAACATCTAAACAAAACTCAAGGTCTCAGAATAATAATACAATCCAAAGTCTAACTAGAAATAAATACTACATGTGAAAATCTAAATGGCCTAAGTATCCGATACAAATCCTCAGTCGGCTCACCATCTTGTGGTCCATAAAAGGTAGGATTTATGGTCCATAAAAGATAGGATACATCTCTTCCAGCCAATCATCTGAAAAATATATCCAGTCAGGTTTGGAGCAAAGTACAATCCAATAGCAGTTCCAATTAATTGATAATAACTATAAACAGAAATAGAAAATATAATACCAGACGAGAAATAATGAACAATATCATACAATGGTAGAAGAGACAGATAAACTAAAGCAATATAGTATACACTGATTACGATGATATAAAATAAGATAATGAAATAGAATATGGTGAAGAACTGTAACTACACTAAGTGTTTGAAATACTAGTTAGATATGTGATCGGCTTGGGTTGATCTACTTAACGTTGGATAAACATTATCTAACTTAACATTGAACAATGAACATTGTCTAGGCTTTTATCACATATCTAGTTAACACTTCCCCTTTCTTCGACTAGTACAATGGATCCAACCATGACACGTTATGATGCAAAATACTCAAGACATTGTAAACATTAAACTTTGAACATTAAACTTTGAACTTTGTCTAATATTAAACATTGTCTAATAACCATATGAGAACACGAGGAACAATAAAATAATAAATAACATTGCATGACTGAAGATCCATGTACCAATGTGTCAGGAATCAAGTAATATATTTCTCAATACTTTTATTATAGTAATTATTAAAAACTATCAGAGAATGTACTCATCTCTGGTCCTGAGCAATGAATGAGTATCAATAATCAAACTGGAGTACAAGGTCCTAAATATGAAATAATAGTATTAAATGGTGAATTAAAAGGATATGCATGATTAACTAATTATTGATAGTATTTCTAGCCCATGTCTAAGTCCATACTAGGTCAACTCTAAGTTAAACTAGTCAAACTTGGTCAAACGAGTCAGTTCTAGGTGGTACTAGTTTATACCTAAGTTTCTAGGGCAATATCTTAAGGATATTAGCTATACTAGCTAATACTAGATATTAGGATACCATATCTACCTATATCAATGTATATAACTTATACTAGTTAATAATACTAAGTAGCATATTTATTACCTTGTACTAGTTATAACTATTATCTAAATTATCTTAGTACCCATGTATAACTACCCTGTAATATTTCAATACTAAAACCTAGCTAATTACCATGGTATCAATAATACCTTGATACCAATATCTAACTTAAGTATTTAGTTATACCAGTCAATAAGGATATCAAGATACACCATATATATTAATACTTGAATCTAAACCTATCTCATAATTATACTAAAACCCCTCCTCACTTATCTTCACACTAATAACACACTATAGGACATTCTATGCATTCTATTCTTCTCACATTCTGATGTACAAGATCTAGCACCTATTGAGCATATCCATCTACTGCAATGCCACTGTTGTTGGTCCTCCATTTTAGATATACCTCATTCAGTCCATCCTCATGTTTACCAATGATACCCTCCACCACTGATGCACTATGCACCAACTCTCTAGTCTGGGGTATGAGGCATTGCATTACTCTCCAACACAATTTTTGTGTTTATCACAGTAGTAATTACATCAAACCTATATATCTAACTTCCTACACATACAAAAATCGACTTCCACATACCCCACATGCACACTGCAAAAATTCTACATCACCTGAACACTTGTCATTCATGGATTACCATGGTCTCACATCTATGGACACCCCACTACACTTAGGATACCCTGACCCAAGCATGTATCCTATTGGTATCAATTAATGTATTGATACCCGACTGTAGGTCTTCCCTTGACCCCCAACCTGTATACAAGCCTTCCCTAAACTGTTGTTTAGTGTTAACACTTGCATATTGTACCGCAGCATAGTGTGTGGCATGATCCTGCTGCCTCCATAGTGCACAATTGTTGTGCACAAGTTTGGCACAATATGTCAATATCCCCACACTAGCCTCACTCACCCCCATCTCTAATACCACACCTGTCATGCCCCAGTCCCAAAATACGTAGGACTAGGACACGTAAGCATGCCAGCCGCATGTATATGACAATTCCAATATATGGAAGCCATAACACAAGCGTACGCTGTATAATGAACAATAATTCATAAGTGGTAAAACTATCACAAGTCACAGGGTATGATCTAATCTCATCCACAGAAATCATATATATATATATATATATATATATATATATATATATATATATATATATATATATATATAAAGAACCAATATCTATGAAACTAGAGCTCAATACTAGGTATCTCAAGATGACAGTCGGATGGAAACAAATCCACTGCCGAACTAGAATATAAAAACAACACAATAATATAAGTACAATAACGCACAACCACTGAGACTCGAAGAGAATACCTGCTCGGAATGTAAGTAACCAGTCCGGATCCGCGCTCCTGCGAATACTCATGAACAATAAACCTGGAAAGGGTCAGGTCCTCAGAGGGACATAACAAGATACATAAAAGCATGCCTTAAAGTAAATACTATAAAAACTCAAGAGTGACCTAACCACTTAAGTAAAATACAACTTGAGGACAACTTTGAGTGTATGAGAAGTGTAGGCTAGACATATGCTGACGTAATTCACCAATCGTGACAACTGGACAGTATATGCCACATATGCCCCCATAAGAGGGCGCTCAGTGATAACGTCCATCTCCGAAGAGCATGGCAGCAGTATAGTATATCGGCCATATCGCTCCGGAGAACGTGGGAGCAATATAGTATATATCGTCCATATCGCTCCGAAGAACGTGGCAACAGTGTAGTATATATCGTCCATATCGCTCCGAAGAATATGGCAGCAGTGTAGTATATATCGTCCATATCACTCCGTTGAGTGTGGAAGCAGTGTAAAGGAAGTGGGTGTCCCATACGCCTACTAGTCGTCCTCCTCGCCCAATGATCTATGCACGTTGTATCCACAACACGCCTTAGCTACTAAGCCGAGGCATCGTAACTCTAGCTCATAGTCTATCGTTAGAACAATAGTCCAACCTTACAACCAAACAAGGACAAGGATTGGACCATCGTACCACGATAGTCTATGCTCCACCTACTAATAACTACTAAGTCTTCTAACATGCATCACTATTAGCAATTATACCCTATCCGTCGCACAACCTATACGTACAGGTGGCCAACCACATATGCAAGTTTGTGCTCTACATGAGACTCACAACACGTGTAAGAAAGGTATCAAGGCCTGGGGAGTCATACCAATAACTCCACAACTTTAGGTGGGTCTACTAGCCACTAGGTCAGACACAAGTCCTAACGTCAACGGATTCGCTGACTGCACCCGAGTCTCTCTCAGATGCGCACAGTTATATAATATAAACATGCAACTAACAATATAACTAAATTTAAACAGTACAACAAAGTCAAGATATACTTGCCTGGCAAGCGGCTATGTAGTCCCAATAACCTGCTCCAGAAGTCGCACAGAACGATCCAATGGTCCTCGGGGTCAACGTGTACATGCACGAGAATCGGGGTGTCTGCTGCGGGTTATCTAACAAGAGTGACGGGTCCATGATGAACACGAGGACGAGGGTAATGACGATGTGATAATTAGGTTATGGAGGTGATGATTTGGCAAGTGGTGGTGGTTAATATGGTAATGATGGGGGTTAATATGGTAATTGATGATTGGGGTTAATATGGTAATAATGATTATAATGGTGATAATTATGGTAATAATGACAGAAATGATGATAATGGTGGTGATGTGGATGATGACTGGGACGATGGTGATGATGTGGATGATAATAGTGAAGGGGGTGATGATGTAGTAATTAATGTGGATGATGGAAGAATGACTACGACGATGATGTAGATGATGGTAATGACGATGATGCTAATGATGATGATGACGACAATGATGAGATGATGATGACGACAATGATGAGATGATGATGACGACATTGATGAGATGGCGTTGGTGATGATGATGATGACAACAATGATGGAGGTGAGTCAAGGTGAAGGTGTTAGTGATGATAATGGTGAAGGCGATGATAAATAGGGATGGACGAGGGTGGTGGTGCATAGCGTTCAGGTGAAAGAAAGCAGGGAGGAGGAGATCATCGGAGGCATGGTGGTCGGGATGCACTCAGGCGGTTCAGGGACTCCGGTTCAGGCGAGGTCGAGACAGCGGGTCAGTCCGGCATGGGCTTCCGGTCGAGGTCAAGGATGGAGGAGAGCCGACGAGGGGAAGGAAACGGTAGCAGGACTACGGGCCAGGCAGAGGATCTGGTGATCCGGTAAGGAAGGATTGGTCGAGGAGTGCAGCGTTCAGCAGGGAGTGGTCGCTGCTCGTCGTCAGGTGGGGATCTGAACTCCGGTGGTGGGCGAGTTCGAGGAGGAGGCAGGGAAGAGGAGAGATGCGAGCGAAAAGAGGCGGGTCTCCTCCGGTCTAGGCAGAGATGGCCGGTCTGGATCTGGCTGGGGAGATATCGACGTGGGCTTCAGCCTTCTCCGGTCGAGTACAGGCTGCAGCGACTTTCACGGCGGGTTGGGCGAGTGAGCGGCGGGTCTCGACTGTTGAGGGCAGTGGGTCTCCAGCGAGGGGTTCGTCCAGCGGGGGAGTCTCCGGCCGTGGGTGGCGGCGGAAGAAGAATAAGAAGAAGAAGAAGAAGAAGAAGAAGAAGAAGAAGAAGAAGATGGTAAGGGAATTGTGAAGGTCGGCTGGGAGCTTTAGATGTTATGGAAAAATAAAATAAAAAAATAAGATAATATATATATACAATGGGGGTGGGTGTTTGACCTAGACAAGTTTGAGTGGTCAACCCCTCTTGGGATTGGGCCTCTCATGGAGATATTTCAAGGGCCATGATTTCAAATGGATTCAACGAAAGGCTATGATGCATTCGGTTCAAGGTGTGGAGGGCCATGGTCTTAGGAGGTTAGTGTTGAATTACACACTCCTAAAATTATGGAAAAATATCCATGAAGGAGAAATATGTTTATTTATGTGTCGTGTGCAACGGAATGGACACCTTAATGCACTTTTGCACAAAAGTGCCTAACAATTGGAAAATTGCACAAAGATGGAAATTAGGTTTTAATTAATTATAATACCGCGCATGGTGTTTTGGAATTAATTAGAAGTACATGGGAATAAAATTAGGTGGGACACAAGTATCATGGACATAGAGGATTCAGTGCAGAATATTAATAAAATTTGGGTTGCACAAAACGGTCAAGATTGTGTTCCAAATTTTGATTGGAACGCACAAGGGTACAAAGTCATATTTTATTTAGAATTAAATGATAACGTCTGCGATGAATGTTGTGCGTCTAAAATGTTGAACAAGAAAGCATAATTGTAAGTTACACAAAGTCAGAATAGTAGGCGGGCCTGTCTAGGACAAGGTTGTGAAATCTGTTGGAAGGCAACAGCTAGAGTAGTGCTCTAATTATCGAAGCAACGGTAAGGTGTACGATGTGATATAAACATTGTGTAATTAAATAAAATACCGTGTTCTCTTTCTAGTTGGATTCTAAATAGGACATAATTTCTCTATCTAAGCAAAGTAGACCTAATTTTGGGTGAGGGAGTTTACAATCTACCCAACTTAAAATAATTTTGTCCTCGAAATTAAAATAAGGCATAGTCTATTATTCCTTCGCATACATAAGGCAAGTTAATTGCAATATCTTTGCGATAATTAAAATTATAATCAATCCTTCGTAATTACTTCAAAATTAAGATGGTTACTGTCCAAATCAAATTTCAACCTATCATACTTTCTCATCAACATCCAAATTTAATTTCAATCCATATAACATCTTCGCATATCAAATTTTATATCACAATCTCCAACTATCATTATCTCTTTTAGAAATGATTCTAATCAATTTTTTTCCTCCTATTTTTCAACTTATGAACTTTTGTACTCTTCAAATTTAAATTCAATTTATATCCTCAATATTTCAAATAGGTAATCCTGCAATCAAAAATTTCTTTTAATTCAACCCTCAAATATGGAATTTAATCCATCCATGTCCATGTTTAGAGTTCTATTCATTTTCTTCGAGGTTTAAATCGTTGATTCAACCTTCCATATTAAAATTTTAAATCATATACTCACGTATCGATATTTGGTTTGCTATATCCCAGTTTTTTTTAAAATTCATTAATCCTCATCATATTAATCATTCTTCTAAAATTCTCAATTTTAAAATGACTTGAACCTCTACATCCATTTTTTCTCGATCACAATCTAAGAGAAGTTTCTCGCAAGTTGACAATGCAACTGTTACCCAACTTAGAGTTTATCCATAAATCACATAAGGCTCTTTCATTTAAGAAAACTTATTCCTCAATTTTACTTAATAATGTTACTCAATCCTCAAAATTTAAACACCAAATATATCATATATGATATATTCTTAATCAGTTATAAAAGGCAGTCATCTAGTAATGTGATTGGTCTATGGTGTATATCTAGTACTCTATGTATATCATACTTATACTAAGCACGAGGTTTCATCTTTTCGAGATAAGGAAAGACAGAAGACAACAATAAAGAGTTCAAGGGGGAGGTAATAGATTAGAAGTATAGGGATCAAGGCATTTAAGGAATTCAAAAAGAATTGTCAAGGCAGTTGTGGATTGAAATCCTATTTTGGTAATTCCTCTTCACATGCTCGTATTAGTACCGTTATGTAACTGATACGATATACTCAGACATATCTAAAGGGCAAGTACATTTGTCTACTAATCACTATATATCTCAATCCACGTAAAGTAGTTATGCGAAGGGCAAACCAAGCGCACTATGGTTGATCAGACCGTAGTACATTGATTCTGAAATATATTAGTGTACGCGTCCAATAATACATATGTCGTAAACAAGCTTGATAAAAGAATGAGCTTGCAAAACTAGGCTGTAACAGCAGCATATGTTGAGGTAGTACAAAAATATAAGTACGCTAGATTATGATGAGAGAAATTTTAAAATAATTCAAGTTCACGAAGAAGATAAGACTCTACAATCTCTAAATTTGTCATACTAGCTCCTTGTCTAAGTTGCTAGTCAACCAAATAGGGTATGAACCTCTAATTTCTACAGTCTGAATAAATACTACCTTCTTATGCAAATCTAAAGTTGTGTCATCCTATTACACTTTATCAATGGGTCAATAGGGCTATGTGATACTATGTTGTGAGGCATACTACCCAACTTAAAATAATAAACTAATACTGTGACAGTCTTAAGGGAATCCTACAAAATAATATGGTATAAACTCTTATTGGGGTATATACGGAAAAGAACTTGGTACTTATTAGGGTCTCCTATTGTATTATATAGGTAATGACCATCTTAAGTCTTAATCATAGTGTTTATAGAATAAGTATCAATAGTATGAATGGAAAAGTTACTGACCTTCAAGGGAAAGAGGATATAATCTATATTGAGGTGGGGTACTATTACGTGATTTAAGACTAAGGGACAATCATTAGGTCATAGTCTACAAGAATAACTTAAACCGTCAAGTTCTAACTACCAATCACATAATTCAAAATTCAAGAGTACAACTATGATCCTAGCAAGCTATATATCCTAACATAGAATAAAATTACTTGGTCTATAATCAGAGGTGTCAAGTGGCACAAGTTGAAAGATGAAGAATAGAAGTACATAATTAGTCATCGCATATTTCATGAGTGCTAAGTTTTTAGAGGAACAATATATAAATTTAAAATAGAGGGACTCTAGATAATATCATGGTTTCTTAAGAAAATTGTGTATGCTAATCACTATGTCCGAGGTATGATCCAGGGAGATGATATATTTATTCCTCTTGGCTTCCTAAGGTACTGTTCTAGTAATATCAAGACAAGGATCTAAGTTTATAGTTTTCAAATACTATCTAACTATAAAAGTTGTGTTTAGTCCTAAGGTTAAATTTTGGTTTTCTATTGGTTCCTCAATACTAGGGTCAAACAATATGATCAAACTTCTAACAAATTCTAGTAGTGCCTATACTACTCTCAAGTTATCCCTAAATATATCAAGAGATAATGGTAAATCAACCTATAGGTAAGGGATGCTAGGGTTCATTAAGTATTCTAACTCAGTGATGTGTCATCATCCTAGTTGTACTCTTAATAGGAAGGTTACCCTACTTATTATCTAACAACAGGGACTTCTATATTCTAGGAGAAGGCTATACTCAAGAAACTATTAGGGAAGCACATGAATCAAGCAGTATGCCGCTATAAATAGAACATATCGGAAGGGAGGTGAATCATAGTCAAATGTAGATGAGATCCTATACTCTAATCCTAGGTGCAGGCTTGCTCGGTACAGTAACGTAACCAAGACAATATGCTCTTGACCTGCATGGGCCACCACTAAAAATATGTCACGCTCCAGTCCCAAAATATGTAGGACAAGGACACGTAAGCATGCCAGCCGCATGAATATGGCAATTCCAATATATGGAAGCCATAACATAAGTGTACGCTGTATAATGAACAATAATTCACAAGTGGTAAAACTATCACAAGTCACAGGGTATGATCTAATCTCATCCACAGAAATCATATATATATATAAAGAACCAATATCTATGAAACTAGAGCTCAATACTAGGTATCTCAAGATGACAGTCGGAAGGAAATAAATCTAACTAGAATATAAAAATAACACAACAATATAAGTACAACAACTCACAGCCACTGAGACTCGAAGAGAAGACCTGCTCGGAATATAAGTAACCAGTCTGGATCCGCGCTCCTACGAATACTCATGAACAATGCACCTGGAAAGGGCCAGGTCCTCAGAGGGACATAACAAGATACATAAAAGCATGCCATAAAGTAAATACTGTAAAAACTCAAGGGTGACCTAACCATCTAAGTGAAATGCAACTTGAGAACAACTTTGAGTGTATGGGAAGTGTAGGCTAGACATATGTTGACGTAATTCACCAATCGTGACAACTGGCTAGTATATGCCACATATGCCCCCATAGGAGGGTGCTCATTAATAACATCCATCTCCGAAGAGCATGGCAGCAATATAGTATATCGGCCATATCGCTCAGGAGAACGTGGCAGCAGTGTAGTATATATCGTCTATATCGCTCCGAAGAATGTGGCAGCAGTGTAGTATATATCGTCCATATCGCTCCGAAGAACGTGGCAGCATTGTAGTATATATCGTCCATATCACTCCGTCGAGTGTGGCAGCAGTGTAAAGGAAGTGGGTGTCCCATACGCCTACTAGTCGTCCTCCCCACCCAATGATCTATGCACGTTGTATCCACAACACGCCTTAGCTACTACGCCGAGGCATCGTAACTCTAGCTCATAGTCTATTGTTAGAACAATAGTCCAACCTTACAACTAAACAAGGACAAGGATTGGACCATCGTACCACGATAGTCTATGCTCCGCCTACTAATAACTGCTAAGTCTTATAACATGCATCACTTTAGCAGTTATACACTATCCGTCGCACAACCTACACGTACAGGTGGCCAACCACATACACAAGTCCGTGCCCTAAATGAGACTCATAATATGTGTAAGAAAGGTGTCAAGGTGTCACGCCCCAGTCCCAAATACGTAGGACTAGGAACACGTAAGCATGCCAGCCGCATGGATATGGCAACTTCAATATATGGAAACCATAACCCATACGTACGCTGTAATATGAATATAAACTCACATGTGGTATATACAATGTCACAAGTCACAGATATGCTAATCTCATCCACACAACAAGTCATAGAAAAGAAATACTAACTAGAATAAGGAGTATGAAATATCCAAAAAATAATAGTCGGGTGGAGAAAAATCCACTACCAAAGACTATATCCAAAACTAAAATGAGAGAGGAGTATAAAATCTCCAATATAAATAATATGAAGACAGAAGTGCATCAGCGAAAAGAATCCATCGCTAGATAATCAACGATTCTCAGAAGGTAAGACCTCCTCGACAGAAAAGAATGCGTCAGGTCCAGGCCCGTACTCCTGTAAATACTCAAGAGCAGATACACCTGGCAGAGGACCAGGTCCTCAGAGGGACGTAACAAGATACAGAAAATACGAGCCAACTTGAACACAGTAAACATGCATATAATTTGAAAATAAATAAGTACGCTGTAACAGACAATCTATATGAATGCAAATGAGGACAACTTTTCGACGTATGGGCAAGGGTAGGCTACTCGATCTACCTCACAACTCACACACACGTCAATGAACATCAGAAATCGACATACCGCGGGGGTAGCGACCAGCGAGACTCCAGAAATCGATATACCGCGGGGGTAGCGACCAGCGCGACACACGCCCGTAGTGCGAGCTATATACTACGGTTTACCAGAGTGGTTAAAAGCCCATACGCCTAATGATTGTCCTCTATGATACTAGGTGCCATGTGTGTGTCAACATATCTAATACATAGTAATGACTGGAGAAAAACTACACATGCAAGAACTATACAGAAATAAAATAAATGAACAGAAATATAAATAGCATGCAAAGTACTGTAAATAATTTGGCAAAGTATCTTGCCTGATAAGAAAGCTGCAAGGCGTACTGTCAAGAAGTCAAACGCACAGGATCAAAAGCTATGGCCGCAGAACAAATATATCCGGATGCTGAAATAAACATCACCAACGTTCCCAGAATAAGAAAAATAGCTAAAAAGCACTTCCCTTTCGTCCAATTTGGATACAGGGGCAAAACGGTAATTTTAGGTAAAAGTGGGGTCCACATGTGGCCCACTTTGTACCGAAAGACGTGCCAAGGGTAACAGTCTCTAAATGGGACAAACTATATGTCAAATAACTCTAAATGTCAATACGAACTCAACGGTATGTCCAAATGTGGATTCCGATGGGCCAAACACAATTTTGTCCAAAAAGTCAACTGTGGGGCCCGCCAATTGGCGATTTGGTCAACCTTTTCAGAATTGCGTGAAAATTGGGTCACAGGACCAGCGCGTTACCACGAGTCCAGTGGCACAAGTTTCGTCGTAATCTGACAATCGTGCACAAAATACGTGCGAGTTCCACAAAAGTTGCGACACGATGTGTGTCCGCGGATACGGTCTGATTTCGGCGCGCACACGCGTCCGAATCAGTCCCCACAAATTTTCATGTGTCCGGTTATGCTGCATGCACCATTCGGAACCCTTGGCACACGGTGGGGCGGTCCCGTTTGGCGGGGCGCGCTCCGTTTTCCAACTTTTGGAATTCTGGAAAAAGTGGGTGCGTGCAGTTTTGTGACGAGTATAATTATGTCCACAGCAACTAATAGCATAGGATTATTTTATAGAAAATAAACTAGGTCAGGTATTCTACAGGTATCAAAAAGAATCACCGAATTCGGATCTCTGTGGTGGGAGATACGAACTCGGCAATATGGGTGGTCATTCTGGAATTCTGCGATTCCAGAATTCTGTCTGCTCGCCCAACTTGGGCGCTGTTTTTCACCTCGGGGCACACGTTTTCCGAGGTTGGCTATAAAACAAATATTGGAGAGGGTTGAGGGGTGATCATACCTATGAAGACGGAACAACGTTTGGTCGAGCGAGTCGACGGAAAATCACGCCGGAGCGAAGGTGCCTCGAGTGGAAATCTGCAGACGCGAGGTCGGAGTCGACGGAATGGTTGGATGGCTTGGCGGGGCTTCTCTGGCTGCGGTGGTGGCTCTAGATGGGAAGAGGAGGTCTGGAGATTAGGTTAGGATTTTTTGGAAGATAAATATATATATATATATATATTTAAGATAGGAAGAGAGAGGGTGTTGTTAGGTTCGGCCAAAGGGGGGGGTTCGCTCCCTGGGATGCAATCACTAAAGGAAAGAAGGGGGCGGGTGGTCTCTGGAAGCAACTTTTGCTAAGATGGGCGGTCCTAGCAGCAAGTAAGCTGTGGTTGGGGATATAGCAAATTCCTAAGGATAGCAAATAGTTGTTTTGTTTGTTATCATTGTTATTATTATTATTATTATTATTATTATTATTATTATTATTAGTTACTATTACTAGGTGGGTCCCAGGGTATATGCTGAAGTAATGGTCACAGCAAGTTGCTGGAGCATGCTCTCTTAGCAAATTTGCTAAGGAAGAAATAAGCATAACATTGTTATTATTATTATTATTAGATTCTTATTTAATACTTTCTTTTCTTAATCTTTTCTTTTCCTATTAATATATATGCATATATATATATTTGTATATATATATAATATATATACTCATAGGAAAAAATTCTAGATTATAATGCATACTATTAAGCTAGCAACTGCTCAAGGGGTCTCCTACATGAAATGAATTCCAAAAAATTCCTGATGGTCCCATAAGTCCTCTAAGTGCCCGAACACCTAAAATAAAAATTAATAAAAAATCTATTTCTCCTATTTAGTCACTAAATACTATATTTAAATTATTAATTAATAATAAAAAATAATAAATACGATTTTTAGAAATAGGAGTTTTACACAAGGCCTGGGGAGTCGTACCAATAACTTCACAACTTTAGGTGGGTCTACTAGCCACTAGGTAAGACACAAGTCCTAACGTCAACGCATTCGCTGACTGCACCCGAGTCTCTCTCAGACACGCACAGTTATATAATATAAACATGCAACTAACAATATAACTGAATTTAAACAGTACAACAAAGGCAAGGTATAATTGCCTGGCAAGCGGCTATGTAGTCCCAATAACCTGCTCCGAAAGTCACGAAGAAAGATCCAATGGTCCTTGGGGTCAATGTGCACATGCACAGGAATCAGGGTGTCTGCTGCGGGTTGTCTGACAAGAGTGACGAGTCCATAATGAACACGAGGACGAGGGTAATGATGATGTGATGATTAGGTTATAGTTAAGGTGATGATTTGGCCAGTGGTGGTAGTTATATTGATGATGGGGGTTAATATGGTGATGATGATTACAATGGTGATGATTATGGTAATAACGACAGAAATAATAAAAATGGTGGTGATGTGGATGATGACTGGGATGATGGTGATGATGTGGATGACAATAGTGAAGGGGGTGATGATGTGGTGATTGATGTTGATGACGAAAGGATGACTAGGACGATGATGTAGATGATGGTGATGATGATGATGCTAATGATGATGATGACGACAATGATGAGATGATGATGACGATAATGATAAGATTATGATGACGACAATGATGAGATAGGGTTGGTGATGATGATGATAACGACAATGATGGAGGTAAGTCAAGGTGAAGGTGTTGGTGATGATAATGGTGAAGGCGATGATAAACAGGGATGGACGAGGCTGGTGGTGCACAACATTCAGGTGAAGGGAAGCAGGGAGGAGGAGATCACCGGAGGCGTGGTGGTCGAGATGCACTCAGGCGGTTATGGGACTCCGGTTCAGGCGAGGTCGAGACAGCGGGTCAGTCCGGCATGGGCTTCCGGTTGAGGTCGAAGGTGGAGGAGAGCCGACGAGGGGAAGGAAACGGTGGCGGGACTGCGGGCCTGGCGGAGGATCTGGTGATCCGCCAGGGGAGGATTGGTCGAGGAGTGCAGTGTTCAGCAGGGAGTGGCCGCTGCTCGTCGTCAGGCGGGGATCTGAACTCCGGTGGTGGGCGAGTTCGAGGAGGAGGCAGGGAAGAGGAGAGATGCGAGCGGGAAGAGGCGGGTCTCCTCCGGTCTAGGCGGAGATGGCCGGTCGAGATCTGGCTGGGGAGATGTCGATGTGGGCTTCAGCCTTCTCCAGTCGAGTACATGCTGCAGCGACGTTCACGACGGGTTGGGTGAGTGAGTGGCGGGTCTCGACGGTTGAGGGCAGTGGGTCTCCAACGAAGGGTTCGTCCGGCGGGGGAGTCTTCGGTCGTGGGTAGCGGTGGAAGAAGAAGAAGATGGTAAAGGAATTGTGAAGGTTGGCTGGGAGCTTTAGATGTTAGGAAAAATTAAAGAAAAAAAAGATGATATATATATACAATGGGGGTGGGTGTTTGACCTAGACAAGTTTGACTGGTCAACCCCTCTTGGGATTGGGCCTCTCATGGAGATATTTCAAGGGCCATGATTTCAAAGGGATTCAACGAAAGGCTATGATGCATTCGGTTCAAGGTGTAGAGGGCCATGGTCTTAGGGAGGTTGGTATTGAATTACACACTCCTAAAATTATGGAAAAATATCCATAAAGGAGAAATATGTTTATTTACGTGTCGTGTCCAACGGAATGGACACCTTAATGCACTTTTGCACAAAAGTGCCCAACAATTGGAAAATTGCACAAAGATGGAAATTAGGTTTTAATTAATGATAATACTGCGCATGGTGTTCTGGAATTAATTAGAAGTACATAGAAATAAAATTAGGTGGGACACAAGTGTCATGGACATAGAGGATTCAGTGTAGAATATTAATAAAATTCGGGTTGCACAAAACGGCCAAGATTGTGTTCCCAATTTCGATTGGAACGCACAAGGGTACAAATTCATATTTTATTTAGAATTAAATGATAACGTCTGTGACGAATGTTATGCGACTAAAATGTAGCACAAGAAAGCATAATTGTAAGTTACACAAAGGTCAGAATAGTAGGCGGGCCTGTCTAGGACAAGGTTGTAAAATCTATTGGAAGGCAACAACTAGAGTAGTGCTCTAATTATCGAAGCAATGGTAAAGTGTACGATGTGATATAAATATTGTGCAATTAAATAAAATACCGTGTTCTCTTTCTAGTTGGATTCTAAATAGGACATAATTTCTCTATCTAAGCAAATTAGACCTAATTTTGGGTGAGGGGGTTTACAACACCAACATAACACAGAAACGAGTCTCCTCTCCCTCACTGGATACACAGGCTTACACACACACTGAACACCAGGTGCACAGTCACATTACTAACGCTACAAATATACTAATCAACTCCTAACTTACCTGCAGGTACAATAACAACTAGACCCCTACTCGAGCTCCCTTCCTCTTCAACACAGCTGCTATCACTGTGCACCTTGGCATAACCCAACTGTACCTCATTACGGGTCCCAACTTGCTACTGCTATAGCAGCAGGGAACCCACAATACCCCTCACCTGCACCCTTCAAGCACTGATACAATCTGCTCCCTTAATTGGTCTGTATATTGCCAAAATGCAGTGCACCTAGGGCCTGCACTAGAGTTGTTTCCCTTCATCTACTTACTGCTTTATAATACAGACACCTAAACAAATAATCCCCATCATAGTCACAACCAGGTATGTATATGCAGACACTCCCCAGTACTTGTTGCTATACCACTAGCCTTTGCCTGCAATCACTATAATCACTATACTTTACTCTCTTTTAAATAATTTTGGACTCGATGCACCCTTATCCTCACTTATCTCCAACCAAGATCATAGTGCACAGGAAGCACACACCCGACAACATTGCTCTGCACAGAACTTCTACACCCACACTCGATATGTTGCAATATCCACACAACACAGACACTGTACACTGTGACACAGTGCACAAGCCCTCAACTGTTTCACACTAACCTATCAACACAAGTATATATAGATACTATATATATATATATATAACTTTTCTATATATTTATACTAGTGACATATATCTACATATATACATGCCTTAGGATACTCTCCCCTAATATTCAATTCGTCATACACCTAGCATGCATCTTCGTGTAATACTAGGATACTCTATAATACACTCAAGATACTCTCTCTAAACTCAACCCAAGGCCTACCAACATGTCATAAATGATGATTAAAGCCTAAACAAATCATTACCTAGCTATTCGAGGTGTCATGGCAAAATATGGCAAGTGTGTAACATGTGTCAAAGGAAAAACCTTCAAAATTATCCTGTGTCATAAAGTATCATGATACAGCTTATTGGTATCCAATTATGGACACGTAGCTAACCTCACAGCAATAAAATATCCTTAATTAGATATACTAAACCTAATAACAAATACTTGGTGTTCTAATCTCGAATTTTCCCCAAAATGGACACCAAACTCAATGTGGAAGTCATAAATTTGGTCGATAGGAGTCCAAAATCCTCCCTATGAGTAGCCCTATTGTATGGGTATAATCTACATGCTCTAACTCATCGAATAAAACTAATTAGAGGAAGGATTTCATAATTTACCTATTGGGAGATGGATTCCCAATGAAAGCTCATAGGACACAACTTTAGACACAAGCACTAAGCCAAACTCTTTCTTATCCCATGCTCCTTGAAATTCAAGCTTCTAGTCTTCTTAGATGATTAGATGAATGAGGTTGGAAGTAATTTGAGAAGGATTGGTGGAGGAATGAACCAATTTGGGGAAGAACTCAATATGTAGTAAAATGAAGATGAGAGAGAACATTCTCCCTCTATATTAGGGCCGGCCATAGTGTCCCCTCTTCCAAGTACTTTGAAATAACTATAATACTCCTATTGGGTTGTCATGAAGAAATAATTAGGAGGAAGCTTCTCTTCCTAATGAAGGTTAAGTCTAAACCCTAATATAATAAAAATGATTAACTAGTTGGGTCTAAATGAACAAGTCTCACTAGTTGGTTAAGTTGTCATGTCAAATTGGTTAGGCCCACTAAGGTCATATCAATTAGATAGTCCAAGCTACCAACCAATAATAATATTAGTCATCTATATGTATAACATGCATTATATTAAATAAAGAACAAAAAATTATAACACAATATTTATAATTATACAAAATGACCAAATTATCCCAATTCTTGAAATATGGTAGTTACAACTAGGGCATCTTTCCTTTATTTTTCTATAGTATAATAATATTTCTTGTTTCCTTAACAAATCATTGGCAGGCTACTAATTGCTTCTCCTTCCCTTATATTGTGAGTTCATTTCACAACTATCCAGCCTGAGTGCAACCTACCAAATGGGGATGGACTCTAGTTATATACCCAAGCCCATATGTGTAGCTCAGGATGTGATTGACAGCTCACCATTCGAAAATAATAGCCATATAAACCTCTTCATTCACCCAGAGTGTAAACAACACCTCTTTGTTGTTGCTTACAACCATCCATTTTTTTTAACTCGACCATTTCAGCCGTTGGATGTGCATTGCTGCATGATACTATTTTGAGCCAGAGAAAACCCAGCCATGCCTTAACGGAGCCAACCAGCAGGAGACTGCTTTCGCCCTCACCCAACAGCTCTCTCACTCGCCTCCTCTTCCTATTTATACCAACATGTTCTCTCACTCCCGAGACCTAACCCTAGCCGCCTCTGCGAGATCCCCCACCAAAATCCCTCACTTCTTTCAATATTGCTCCATTGACGTCGGAGGCTACGGCACCCTGTAGTCCGACGTTGCCCCGAGCATCGACAAGGCAATCGACGCCTCCATTCTATCCCACCGCCGACAACGGTTCTCTTAAAAGGTTGGATCAACTCGACCGATATTCCCCATTCAAGTTTCCTTGTCGGCCACCCCATCCACTCCGGTATTGAACTTCATCTCCATCCATTCACTACCATTTCATTTAGCTAGTGTGTTGAGTATATTTTTCCTGTGAAGCAAACAAGTGCATGATAGAACAATAAGGCCTGTGAGAAGGAGACATAGTAGTATAGTGTAGCAAATTTTTTGTGTGTAAAATCAGACATGGTTCAGCAAGAATAAGTAGAAGAAAGGACATTTGCTTTTATGGTGGCTGGTGGGTGATGTAAACGTCTGGCATATGTTCTTCCATCAGTTATGATGGAGAATGAATCTAATATAGTTTATGTACATGTATAGGTAGACTCAATGGGACTAAGAATGAATTATGTCTGGTGAAGAATGAAGAAAGAAACTAAGTGAAGGAAAGAATGAGATCGGGTATGGATAATGTTTATGGATACTTACGTAAATATTTGAGTGTTTGTTTGTGTTGTTATTCAGGAAATATTTGAATGACCATGAGTTTTTTATTGTGTGTAGGCTGGTTTTTCTTTACAAGAAGAACTTTTGGAAAAATGGAATTTCTGGACAATATATCCGTATAGCAAGTAGGAAGTAGAAATAAACATGGGGTTCCATGTTGTGGCATGTTTGAGAAAAGAGAAGAGAAAGGCATGCATGGACTTAGTGAATGGGTTGTATGAACAGAGACCAGTAGAATGAGTATAGGCCAGTGGGTGCCTCCTATCTAAGGTGTAAAGATTGTAGTTGAAGTGGTATTATATTGGTATATGCGGGTTATAAAACACTTGTCATATAGTCAGTAAGAATCTTACTTGGTCTTAATTAATAAATATATAAGATGATTCTCTGTTCTAGTAATTAATTTATCTCAAACTTTATTCTCTAGGTATCTTTAGTTCTTTGGAATCGGTCGCTATACTATCCTCTTCTTTATTTCATCTTACGGATCTAGGCAAGTATATCTTACCACTCTTGTTTACAATAATTTTTAAATACTGCAATTGTATTTATTTTATTTTATTATTCTAATTGAACGATATTGTGCATCCAAGAATAACTTGGGTGCAAGTCGGTGTTGGACCGATTAAGCGCAACTTAGTACTTAGAAGCCAAATCCCTTACTTGAGAGGTGCCCCAATCTCTCTATGACCTTGACACATTTATGACACGGAGTGGTTCATGTGTGAACAAAGACTCTTGTACCAGCTGTACACTGGTACAATCCAGATGTATGACGATAGAATTTAGATACTTGATCTTGACTTAGGAGTAGGAGCTGGACATGTCATGGTGCACGACAGATACAACAACATTGGGTGGGGAGAACACTCACTAGGCGTATGGACTAACAACACTTTTCCTTTGTAACCCGTCGCCTCCACTGGAGTACCGGGTGAGATGACCATGGATATATTAGTATTAGGTTCGGCCTCTGGCATCCACGATGCTACGCTGTAGTAGGTCTTTGTTTCCCCTAGGGAATTACGTCGATCCCATTTTGCCCAGCAGCTCATGCATCGAACGTGGTTCTCATTGCATTACGATTATATTTGTACACCCTTATTTTATTTTAGTACTTTTATTTTATTAGTAGCATATTTTTATGTATCTTGTTATGTCCCTCTGAGTACCTGGTTCCTTTCTAGGTTTAGTTGGGCCGGAGTACGAACAGGTTTACGGACCAGGTCCTGACACTATCTACGAGGCAGAGAAGGTGTACCCCAGTGAGTACATTTGATCTTGGTATGATACCATCCTGGTTGTGGACTTCTACTTGAATCTGTTGCTATCTATCTTAGTTTTAGCACTTTATTTCAGCATATTTATGTATTGGATTTGTCTCCACCAACTCTAGACTTATTTGGTTCTTTATTGACATATTCTGATTACATAACTATTTCGTACTCAGACTAGTTCATTATATTCTGTGGATTAGATTTAGTATACCTGTGACTATATTATTCTTTAGGTACAGCAAAGTACCTAGTTAAGGATTCCATTAAATTGGGCATGTCCTTGATTACCAATTGGCTAGCCATTGCCACGTGGCCTAATCCCGAGTATTTTGGGACTTGGGCATGGCATTCCTCTCACGAACACCTTCGGAGATGGAGATGGGATATGCACCAACCTCATGTACGTCTGCGACGGAGGTTGGCCATGCTGTTGTATAGTGGCACATGTTGAAATAGGCTGTCACATGGTTAATCGAGATCTGGGATTGCTGATGCCTATTATACTCGTGACACATGTCATATCCTAGTTTTTGATGATTTTGAATGCACCTTGGGAATACGTCGGCCTGGCGTATGGAGACCAATAGGATAGTAGTGGCGCATGGCACTACTGGCACATTGGAACACTACCTATCTTAGGGATGGCGCATGGCTCTGGATCACTTCGACGCATGGCTCTTGATCACTGTGGTGCATGGTTCTTGATCACTGTAGCGCATGTCTCTCGATTACTTTGGCACATGGTATAGATTTTCCATGCTTCTACATGGACAATACTATCTTGGGCCTCCGACACTGGAAAGTCGCCAAATTGATGGAACACCATGTTTGCAACAACTATCTTGCCCTCAAAGTCTAAGGTAAGGGCTTTGGAATCGATCAGCCATTCGATATGTTTTTTAAACACGTAGAAGTCTCGTGTTGGATGGTGGATGTATCGGTGGAAGTGGTAGTACTTGGGGTGGTCGACCTTGTCTGCCTCGTCAGGGCATCATATGTCGGGTAACTGAAGCTTGTTGCCCTTCATCAGTACATTGATGATCTCCATGATATCTTCCTCATCAAAGGAGTAAGTCTCATTCGGCTTAGGTACCTCTGCCGTCTACTGGGTAGGCGCATAGGAACCTTTGGACATGTTAACGGTCAGGGTCTGCTTCCTTTTACCGTCATGGTAGTTGTTGTTATTGTTGTTGTTGTTGTTGTAGTAGCTAGAATACTTTCTCGTATCATCAATAGCGGGACTTGTTTTCCCAACATATGGGCGTCTTTTTCTTTGCTCTCTGCGGTGTCGGCGCTTATGATAAACGTCGTCTAGTCCTTGAACTGACCAGGACTTGTCCAGAGCCTCACCGTCGGTTGTAGGTTCTTTCTACACTTGTTCATTAACAAGGTATCACGAGTAATCTCAGCGCACACTGTTTGACGCGTTCTATGTAGTCCTATGCAGACTCTTTTTCCCTTTGCTTGATATCCATATGGGAGGACATTGTCATGTCTAGTCCTCCTTCATAGAATCGGCCAAGAAAAAGGCGAGGTCGCCGAAGGATGGGATACAATTATATGGGAGACTACAGAACCATTCATAAGCGACCCCCAACAAAGTTCCGACGAACAAATTGATAAGCAGGGTGTTATCCGGTGGCAAGTGCCCCGTCATAGAGCCAAAATAGTTCATGTACTAGCGAGAAGATGACTTTCCATCGAACGAGACCAAGGATAGTAGTTTTTACTTGGGTGGATATACCATATTATTCTACTTGGGAGGGCAGAGCTATCGTATCCTGAGATTTTGTTTGTCTCTAGCTTCAACATGAGTACAAAATTTCTTGAGGGCCTTGTAGACATCGTCGGATGGTGGAGGAGCAGAGATTGTGGCAAGGAATTGAGGCCAATAGTTTGGGTAGTAAGGGCTGGTGCGTTGTACTCCCCGTTGGTCCCTGGATCCTGATTAGTTTGCACCAGAGTCCTGGGTGGCTGTGAGGTCATATTTGTCTTAATTTTTAGCATTGTCTAGGTCAAAGCTTGCATCGAGGCGCTCATGGTCTGCATCATCACCTCCAATGCATCAAGACATTGGCGGTCACTGGTGTCATGCCCCGGTTCCATAGAACCTAACATCCTCGCTTAGGCTTCCCATACCCTGATTCTGCAGAGCCGCTAACCTCGCTTGGCATGATGTCATACAAGCCTGAGGTTGCGCTTGTACAAGGAGTGTTGATGCTCCTTTTGTAAAACAAATAGTTAAAGATAGAGTATGCAACATTCATAAAGAAATTGAACACACATTTGAAATAAAAATAGCACTTTATTGATAATTCTTTGAAGTAAAATATAAGACCCTCAAACGGTCGAGATAAAAATGCCAGACTTGTCTTATAACTTGCCAAAATATTGAAAAGGGATAAAAAAATTCTTCATACATCATATCCCTTATTGAAATATTGAAAATTCTCATAGACCACCTTCAGTAGCAATCTTCCTCTTCACTTGGAAGGATCAAGTGCAAGGCTTCTAAACTAAGACCAAACCCTTCAATGTTCCCTTGCAGCAGCTAAATATCCAGACCTGAGGATGCCCATAAACGTGGGTCAGTACGCAACATGTACTGGTGAGCGGCCACAACAAATCTCACCTAAAAATCCAGTACCAAGTAGATATGTGAAAGCATCAGCTATTATGATGTGATCTTGCTACGTTGCCTTAAGTTCTATTTAACAATTCATAATGTAGGATCATAATGATTATCACCATTTGGTGATTTCTTACCCATGGTCGTTCAATCATCCCAGTATTTGAGTAATAACTTACTCAGTCTGCATAAGACATTGTTACCTATGACATATTATAAACCCCCTCACCTAAAAATAAGTTTTTTTGGGTGTATTTATATTTATTGCATTTTTAAAATCATTAAAAATCAATTAATGCATTAGGACACTTTACCATAAATTGGACAATAATGCAATAGGACGACCCCAAAATCGATAAAAACCCAATTAATGCACTGGAAACACTACTCGTAGGATTTTCGCATGACACCAAATTCGACCATTCCACACTAGTGTGGCACTAGTATAACAACCGTAGTTTCTTGTATTTAATATTTAGAGATTATATATACATGGTTATTTTCCAAACCAACTTTCTACTTTTAGCAACTCATAATTCAAATCCCACCATGAGACCCCCATCACTAAAATCTAGGCAATTTCCCTTTTTGCAAGATTGCATATTATTTACCCTTATGTTATTCATTTAAGAATCCAATCAAATCTTAATTATTAATACTAAAGGAATATTTATTGACCAAATATTGTTACCAATCAAATTAGAAAATAACTAATACTAATCCTATTCATACCTAAGAACCGAAAACCCCCATACCCACGGATCTTCCCATATATATATATATATATATATATATATATATATATATATATATATATATATATATATATATATATATATACATATATATATAACTCAAACCCTAACCTAAAACATCCTCTACCCCTCCAAGCCCTCGACCACATCCCCATAGCCGCGAGCCCCTCACGTCAGCAATCCCTAGGCTGACCTCCTCCATCCAAGAACCCAAGTACATCCTCCTTCTACTTCTAGTAAGTTCTTTCTTTAATCCTTCTCTCCTTCCTCTAACCTCTTTTATATATATATATATATATATATATATATATATATATATATGTGTGTGTGTGTGTGTGTGTGTGTGTGTGTGTGTGTGTGTGTGTGTGTGTGTGAACAAACTCTATTATTTTATCTTGAAGAATCAATGCAAACCCATGAACCTTAGTTTTGATGTTCAACCCAAAAGTTTTGTGCATGTGTGAAACCTCCTTTAAAACCTTCTTTAATTCTTGTTAATTAAATTATAAAGATGTTATTAAAATAGATTAAATTTAGTTTTTAATAATAGTTCCAAAATTATTAATGGAAATTAAATGAGGGTTTTGAGCATGTTTATGTGTAGTTGTGACCTAGTCCTGATGTATGTATATACTGAAAATCCTTGGACCTTGTTAGGACTTAATCGTAGATAGAAAAACCAAATTTTACTCAATGAATTATTTTTCAGAAATTATATATTTTAAAATTTATATTAAATAAATATTATTTTGATGTCTATGATGTCACAACACCCATGTATCATCCCTTGATATGTATGCTAGCAAAGCTTGTTGCCAACCCTAATAGTATTAACTTGCACATGATAAAACCCTATATAATTTTGTATAAAAGAAAATGGTTATTTATTATATTTAATTCTATTTTTTCATATATATTCAGATTTTATTTCTGTTTATAAAAATTTGAATTATAGGTGTTTTACGTAACAAGTTATCCTAGTTTGGACAAAACTTGACCCCGACAATTTTACACTTAAAACTCGACCAAAATCCCATATTTTTAGCATTTAAAATTACATTATTATATTTTAATTCTGAATTTTTGAGTATTATTCTATATTTCTTTATTTGTCAAAAAATTATTTTTTGTGACTAGTTGGTAAACTGTTATGACCTAGTTTTGGTTTCTACTTGGTTTTGGACTCATAAAAATTTATAGGAGATGACGATATCACTAAAAACCCTACTTTCTAATAAAATTTTAGAACTAATAGTTTTTAATAATTAATAATTTAAAAATGGTTTTGACAATATTTTATGACTAGTAATATTCTGGTGTGTAGCTACTTGCATGTGCAACCCAATATATAATTAATAACTAGATAATAACTTAAATTAACTAGAAGATTAGAGTCTAATTATTGTAATAATTAATTGGTAGGTGTTCGAGACGTTTCTGTGGAGAGCTCCAGACCGGACTTGTTGTGCTCGCAGTTTGGCTTGGAAGGCTATATTGTTCAGTTTATATTATACCTAGTTTTATTTGTTTAGTTATGTGCATGCGTCTTAGAGTAGTAGACTTACCTGGTATATTGTGAAGGTACTTGGTATCTTCTGACCTGATACCTATTCAACACGTTCACTCGTTAAAGGAGTGCATGGACTAGCGTGTTGACTAATCATCGATATGTAAATTCACGTCTTGTGTTAGTAGCTGGTATTTGGGCTAGTTTTCTTGATTTTATTGACGTCATTGCATTATGTTTGCACCGCGTATACGGTTCGGATAGTACATTGGGAGGGGAAAATCTACTAATAAGCGTATGAGACTTCTATTTCTTCTGGTATAAATAGTGTAAATGGTATACCCCCGAGTTTTATGGAACGCCTGGTGGGATGACGGATTATTCTATTTGTCCCTCATGCGCGACTAGTGATGTCTCGAGTGCATTTCACATAGATGGTTTAGTTACCCTATTTATTGTTTACTGCTTTAGTTTTATGAATGTTAATTTCTTGTATACTTGTTATGTCCCTCTGAGGATCTGGCAACTTTTTCAGATCCAAAAGAGCACTTGTACCCTACGGACTACGGAGTTGGAGATTTTACTGACAAGCACCTTGAGGTGGAGCCACATGAGTTTCCCTGAGCGTTATGGATGATAGTTGCTTAGTGTGCACGTGCTCAAACCCTAACCTAAAACTTTCTCTACCCCTCCAAGCCGTCGATTACATCCCCATAGCCACGGGCCCGTTATGTCAGCAACCCCTAGGGCGACCTCCTCCATCCAAGAACCCTAGTACATCCTCCTTCTACTTCTAGTAAGTTCTTTCTTTAATCCTTCTCTCCTTCTTCCTCAAATCTCTTATATATATATATATATATATATATATATATATATATATATATATATATATATGTGTGTGTGTGTGTGTGTGTGTGTGTGTGTGTGTGTGTGTGATCAAACTCCATTATTTTATCTTGAAGAATCCATGCAAACCCATGAACCTTAGTTTTGATGTTCAACCCAAAAGTTTTGTGCATGTGTGAAACCTCCTTTAAAACCTTCTTCAAATCTTGTTAATGAACTTATAAAGATGTTATTAAAATAGATTAAATTCAGTTTTTAATAATAATTCCAGAATTACTAATGGAAATTAAATGAGGGTTTTGAGTATGTTTATGTGTAGTTGTGACCTAGTCTTGATCTATGTATGTTGGAAACCCTTGAACCTTGTTAGGACTTAATCGTAGATAGAAAAATCTAATTTTACTCAATGAATTACTATTTTTCAGAAATTATATATTCTGAAATTTATATTAAATAAATATTATTTTGATGTCTATGATGTCACAACACCCATGTATCATCCCTTGACATGCATACTAGCAAAGCTTGTTGCCAACCCTAATAGTATCAACTTGTACATGATAAAATCCTATTAATTTTTTTATAAAAGAAAATGGGTATTTATTATATTTAATTCTGATTTTTTTCATATATATTCAAATTTTATTTCTATTTGTAAAAAATTGATTATAGGTATTTTACGTAACAAGTTGTACTTGTTTTGACAAAATTTGACCCCGACAATTTTACACTTAAAACTCGACCAAAATAACATATTTTTAGCATTTAAAATTATATTATTATATTTTAATTTTGATTTTTTGAGTATTATTCCATATTTCCTTATTTGTCAAATTTTTTTTTTTTTGACTAGTTGGTAAACCATTATGACCTAGTTTTGGTTTCTACTTGGTTTTGGACTCACAAAAATTTATAGGAGATGACGTTATCATTAAAAACCCTATTTTCTAACCTATCAAAGATTTGGACATGTTCCTCTACGTAAGTCAAGTCGACCTGCATTCCCAACTGACCAAAGTCTACCACGTTAATTGGATCATGTACGTACTTTCGTAGTTGAGAAACATAGAACGTATCGTACACTTCAGCCAATGACGGTGGTAGCGCGATCTAGTGTCGACTGGACCAACTCGCTTAAGAATCACGAATGAACTAACGAACCGAGGGCTCAGCTTCCCCTTCGCGTCGAACCGCATAACTCCACGCATCGGTGATACCTTCAATAACACATGGTCCCCGACCATGAACTCTAATGGTCGTCGATAGATATCTGCATATCACTTTTGCCGAATTTGTGCCACTTTTAATTTTTCTTATATTATGAGAACTTTATCGACTGCTTGTTCAATCAATTCCAGCCCAAGTGCTTGCTGCTCACTGACTTTATCCCAGCAAATCGGTAATCGACACTTCCGCCCGTATAATACTTCATACGGTGCCATCTCGATGCTCGAATGGTAAATATTATTGTAGGCAAATTCTGCTAGTGGCAAGTGACTATCCCAACTTATTTTCAAATCTATTGCGCATAAGCGTAACATGTCCTCCAAAATTTGGTTAACTCGTTTGGTCTGGACGTCAGTCTAAGGATGATAAGCGGAGTTAAAATGCAACTGTGTGCCCAGCGCTGCCTGTAGACAGTTCTAAATTGCGATACGAATCTTCTATCCTGATCTGACATGATTGAAGTTGGCATACCGTGTAGTTAGACTAATTCATCCAAATATAGTTGAGCCAACCAATTGATGCCCCCAGAGATATTGATCGGGATAAAATGTGCCGACTTGATCATTCTATCTATGATTACCCAAATCGCATCATACCCTCGTGGCATCTTCGGCAAGACAACTATGAAATCTATGAAAATTTGATCATATTTCAACTCTGGAATATGAAAGTTCAGCAGCTCCCCGCCTAGCCTTTAATGTTCTAATTTTACCTACTGACGGGCCATACATTGTGACACAAAGAGTGTGATATCTTTCTTTATACCGTGCCACCAAAAGTTTACGCGCAAGTCCTTATACATCTTGTTACTCCCCGGATGTAAGGTATAATTTGCATAATGCGCTTCCGTCAATATTTTATTTCGAAGCTTTGTGTCGTTGGGCACACACAGTCTTTCCTTCACTGCAGTTGAAGTATTCTATTCTCGTCTACCATAAAGTTGGTTGCCTTTCCTGTTAAAGTCATCTCGCGCATCATCTCTAGGTACGGGTCATCCTTTTGTGTAGACTTGATTCGCTCTAGCAAGATCGGGGCAAAGGTTTATTTGAGCCAGTTGTATCCCTCGGTGTCGAACTCAGAGTTCGATACCCATATCCTCCAAATCCTACAATAACCTTTTGTCAACTGATAGAGACGTTATATACTTCCGGCGAAACGAATCCGACACAATATTGCCTTTGCCTAGAGTATAATCTATTGATAAATAATAATCTTTAATGAGTTTTAGTCAACATCTCTGCTTTAAGTTCAATTTCTTTGGATTGAAAAGATACTTGAGGCTCTGATGATCCATGTAGATTTTGTAAG
Organism: Iris macrosiphon; assembly: GCA_036927795.1. Taxonomy (NCBI): domain Eukaryota; kingdom Viridiplantae; phylum Streptophyta; class Magnoliopsida; order Asparagales; family Iridaceae; genus Iris; species Iris macrosiphon. Next base: position 113,221,948 of record JAYESA010000019.1, on the reverse strand, counting down.
CCGCACCATAGAGGTAGTATTGCCACAATTTTAATACGAATACAATTGTCGCCAGTTCTAGATCATGTGTAGGATAATTCTTTTCATGTGGCTTAAGTTATCTCAAAGCGAAGGATATCACTTTATCACTTTGCATTAGTACACACCCCAAGACCTAGCCAGATGCGTCACTAAAAATCTAAAATACCTCATCGCCCTCCGAAAGTGTAAGTATTGGAGCTGACACGAGACACTGTTTTAATTCTTGACAACTAGCTTCACAGTCATTAGTCCACTAAAATTTCACTCCCTTGTGGGTGAGGCGAGTCTGAGGCGACGCTACTTTAGCAAAATCTTTTACAAATATTTTGTAATAACCAGCAAAATTAATTAAACTTGGGACTTCGCTAGCTGACGTGGGCAGTTTCCACTCCACCATTGCATCAAATTTCTTTAGATCCATGGACACTTTCCAACGAGATAACGTGTCCAAGGAATGACACGCTACTCATCCAAAATTCCTATTTACTTAGCTTGGCATAGAGCTAATTTTCCCGTAGGGTCTATAGTAATGTTCTCAAATGGGCGGTATGATCTTCCTTGCTCTTTGAATATATAAGGATATCATCGATGAACACGACCACAAACTTATCTAAGTAGGGGCGGAAGACTCGGTTCATCATATTTATGAAGGTAGTAGGGGCGTTGGTTAAACCAAATGACATAACCAAAAATTTGTAGTGTCCATATCTCGTACGAAATGTAGACTTAGGGACGTCGTCTGGCTTAATCTTCAACTAATGGTAACCAGAGAGGAGATAAATCTTCGAAAATACTATCGCACCTTGGAGTTGGTCGAATAGGTCATCGATTCTAGATAGAGAATACTTGTTTCTGAACAGTAACGTTATTGAGTTCACGATAATCGATGCACAGCCGCATTGTACCATATTTTTTTAAACAAATAATACCGGGGATCCCCTTGGTGAGACACTAGGGTGAATGTATCCACGATCCAACAATTCCTGGAGTTGGACCGTAAGTTCCTTTAATTCTGTAGGAGCCATCCTGTACGGGGCTCTAGAGATCGGTCTTGTATTCGGAAAGGTATCAATGCATAACTTAATCTCTCATTCCGGTGGTATCCTGGGTATTACTTCAGGAAATATATCAGAAAATTTGACCATGACTTCATTGTGAACGGGGTCGACACATTCCTTATGTGTGTCCTGGAGAGAAGCCAAATACCCTTCTCAACCAGAATGTAACATTCGTCGGCTGTTGCTGCTGAAATTACCATGGATGGCTTGGTCGATGTCGTAACATACGAGTATGAGAATTCTGTCTCTCCTGGCAGACGAAACACAACTCTCTTTCATGTGAAATCAATCATCGCACCACATGCACTAAGCCAATCTATATCCAGAATGATATCATAATCCTTTATGTCAAGAACAAAGACATCGAGTGACAAATTCCTACCTCCAATATATAAATAGCCATCCCTACATATCAAGTTAGCAGGCATCTCCACCCCAGATGGAGTGCTAACAATATATTTTATATTTAATACAGATATTTTCGTTTTATGTTCTACAACATAATCAACAGATATGAAACTATGAGTAGTACCAGAGTAAAATAGTACACGTGCAGGAATGACATTAAATAACAATATACGTGTCATGAATGTATTCGAAGTGAAGGCCTCCTCACGAGTCAAAGCATATACTTGACCTTGAGAACCAGTTCTCTGATTTTGATTTTTTCCAGCTTCAAGTGCCCATGGAGCTTGCCCACGATTCTTATAATTCTGAGGTGGTGGCTACTGGCGATGAGCACCCTGATTAGAATCCCCCTTGGATAATCCTAAAGTATGTGGCCCAGGTGACCACATTTAAATCATCCCCCATCGGGGACTTTACAGTTAGGAGAGGTGTGCCCCTTGTTGCGGTATTGAAGATTGTAAAACCCACCATAATTATTGCCTGGAAGCTACCGTTGTTCGGGCGCTTTGGGCCATCGTACCTTCCCCCATCATTCGATTGTTTATTGTTGATATTAAGCACTGGTGGGGCGACCAGAGCTGTTGTAGGATAGTGTTTATCCAGCTCCTTCGCACAGTTTAAAGATTCTATGAAGGTCTTATACTTATTAATCACCACTAGCGACTATAGAGCAAGCCTAAATCTCTGCTCGAAGCAGCAGGCCTTTGCCGCTTCATCGGTGAACCTTTGGTAGCATAATACTGAGATAGCCGAGAAATTTCTGTCTCATACTTCTTCACGGACATATTACCCTATTCCAGTCTGTTGAACTCTTACTCATTCTGGCGTTGTTTCGTTGAGGAAAAGTACTATTCCGGAAAGGCTTCCTTGAACATCATCCACGTAATCTTTATAGCCCCGTTCACTCCAGCAATCATGTGTTTCCAATTTTGCTACCTGTAGTGGGCATTGGACACCAACAACATTTGTGCGCATGATACCATCTTTAGCCTAGTAATGTTGAGAAGTTCAAGATGCTCCTCCACTTCAGCTAATAAATCGACCACGATAGTAACTTTTTTTGTTCCCGTAAACGGAATAATGCAAATCTTCTTGAACTATGTAATATCCGTGGCGAAGCTTTTCTTCTTCGCTGGTTGATTACAATCCGCCCGGATGATGTCAACTATCCTCGTAGTAGGGGCAATTGGAGCGGCTATAGGCGTAGCATTAGAATTATTGGCTACAACCGTCTGCAACATCTATTACAGATCTTTGATTTGTCTTTGCTAGGCCACTCATCGCTTCTGTTACACTTCCAATATGCTCAATACCCTATCAATCAGGTCTGTTGAAGAGGCCAATGTTGCTGGCACCCTCGAACTTTTGGGGTTTTCGTGTCCGGACTTGGTCATTTTTTCAGAACACATAAAGAAAATATTAGTCTAATAAAATATTATGGACTTATTGTATGGAGCATCTCATTTTGCGGCAACAAAAATTCAAGGCTTCATAACCCATAAACTTGTATCGTTTTTGAATATCTTAAACCCAAAATATTTCGAGGAAGTAATACCGTGCTCTGCTACCAAACTGTCTGTCACACTCCAAAACCAGAATACTGGAGTGGATGCGAACAAGGCCAGCTACGTACATCAGAGTACTCAATACCCCAAGATACTATCACGGATGTCTAGACATATGGGGGTTTTACTCTATAATCCAACAATCATTCTTGGGTCAAGAGTCTGAGATGTCTCAATCTCACGCAAGCAACAAGTTACAAGATGTATGATCAATAAACATATAATAGTAAGGCATCCCAAACTATACATACAAAGATAATTATGAAGCTAGTTACAAAATAAAGAACTAGCAATAGTACAATATTACATGATCAACTCTAGCTTTAGTCTAGAATATGCTTTATATGTAGGCCCGCAGACTAGAATGTCAAGTTCCAAAATATGAGCTAAACACGTGCTCGGTGACTAAATGCCTCTAAAGTATAAGTATAAGATCAAGTGGGTGATGAAAAGAAATCCACTAATGTCCTCGGGTGCTCCTGGTATTCACCAGCTTGAAACGGTAAGTACGGAAGATCCTGCAGTCCTGCTCCAAAATCTGGCCATAAAAAACCAGTAAGGTTGGACCCCTAAACAACAAGTACCATAAAGGAGCCAACCAAGGAACTAAAACCTTCATGCAGACAAATCAATAAGAAATAGCACAAGGAATAGTTAAATAAATACAACAGGTAAAATAATAGTTAAATAGTTCTGGAGTATTTAAACAAGGATATCTGAAATTAATACTCAGGTTACAGTATCAGGATCAGTTGTTAAACAAATTAGGACAGGACTAGACTGGAAATCAAGCAATTACGGCAAATCATGCCCTACGGCTTGCTATCATTAGCTAACTAGGGTTATCACAGTCCTAGTCACTAACACATGTAGTTTGAGATTCCATACAGTCACATGCCTTGAAAACTATCTGGGTTATCCAGGTGTAAGGATACATAGAACAGATTATATCAGGTATAGTAATTTACAGGAATATACAATACTCGACGATGTGTTGGAAGTATGTCCCTAACGACGGAGAGCTCGAAATTCATCAAGTGTCACTAGAATATTGGGATTGCATATAGCCAAGAAATCTCTCTAGATTCATCTAATTCATTAATCGGGTTGTTATCCTAGGCAAATTATCAAGAATTCCTGACCGTGGTGCTCAAAAATTTATCTTAGACATGATGTAGGACAGGACAAGACTGTAGCTTGACAAGTACATTCAGGACAAAAGCAAGAAAATCAACCACGAGAATTTATTTTATTAATTCAGGCATTATAATTTAAGAAATTCTAGCATGTTAAGAGTGTGAATCGTCGAGCCACTATCAGGAATATCAATATCGGTCAGGTTAACTCGATACGACGAGATATTATCAGGAATATCGGTACAAGTCTGGTGTCGGGAGTTTAAGATTAACAATATCAATATAATCCATGTTTAATTCTAGCATGTCAGGTGTGCGCTTTGTCGAGCAACTATAAGGAGTATCATTACAAGTCAGGTGTCGGGAGTTCAGATTAATAGTGTCATTACAATCCATGTTCAAAAAATACCAGGTTCTGGCAGGTTGTCATAATTTGGGTTATAAGAAATTTAGAGAAAGCTTGGATGTATAAGAAAGCTTGGATGTATAAGAATTAAGTATAATAAGCTAAACAAAAAAATATATTGTCACGACCCGCACTCGGAATAAGGGCACGAGTAGTGAGCAACGCCCAGCCTACACCACAACATCGGCGTTAGAATATTGTCTCGTCAACTCTACTATCTAAACATCTCATACAATATATACATGGTACCTGTCAATCATCTCAACTCCAAACAGAGAAACAATATGGTATCTGATAAATGTAAACTATACTCAATTATAATGCAAACTAAGGAAGATAAAGCAATAGATGGAATAACGAAAAAAAAGAGTCACAATACATCAACAACTTCGAAATACTATATACATGCCATAAGCCTCAATAAAGTCTAATACAAATCTAACTTGTAAGTCTAAACTTCATTAGCCTCTAGTACTAGGTCCTCATGCTTTAAAGGAGTATCCTCTAATGGTACGCCGTCCTGCGGCTCGTAGTAGGTAGGACACTGGTCTAAGAGCCAATCATCTGAAAAATATATCCAGTTAGGATTGGAGCGAAGTACATACCTCTGAAAATAGTTCCAAATACATAATTGAGCATATATAACAGATAATAGAAAAGAATACAAGATAACTAAATATCATAAAGTAATGAACTAGAGTGAACAGGTAATGATCTCGAATGAAGAACAGGCAATATAATAACGACAAATAAATAGAAATAGATAAAACTAGCTAATGTGCCATAGAGTACAAGTATATTATGTGATCGATTTTGGTTGAACACGAATACAATATGGTAATTCGATTATACATGTGATATATAATCGACATATACACGAATACACTTGGGCTTGATCACATAACCAAGTCCTGCCCCCCATCCCCAACCAATACTTATAGATCCAATCACGACACGTTATGAACACGAATATGGGCACACTGAACATGAGCAGTGTGTCAACACGAAGTACACTAAATCAATGTTCGATATACATGTGAAGGAGTACCCGCTGAACACGGTAAGGGATAACATTTCCTGACAGGATCTATATAATACCAGTCTGTGAAACCACTGGGTCGGAATCAAGGATACATTTCTAGAACATATGATATATACACTATCATAAAATAAAAACTAACAGAGAAATGTACTCGCCTCTGGTCCTGGGCAAAGGTGTCTCTCGATGCCCAAGCTGGTGTCACACAATCCTATATAAAAAATATTATGTCAAATTATGTAATGAAGTTAATAAATGCTAAAATGATCTAAACATGCTTTTCTAAGTCCATTTCTAGCTTACTAGGTTCATACTAGGTCATGCTAGTTAATGGGTCTTTCCTTAGTTAACAACTTAACATTAACTATACATATACATATACTAATAATTAATATTATCTAACTGCTATATTTACTGATAACTACTAGTATCATATCTAACTAACTATTAACAACTGATACTAACATAATTATTAATCTAGATTGTACTATACTAACTGAGTTCTAAGCTAACTTAACTAAACTAGCAGCTACTAATCACAACATTAACTCACTAGTATATACTAATGAGGTTTGAATTAATCATTACTAACTGATACTTATCTTAGTATGCAACTTGACACATCTTAGGGTATGACTGATATACTAACATAACACTAACCATTAGCTAACATTTAAACCACTAACACTAACACCTATTGCTGATATATTTCTGATACACCCATCAGTTTCTCACTATATACAATTTTTATATATGATCAACACTACCTCACCCTTTATATCAGACTACAACCACCTGGTGCACACACAATCATACCTCACCTGAAAATAACTCACTGGGTCTTCCCCTTGCTGCTGAACACTCCTCATGCCAGGATATCCGACCTCCAAACTTACCTCACTGTTGCTGCTATGGCTTTACATTCTACTGTTACTGCTCTTGCCTTCATGCTATTGCTGCTATTGTTCTTCATATGCTGCTGCTACTGCTAGCTGCATCTATTACCCTGATACTCATCTACACTTGATTACTCATATAACCACATCATGGTTGACATTGATACCTCACCTGACACTCCTCAAATCATTGACCACACTGAACACAGATACTCCTCTATACACCTAACACAAGTGCACTCCACCAACACCAAGGCCTGAACACTACTCCATCTCCTTTTGTGCACAGGTACTGCACTTGTACTACCACCTGTTGCTCCTAAGGCCCTGTACTCAGGTAGTACCTGAGCCCCATATATGCACAAGTTTGTATTGACAACACACAGTCTCACTCCCCTCTAGTGCCTTACCAATGCCCCCAAGTGTTGCCCCTGAGCTCTCCCTCTCTTATTTCCAAATTGCTACTGCTACTGCTATTGAGGTTGTTGTGTGCTCCTCTACCTAGGTGTATTAGCTGTAGGTATAACCCTATTGTACAACAGTGTTAAAGTAATATACTGCAATGCAAGCTTCAGTAGCTAAATCCCCATACCATACTCAAGTCCCCTCACTTACACATAACTGCCACCCTCATACTGCACTTAAGAACATAATCCACTCTTTCTCACTCACTGTCTAGTTCTTGTCCTGCTACAATGAACACAAATCAAGCATACCTCACCATCATCTCCTTCTCAATAATTATCACACATATATATACATATATAACACCTAATAAGGTTCATATACACCTAATGCAATATATCAAATACTTGGTGGGCGATACCAAGATACTCACGATACGTACCCAAAATCTCACGATACTCTCCCAAAGATCATGCAATACTATAATATATTAAATATAGTATATATAATAGCTATTTAAAATACAATGAAATGGATTTGGCATACTAGAGCCCTCCATACAAGCAAATACCCCTCCTACGACACCGTATCATGACACATCACAATACGCACCCATCATATCCAATTGTGGACACGTATCTAGTCCCATAACCCCGATCTAAGTCTAATCAGATCTAATTGGTCTCATGACAAAATATTGATATGTCAATCTCGTAATTCCCCCAACATGCACACAAAATACCACATAGAACTTATAATACATAGCCAATTAGCCTAGAAATTGTTCCTATATGCAGACATACGTGTTTTGTCCCTTAGTTGGATACGCGTCACATGCTCACTCAAAAGGTCATCTATATGCAGGCATTGGTTATTTTAAACCGTTGTATAAAAGGGTGTTGTACTTTCCACTACTCGGTTTCTACGCCGACTGTGTGGTCACTGTCACTAAAAACTCTATAAATAGAGACCTCTATCAACGAAAAAAGGAGGAGAAAAATTGGTCGAACGATCGCCAGAGAGGGGAGGAGAAAAATTGGTCGAACGATCGCCAAAAAGGAGAGGAGAATCCAGAGCTCAGGCAAAGAGAAGGGATCGACGACTTTGGCATCGAGCATCCACCCTCTTTAGCAACCTTCGAAGCTGCTTTCTGTCTTCCACGACACTTCTTCAACATCGTGTGGTCCAAGGGCTAAAGTGATCGACTGCAAATCAGACACCTATAGCAATATTTACCCAGATTAAATAAATTGTACTTAGTCATCCTCGTGTAGGATCAAATTGTACAATCTTGTTTGTAGACAAAAAAGAAGGGCGGGTTTTCGTATAAGATCTCGTTTTCCACATTATCAATCTTTTCCCGTTTATTATCCTAAACAGCAGGCTAGAATATCAAGTTCTAAAATATGAGTTAAATACATGCTCGGTGGCTAAATGCCTTAGAAGTATAAGTACAAGATCAAGTGGGTGATAAAAAGAAACCCACTCATGTCCTCAGGTACTCATGGTGTTCACCATCTTGAAGCAGGATGTATGGGAGATCCTGCGGTCCTGCTCTAAAATCTGGCCATACAAAACCAGTGGGGTCAGACCCCAAAATAGCAAGTACCACAAGGGAGCCATCTTAGGATCTAAAATCATCATGCAGACAAATCAGTAAGAAATAGCACAAGGAATAGTTAAATAAGTACATCAGGTAAAATAACAGTTAAATAGTTCTGGAGTATTTAAACAAGGATATCTGAAATTAGTACTCAGGTTACAGTCTCAGGAACAGTTGTTAAAAAAATTAGGACATGACTAGACTAGACTAAAAATTAAGCAATTATGACAAATTATGTCCTACGGCTTGCTTTCATTAACTAACTAGGGTTATCACAGTCCTATTTACTAACACATGTAGTTTGAGATTCCATACAGCCACATGTCTTGCAGACTATCCGGGTTATCCAGGCTAAAGGATACATAAAATAGATTATATCAGGTATAGTAATTTACAGGAATACGTAATATTCGATGGCGTGCTGGAAGTATGCCCCTTACGACAGAGATCTCCAAATCCATTAAGTGTCGCTAGGATACAGGGATTGCATATAGCCAGAAAATCTCTCTAATTGCTTCTAATTCATTAATCTAGTTGTTATCCTAGGCAAGTTATCAAGAATTCTTGACCATGGTACTTAGGAATTTGCCTAAGATATGATATAGGACAAGATATGATAGTAGCTTGAGAAGTACATTCAGGACAAGAGCAAGCAAATCAACCACGGAAATTTATCTTATCAATTCAAGTGTTACAGTTCAGAAAATTCTAGCATGTTAAGAGTGTGCTTCGTCGAGCCAGTATCAGGAATATTAGTACCATTCAGGTCAACTCGATACGTCAAGCTATTATCAAGAATATCGGTACAAGTCTGGTATTAAAATTTTAAGATTAACAGTGTCAATACAATCCATGTTCAATTCTAGCATATCAGGAGTGCGCTTTGTCGAGCTACTATCAGAAGTATCAGAACAAGTCAGTTGTTGTGAGTTTAGATTAATAGTGGCAATATAATCCATGTTTAGGAAATCCTAGGTTCTGGCAGTGTCATGACCCATACCCAGAATAAGGGCACGAGTAGTGAATAACGTCCAGCCTACGCCGCAGCATAGGCGGTAGAACGCTGTCTGGGTCAACCATACTATCTAAATATCTCATACAATATATATAAGGTACCTATCAATGTTATCTTAACTCCAAACGGAGGAACAATATGGCATATGATAATGGTAAACAATACTCAATCACAATATAAACTAGGGGAATAAATAACACGATATGTAATAGAAAAGTAGTATAAGAGTCACAAATACATCCACAAGTTCACAATATAAATTTAGGCACAAATTAACTCTCAAGATAATATATACAAGCCAAGAGTCTAAAATAAGACTAATACAATATCCAAAAATATGAAACTAGGCCTCCTTGGTCACTTGCCCTAGGTGGTTCTCCTGCTCTAGGGGAGAATCCTCTAAAGGCTCACCGTCCTGCGACCCATAATAAGTGGGACACTGATCCACAAGCCAGTCATCTAAAAAATATATCCAATCAAGATTGGAGCAAAGTACATATCTCTGAAAGCAGTTCCAAATATATGGTAGAGCATATATGATAAATAATAGAAGAGAATACAAGATAACTAGTAATAGAAAATAGAAATGAACTAGAAAATGTACTGGAATAAAGAACAAGTAATATGAATAACTGCAAGTGATAAAAATAGATAAACTACCTAATGTGCCATAGAGTACAAATTCGTTATGTGATCGATTTGGGTTGAACACGAATATAATATGGTAACTTGATTACACGTGTGATATATAATCGACATGTACATGAATACACTTTGACTTGATCACATAACCAACTCCTACTCCCCCGTCCCCAACCAATACTCATGGATCCAATCATGACACATTACGAACACGAATATAAGCACACTGAACACAAGCAGTGTGTGAACATAAAGTACACGATAATCAATACCCAATACACACGATAAAATATTTTTGAAGGAGTACCCGCTGAATTCGGTAGGGGATAACATCTCCTGACAGGATCCATATAATACCAGTCCGTGTAGCCACTGTGTCGGAATTATGAAAACAGTTCTAGAACATGTGATATATACACTATCATAAAATAAAAACTAGCAGAGAGATGTACTCGCCTAGGATCCTGAGAAAAGTTGTCTCTTGTTGCCCAAGCTGATGTCACATAATCCTATTTAGGAACATTATGTCAATTTGGGTGCAATGAATGATAAATGAGTTAAACAATGCACTAATATGCTTTCTAGGTCATTTTTAGGTATTACTAGGTCATACCTAGGTTCTAGGTCCATACCTAGAAGGTATTAGCTGTACTAGCTAATATAACTAAGGTATCTATATATAACTTAGTATATACTAGCTTTATCTTAGATTATACCTTGGTTCCTACTCATTAACTTAGTATCTTTAACATAATCTTAGCATATACTACTACCCTACTCTAATATTCCTATTACCTTAGCTATAGATTATTACCCTACCCCAATAGCTTAATCCCTCAAGTACATCTAGTTATATATATGTATACTCATATCATATACTTAACATATACCTGGTACTTACACTTCAACAATTCCCTTACTTGGACTATAATTCAGACCCTCACTACACTCATTCTAATACCCATATCTGACCAATACCTCACACAACACATTCATACACCCTTCACTGTGAACTGATGTGTACAACACATCCAATCAATTGCAATGGTGTATCTCTTCACTCATCCATCTTATACTTGTAAATGCTAATGCCACCTTATGCTAAACCAGACACCCCAAGTCCATGGAAGTACCAAAGTGGCACTGCATTCATCTGATACTACTGCTAATGCTTGTGTTCTTCAACTCAGGTCTGGGCAGACCTGTATCCAAACCCGAGCATACCCAAACCAATGCAAAGAAAACACTGTCAACTCCCCAAACTATTTATAATTAATTCTCAGGTTCCTTCCCTTATATTTACTTGCATGAACTCCATCTCTTCCCCTGTAACACATCTGCATCCCGAGCCTTACCTTCAGTCACTTCCCACAAGGATAGCAACAAGTAGCAGTTGCTACAACTCAGGCAACCAATGTTGCTGCTGCCACTCTCTTTGAGGTCTAAAACAGACCTGTATGCCACCCCCTACTTGCTGTCACTACTCTACCTACTAGTGTTGTTGTTTCTACTATATTTCTCTCTAAAAATCCATGCAGCTGCTGCCGCTATAGTCCTTCTACTGCACCTTGCTGCTGTCATTCGTTGTCGTCAACCCCCTCATACTTCCATTATTCACAGACACACACACACAATCATTGTAAACCTGACCACACACTGGAGATTTAACTCCCCCTATATGTAGATATACAATAATACGCACACTCCCTGATATGGTTTAGACATGACTTCCCCCTTGAGCTCCTCATACATACGTAGTCAATCATCTACACGCATACACACATGACAAGACAACAGGCATACTACTATCTCTCTCTCTCTCTCTCTCTATATATATATATATATATATATATATATATATATATATATATATATATATATATATATATAACACACTAGATATTGATCAAACACTTAATAGGCATTAATGTGGTACACTAATATACACATCAAAGTGATACACCAAAACTCTCAATTCTCCATGATAAATATAAATACACCTCAATTACATATAATAACATCTATTATAACTAATTACAATAGGTATTGAAGAGAATTCATACCAAACACCCAAATTAAGCCCCGTATCATACCGTTTCATACCGTATCGTGATACGGCCTACTCATATTCATTTGTGGACATTTACCTAGTTTTAAAACCCTGATCTAAGTCTAATTAGATCTAATTGATCTCATGACACATAATTGATGTGTCAATCTCATAATTCTCCCAAAATATATACAAAAACTTATGTAGAATTCTTTATACACAACTAATTAGCCTAGAACTTATTCCTATAGGTAGCCATATGCTATTGGAGGATTTCTAATAGTTAAATGCATGATTTAGAAGCTAGAATAAAGGTGAATTTAGAATTGTACCTATTTGGAGATGGATTCCCAATAAAAAGCTTAATAGACACGATTCGAACACGATCTCTCCACCAAAGCTCCTTCTCCTTGCGCTCCTTGCTACTCCAAGCTCCAAAGCTCCTTAAGAAATAAAAATATGAGGGAATGAGGGTGAATTGAAGGTTAATTGATGGAGGGATAGAGTGAATTGGGGATCTAGAGAATTGGGGATCTCAAAATAAATGCAAATGAAGAGGACAGAGAGAGAGGAGACCCCTCTTATGTGGCCAACCCCTTCCCCCACTCCATGGCACCATCAAATATCCAATTTACCTCCCACATGATTAATTATGAATAATAATTAAGGATGGCTATTTTTAAAATTTCCACACTAATGCAAATTAGTCTAATGCTCCTAATTAATTAGTGGAAATGGGTCCCTTGGGCTTGATTCATGTTGGACTCAAATATTTGTCATGACAAGTCTAATTGAGTTCTCAAGTATCTAGTCTAACTATTAGGCTAATCTGCTAACTATAAATAAATAATACAAGTCACAATTATATATAGCACACTATTAATAAATAATTTATAGAAAGCACCAATTAATTATATATATATATATATATATTGCACTCTAAATAATTATAATCTCTAAAAAATGACTAGGCCAAATTATCAATTTACCCTTAGTTGAAAAAGTGAGGGTGACATACAGGTTCTCACTATTAAGATTATAAGCAATTTAGAGAAAGCTTGCATGCATAATAATCAAGCATAATAGGCTAAACAAGAAAATATATTAAAAGAAATTAAACTACTACAAGTGCCATAGGAGCATGATATAAGCAGGCACATAAAAAATGTCCTCATAACCAAGTCTGGCGCATAGATCACAACAGGCACATGGAATTAAAGCCGCATGAGAATGATAGGCACATAGGGTAATTTGGCCGCATGAGAGATGAGAAATCCACTTCTCGGTTAAAATGGTGAGTGATGGGCAATAAATACAATGTCAGAGAATTAATTGATGTGACTACCCGTGTCAGGAAAGTGACCGATGTGACTGGCCAAGAATGGTAGTTAGAAGGAAAAGACAAAATTATGAAAAGTCGTGCCAAGGTCGGTTCAGTTATGCACTCAATCAAGGAAGAGGCGCATGCGATTTTGGACGCATGAATACCTTTTTGCGTCCAGTGAGTCAACACAAAGAGTTTCTGCCATATAGCTTTTTCAAGCACTTTGTTTCAAAAAACTTGAGTGGATTCAGTCATGCGCCCAATAATTTAGGCACAAGCTGCAAGGATATATGACAAAGAGTTTTGTGCTGTATGGCACTCTCTGCCACATAGGTGCTGGACGCATGAAGTCCCATCATCCCAAAAAATAGTAAGTATGCCAAGAAAAAGCTTCAAGTCTAAAAACTTGTATTCTCCATATAATCCTTATTTTAAGTCTGAATCCAGCAAGGTAATGTTCTATAATATTTGAAATTGAAAGATCATCAACATAGAACCACTAGTTTTGGAAACTATCAAGTTTTAAGAGATCAAAACCAAGTAAACTCGTGGAAGCTACAAACTGGAAACTTAGATCTATAGCAACCAAGGCATCAAAACCAAAAATAACTAGAAGTAAATATGTAGAGAAACTCATAGGGAACAATATAGAGCAAATAAAATGCAAGGAAACTAAGTAAATGTAATATAGCAAGTTCTTCCTCCATGGCAAGATATACTTGCCTAAACCCACTACTAAGCTACTAATACTACCACCAAAGGGAATAGAGAGGTCGGTCTCTGGCTGCTCTCGGCTAGGGAGAGGAGAGGGAGAAGAAGAAACAGAAAGAAATGAAGAAGAATGAGGAGGAGAGAGAAAGGGAAGGATATATATATATATATATATCGGGTTTTGATCTCTTAAAGAAATGAAGAAGAATGAGGAGGAGAGAGAAAGGGAGAGAGAAAGGGAAGGATATATATATATATATATATATATATATATATATATATATATATATATATATATATATATATCAAAGGGTGACTAGCACTATTCATAATTCTAGAAATTATATGAAAATAGCATAGAAAATCCATAAATTACATTAAAAGCAATATACACCTATACACACATATACCAGATAAAATATAATAATACTAAATAGTGATACTGGTCTCACACTGTCACACCCCAGTTTCGCAGAACCGAACGTCCATGCTTAGGCTTCCTACACCCCGGTTCTGCAGAGCCACCGTCCTCGCCTGGTGTGATATCGTACAAGCCTGGGGTTGTGCTTGTTCAAGGCAAGATCGTGCTCCTTTTGTAAAATAGATATTTAAAGATAGAGTATGCAGCATTCACAAAAAAATTGAACACACATTTAAAATAAAAATAGCTCTTTATTGATAATACTTTGAAGTAAAACATAAGACCCTTAAATGGACCAAATAAAATTCCAAACTTGGCTTACAACTTGTAGAAATATTGAAATGAGATACAAAGTTTCTCCATACATCATATCTCTTATTAAAATATTAAAAATGCTCATGGACCACCTTCAGTAGCAGTCTTCTTCTCCACTTGGAAGCTTCAAGTGCAAGGCTTCTAAAATATCGGATAAAAACCTTCAATGTTCACTCGCATCAGCTAAATCCCCAGAACCTGGGGATGCCCACAAGCTTGGGTCAGTACGCAACATGTACTGGTGAGCGGTTACAACCAACTTACCTAAAAAGCCAGCACTAAGTAGATATGTGAAAGCAGCAACTATTATGATATGATCTTGCTATGTTGCCTTAAGTTGAGTTTAATAATTCATAATGTAGGAACATAAGGAACATAATGATTATCACTAAGTAGATATATGAAAGAAGCAACTATTATGATATGATCTTGCTATGTTATCCATCACGACCCGCACCCAGAATAAGGGCACAAGTGGTGAACAACGCCCAGCCTATGTCGCAGCATCGGCAGTAGAATATTGTCTGGGTCAACATAACTATCTACATATCTCACACAATATATATAAGGTACCAGTCATGTTATCTCAACTCCAATTGGATGAACAATATAATGTGTGATAAATAATAATCAATACTCAATCACAATATTAAATTAGAGAAAGAATGGCACGATATGGATTAGAAGTAAAAAAAATACAAGAGTCTCAATACAAGTCCAATCTTAACATAAGTCTCAAAAATAATACATTCCATAAAGTCTACTAAAATCAAATACAACTCATAATAAAAAGTCTAAGTCTCTCCAATGGGTGGTGCTATCTCAAGAGGCTCTACGGGTGCGGGCTTAACTGCCTCGCCATCATGTGGCCCGTAAGGACACCAGTCTTCTAATGAATCATCTAAAAAATATATTCAGTCATGATTGGACAAAGTACAATCTAATAGCAGTTCTAATAATTGACAAAAACTATGAAATAATAATTGTAAAGAAAATAAATGATGCAAGTAACTGACTAGTATATATCACGAGAAAGAGAATCAAGGTAAGTAATTGAATAAACTTAGAGCAATATGAGCAATATGGTATGGAACATCACTGTAATAAACTAGAAATAAGGAAATGAAATAATAGCTTTTGCCTTGATATATTAGCAAAATATGTGATCTACTTGGGCCTAACACGGGCTATATAAATAAATGGGAGCTAGCGTGACCAAACGTGGGTTGCATGATCTGCTAGCTATCACGGGATACACTATATCAAGGGCTATAAGGTATGATCACATATTTACTAATATTTTTCCATCCTCCGACTAGTACACGAATCCAAATTATGACACGTTATAATACGTTTATCACGATGCACGGTCTATAATTTTTTGCACTATGATCACAGTCTATATAATCACGGAGATATCACGTAATAACTAAGTAATTATGAAGCACAACACAGTGATCACTGAGTTATCATGATAATAATATCTCATGACAAGGATCCACGCATACCAATCCATGTAAATATCGTGTCAAGAATCAAATATGTCAATACTAAATACATAGAACATAGAGACTGTCAAATAAGAAAACTATCAGAGAATGTACTCGCCTCTGATCCTGGGCAAAAAATGTCACTCGGTGTCCGAGCTAGTATCTGTCACGCCCCAGTCCCAAAATATATGGGACCAGACACGTGGCAATGGCCAACTGGTACGACTCCGTAGGGCTTTCCAATTTAATGGACCCGATGAAGTGCACTTACGCTGTCCATGGTCAAGTGATCCAAGTAATAATCTAATTCTAACATACAACAACTAAATCTAAATCTCAATCCAGGGTAAGTAATCTCAAGAAAGAACGATACACATCATCAGTCTGCAGTCCAATAATACATCCGTTTGAATAGACCAGAAGAACAACATAGGTCTATAAATACTAGGCCATAAAAGCAGAATAAAATGGAAAGTAATACATGACTGAAATAGCTGGAAATGTAAATATACCTGCAATGACGTCCACACTCTACTAGATCAAATATCCTGCAACTGCACAAACAACCTGAAAGGGATCTAGGTCCTCAGAGTGACGTAACAAGATACAAAAATACAAGCCATAAAGTAAATACTGAATAAATAAAGGGGGTGTGTGCTAACCATCTAAGTGAATACAATTTGAGGACAACTTAGTACGTATGGGAAAGTGTAGGCTAGACATATGCTGACATATTTTACCAATCGTCATAACTGACTAGTATATGCCACATATACCCCCAGACCATGGGCACTCTGATAACGTCTATCTCCGAGGAGCATTGTATTTGAAATAGTATAACGTCCAACGTTCTATAGAGTGTGGTATCTGCAAAAATAACAAGTGAGGTCCAACACTCTAAAGAATGTGGTATCTGCAATATATATACGTCCGTATCACTCCGTCGAGTGCGGTATCTGTATAAAGGAGGTGGGTGTCCCAAACGCCTACTAGTCGTCCTTTCCGCCCAATGATCTATGCATGTCGTATCACAACACGCCTTAGCTACTACGCTGAGGCGTCGTAGATCTGGCTCATAGTCTATCGTTAGAACAATAGTCCAACCTTACAACCAAACAAGGACAATGATTGGACCTTCGTACCACAATATTCTATGCTCCGGCTACTAATAACTGCTAAGTCTTCTATCATGCATCACTAATAGCAGTTATTCCCTATCCGTCGTACGCCTACACGTACAGGTGGCCAACCACATACGCAAGTCTGTGCCTTACATGAGACTCACAACACGTGTAAGAAATGTGTCAAGGCCTGGGGAGTCACACCAATAACTCTACAACTTTAGGTGGGTCCACTAGACACTAAGTCAGACACAAGTCCTAACGTCAACATTTTCGTTGCCTGCACCCGAGTCTTCTCAGACGCACATAGTTATATAATATTAAATTAAATAAACATGCCACTAAAAATAACTGAATTTAAATAGTGCAATAAAGGCAAGGTATACTTGCTTGCGCGAGGCTGCTGATGACGGGGTCCCGGTACCGCGTCCAAGCCCTCAAGTCCCGCAGTACCTAGAGATGAGATACAAACCAATAATCAATAATCTATTCTATGACAGACAGGGATGTGATACACGTCTAATCATATATATTCCAACTCAGCTATAACTCACAGGGGCATGACGCTAGAGGGTTAACCCAGGTTGACTAAGGGTTATTTACAAATATGATCAATCACCCGTTTAATACCACCAGAACAATCCTCGATCAATTTTGTTGCTCTTCCTCAGTCCTACTGTATTCAGCATGATATTCCGTTAATTTAACCCTGATCAAATTCTCAGTTTCACCTCAGTGTTCACAGACGTTAACATGCACCTTTACTATCATCCTCGAAATAAATAAATAAATAATAATTACTTATAAAAACCCTCAATTATATATAACCTTTACCATTTCATAATAACTATTACTCATCTAAGTTCAACAGTATCTATCAGTTCTCAAAGAGTGACTAATGGTTTGATATTGCATATATTTCCCAATCAATCACCTGTTCCTCCATGTCCATCAATATCTTGGAACGATTATATCAAACCTTAAAACTTGATGCATTCATAAACCCTTACATAATCTATATCATATCCATCCCAACTCAATATATATACCATAAACCATAAAACTCGAAGTAGCGTTCACCAATCCTAAGGCTCGATTAAACCAAAGTTTTGTTATCATACACTATTTCACACAATTTATCCTTCTCCCTGATACTAATCAATAATTTAATATCACAACATCATTTCATCATAATTAAACCAGCTCCTCGACAACCATCATAGTGTATATACTACATTGTAATAAACCCTAAGATTTCACATGACATATATAAACCCTATGCTCAAAGTCTAGCTTCTTAAACCCTAACCTTAACTATGTTACATTAAACCATAAATAATACTATACTAGCTATGAAGATGGGGGAGAGTGTACCTCGGTGGCGGCGCATGGTCGACGCCCGGTTGGCCGGAGTGAGGTCGACAGCGGGGTGCTGGAGATTGTGGGAGGGGGAGCTCAGTCGAAGATGATATATCATCTGCAGTAGGCCAGAGTCGGGGTGCTGTGCGGTGATGCACAGTCGCCGGAGTCGGGGACTGCACCTACGCTGTGGAGTCGGGGCTACGCCAGACCGATGGGACAGGCCAAAGCCGATGGAGAGACTCGAAGTGCTACGGGTCACAGCGGAGCAGTGGCTGCTCAGCCGAGGCAGGGGAGCAGCAGTTCCATGAAGTTGAGGGATGGCTGGTCGATTGCACGAGGAGGCTGGAGTAGGCTGTCAAAGAGCAGCGGGAGATCTCGGTACCGGACCGATTCGTCGGAGAACCGCGGGTGTCAGCCGTGGGGTGCACTGTGCCGGTCGGGGGAGAGTCGGACCGGACGGGGGTGGCTGTCCCGTGGAGTCGGGACGAACACAGCGGTCGGGCGGCTGTTCAGTCCGTGTGGGAAGGCACAGCGGCGGTCGAGAAAGAACACAGCGACGGGCTGCTGTTCCGTCCGTGCGGGAAGGTCGGCGGGCTGTAGCCGGAGCGGGCGCTCCGTCGGAGTCGGCCGATGGGTCTTCTCACAGGGAGGGAAAAATCAAAAGAAGAAGAAGAGTGAAGGAAGGAGTTTGTTGGAGTTTCTTTGCATGAAGAATAAATGGAGGAGGGAGGAGAGAGAGTTAGGGGGGTTTTCCAATGCCACCAGAAATGCTGTCTCAAGTCTCGGTACATCTTCGTACCCCCGGGATAAAATAGAATAATCAAGCTATGAGCCTCGGTCATCAACTCTTGGCGTAGCTTGCCACTCGGAACGTATAGGCGATCTCCATACCTCAATGTTCCGTCTTCATGAATCTTGAATCACGTTTGCATGTCGGCCTCTGTCTTTTCTCGCAGTCGTCTAAATCTCGTGTCCGTAGGCAATACTGTCTTGATCCTCTCAACCAAAGTAGACTGAACCTCAAGACTGGCCATCTGTCCATCCATGCCTGGCAATACAATCTCAATCCTGAGTTCCTGAAAATCCTCTAATAATTGGCGATGAGTCATAAACTATATTCGCCTTGCCAGGGTGGTACTGCAACTCGATATTATAATCTGTCATAAATTCTAGCCAATGCCTTGTCTCATGTTGAGTTCCTTCTACGTGTAGGCATTCTTCAGACTTTTTGTGTTTTGTATAAATCTCAACATCTGTTCTACATAAAGGTAGTGTCACCATCGCTTTAGTGCAAATATCACTGCAGCTAGTCCTAGATCGTGTGTCTGATAGTTTTTCTCATGAACCCTTAGTCGTCCTGATGCGTAGACTATCTAATCTATTTAATCATAACTCATATTTGCTGAGCTTGGCGTACAGCCTCTCATGTCTCAGCGTCTCCATCATGATCCCGAGATGCTTCTCATGCTCCTTCTGGCTCTTGGAATATACCAAGATGTCGTCAATAAATACCACCACGAACTTGTCAAAGTACTGGTAGAAGACGTTGTTCATCAAACACATAAATACAGCTGGCGCGTTGGTTAAACCAAACGGCATGACTAAAAACTCATAGTATCCATACTTCGTCCGGAAAGTCATCTTAGGAATGTCCTCTCTCCGTACTTAGATCTGATGATAGCTGGATCTGAGATCGATCTTCAAAATACATATACGCCACTTAGCTGATTCTAACAATCCTTCGATATGCGACAAGGGTACTTGCCCTTTATTGCTACGGTATTTAATGCCCTGTAATCGTTATGCAACGTATCGTCCCGTCCTTCTTTGGTACAATAAGATGGTTGCTCCCCATGAAAAAATACTAGCTCGACTGAAACCCTTGTCTAAGAGATCCTCCACGACGGACCTACAACTCAACCAACTCTATCAGTGCTAGTCTGAAGACAGAAAATTAACTGGCTCGGCTCTTGGAGTCAACTCTATAATAACTCTATCTCTCTGTCAGGTGGCAGGCCGAAAAGATTCTCTAGAACCACATCCTCAAACTCTGGTATAATGCGGGGTACACTGGTTCCCCTTTTGCAATGTGTGCCTCAAAGGTAGGTGGGCACCATGCTTCCAGGCTCTCCAAAAACTCAAACTCAGGGTAATCCGGTGGTCTAAAGGTGACACAACCACGACGACAATCAAGCGTTGCGTGGTATTGGCTCAACCAATCCATGTCTAAGATAAGGTCATAGTCTAGACTAAACCTCAAAATAATTTCTCCCGTTCTGTTTCCAACCTCAATCCTCAAAAGAAAAAATTTTCTTGCCTAATGTATAATTATCTTCTCCTTAAAGTTTTCCCTAAAATTCTATTCCTCAAATTCCTTCTTTTCCTTATTTATCTGTCCAAGTCACCTAGTGCAATTATAATAATGATGTCACCCAAGCACCTACTAAAATTTTTGGTATTAGATCATCATCATCCAAGTGAGAGCTTGCAATTTTATCTCCTCTTAGTCCATAATATCATTCCAAGTATTGCTATCATATCCAACCACTAGTTTCCATCATCAGGCTATGCATTCCCATAAATTATTCTAGGTCATGATTATCAATCCTTCTAGCTCTCAGTACTTCCAAGATCACTGTTACCTCATGCACGGGTAGGGTACTACTGAGTCCAACTCTCTTGCCAACCTTTCATACTAGATCCAGAATCCAAAGAACCCATCAATCTATTCTGATAAGGTAACAATCTTCTCAGAGAAAGGTATACGAATTTTGTCTTCTGCCGTCTGGTCTTCGATCTTCTTCTGGAGGGAAAACATCAGTCACAAGCATTCGTCTTCCCGAACAATAGGGGATGAGAAACAATGATAACGATATTGACGAAAATTGAATGAATACAAATTGGAAGTCCAAGGGCGATAATCACATACAAGAGAAGTTTTAAAAATTGGTTATGGATTAAGACCTTATTCACATTAATCCTAAGTTGCAGGCTCGTTCGGTACAGTAACGTAACCGAAATGATTTGCTCTGACCTGCATGGGCCACCACTAAAACCATGTCACGCCCTAGTCCCAAAATCTATGGGACCAGACTCGTGGCAATGGCCAACTAGTACGACTCCGTAGGGCTTTCCAATTTAATGGACCTGACGAAGTGCACTTACACTGTCCATGGTCAAGTAATCCAAGTAATAATCTAATTCTAACATACAATAACTAAATTTAAATCTCAATCCAGGGTAAGTAATCTCAAGAAAGAATGATACGCATCATCAGTCTGCAGCCCAATAATACATCCGTTCGAATAGACCAGAAGAACAACATAGGTCTATAAACACTAGGCCATAAAAGCAGAATAAAATGGAAAGTAATACATGACTGAAATAGCTGAAAATATAAATATACCTGCAATGACGTCCACAATCTACTAGATCAAATATCCTGCAACTACACAAACAACCTGGAAGGGATCCAGGTCCTCAGAGGAACGTAACAAGATAAAAAAATACAAGCCATTAAGTAAATACTGAATAAATAAAGGGGGGTGTGCTAACCATCTAAGTGAATACAATTTGAGGACAACTTAGTACGTATGGGAAAGTGTAGGCTAGACATATGCTGACGTATTTTACCAATCGTTATGACTGACTAGTATATGCCACATATGCCCCCAGACCATGGGCACTCTGATAATGTCCATCTCCGAGGAGCATGGTATCTGAAATAGTATAACCTCCAACGTTCTATAGAGTATGGTATTTGCAAAAATAACAAGTGACATCCAATATTCTAAAGAACGTGGTATCTGCAATATATACGTCCGTATCACTCTGTCGAGTGCGGTATCTGTATAAAGGAGGTGGGTGTCCCATACGCCTACTAGTTGTCCTCCCCACCCAATGATCTATGCATGCCGTATCACAACACGCCTTAGCTACTACGCCGAGGCGTCGTAGCTCTGGCTCATAGTCTATCGTTAGAACAATAGTCCAACCTTACAACCAAACAAGGACAATGATTGGACCTTCGTACCACAATATTCTATGCTCCGGCTACTAATAACTGCTAAGTCTTCTATCATGCATCGCTAATAGCAGTTATTTCCTATCCATTGCACGTCTACACGTACAGGTGGCCAACCACATACGCAAGTCTGTGCCCTACATGAGACTCACAACACGTGTAAGAAATGTGTCAAGGCCTGGGAAGTCACACCAACAACTCCACAACTTTAGGTGGGTCCACTAGACACTAAGTCAGACACAAGTCCTAACGTCAACGTTTTTGTTGCCTGCACCCGAGTCTTCTCGGACGTGCACAGTTATATAATATTAAATTAAATAAACATGCTACTAAAAATAACTGAATTTAAACAGTGCAACAAAGGCAAGGTATACTTGCCTGCGCGAGGCTGCTGATGACGGGGTCCCGGTACCGCATCCAAGCCCTCAGGTCCCGCAGTACCTGGAGATGAAATACAAACCAATAATCAATAATCTATTCTACGACAGACAGGTATGTGATATACGTCTAATCATATATTTTCCAACTCAGCTACAACTCACAGGGGCATGACGCTAGAGGGTTAACCCAGGTTGACTAAGGGTTATTTACAAATATGATCAATCACCCGTTTAATACCACCAGAACAATCCTCGATCAATTTTGTTGCTCTTCCTCAGTCTTACTGTATTTAGCATGATATTCCGTTAATTTAACCCTGATCAAATCCTCAGTTTCACCTCAATGTTCACAAACGTTAACATTCACCTTTACTATCATCCTCGAAATAAATAAATAACAATTACTTATAAAAACCCTCAATTATATATAACCTTTACCATTTCTCAATAACTACTACTCATCTAAGTTCAACATTATTTATCAGTTCTCAAAGAATGACTAATGGTTTGATATTGCATAATATTTTCCAATCAATCACCTGCTCCTCCATGTCCATCAATATCTTGGAATGATTATATCAAACCTTAAAACTTGATGCATTCATAAACCCTCACATAATCTATATCATATCCATCCCAACTCAATGCATATACCATAAACCATAAAACTCGAAGTAGAGTTCACCAATCCTAAGGCTCGATTAAACCAAAGTTTTGTTATCACACACTATTTCACACAATTTATCCTTCTTCCTGATACTAATCAATAATTTAATATCACAATATCATTTCATCATAATTAAACCAGCTCCTCGACAACCATCATAGTGTATATACTACATTGTAATAAACCCTAAGATTTTACATGACATATATAAACCCTATGATCAAAGTCTAGCTTCTTAAACCCTAACCTTAACTATGTTACATTAAACCATAAATAATAATACACTAGCTATGAAGATGGGGGAGAGTGTACCTCGGTGGCGGCGCGTGGTCGACGCCCGGTTGGCCGAAGTGAGGTCGACAGCAGGGTGCTGGAGATTGCGGAAGGGGGAGCTCAGTCGAAGGTGATGTATCGTCGGCAGTAGGCCAGAGTCGGGGTGTTGTACGGTGGTGCACAGCCGCCGGAGTCGGGGACTGCACCTACTCTGTGGAGTCGGGGCTACGCCGGACCGATGGGACAGGCCGGAGCCGCTAGGGAGACTCGAAGTGCTACGGGTCACATCGGAGCAGTGGTTGCTCAGCCGGGGTGGGGGAGCAGCAGCTCCGTGAAGTCGAGGGATGGCCGGTCGACTGTACGAGAAGGCCGAAGTAGGCTGTCAGAGAGCAGCGGGAGATCTCGGCGCCGGACCGATTCGTCGGAGAACCGCGGGTGTCAGTCGTGGGGTGCACTGCGCCGGTCGGGGGAGAGTCGGGCCGGACGGGGGTGGCTTTCCCGTGGAGTCGGGATGAACACAGTAGTCGGGCTGTTCAGTCCGGCGGTCGGGCTGTTGTTCAGTCCATGCGGGAAGGCTTAGCGGCGGTCGGGAAAGAACACAACGGCGGGCTGCTGTTCAGTCCGTGCAGGAAGGTCGGTGGGCTGTAGCCGGAGCGGGCGCTCCGCCGGAGTCGGCCGGTGGGTCTTCTCACAGGGAGGGAAAAATCAAAAGAAGAAGAAGAGTGAAGGAAGGAGTTTGTTGGAGTTTCTTTGCATGAAGAATAAATGGAGGAGGGAGGAGAGAGAGTTAGGGGGGTTTTCCACACCTAGGGATTTGGGCCGACCTTGGGATTTGTGAGGGTGATGGTGATGGTTTTATAGGGAGTGGTGAATGGATGGAGGGTGTAGATTAGCCCATTCAAAATGGAGGGCTAAGATTTCTCATGAGAGAAATTATTTCTTCATGAGAAGTGGAGTGGGGGAGGGTGTAATCCGGTCCAACATAATTAACCTCTCCATTTGGTCTTGGCCAATGGGGTGAGGGCACCTAGAATTAATAAATTGTAACTTAGCCCCTTAAATTCAGGAAATTGCACGAACACATAAAATAACGCCAAAATTATGGAGAAAATTTCAGTTGATGATTTGCATGGCGAGGGGGTGTTGGGGGTTTGGCACGGGTTTAATTTAATGGCCAACGGGATTAATTGGAGATTAAATTAGGATTAGGCAAAGTCGGTATCCTTGATTAAAATAGAATTATAGTGCCCCGTGCTTTTAAATTAAATGGGGGCACTTAGGGTCAAAATTCGGAAATGACACAAAGGTCAAAAATGGTGGGGGCTTGGAGTCAGTCTTGGACCCTTTAGTTGGTCTGGCTCAACGGGTTAAGTTGGTATCTCCAAACTGAGGGTAACGACACAGGTGTCCGACACGGAATTTAATTATGGGATTTCGGTTACAGAAAATTGTGCAATTAATTTAGAGCACAAGGAAAATAATTTTGAGTGACGGAAAAGTCCAGTGCCTAATTTGGCAAGTCAAGTCAGAAGTACAATAGTCCGATGGAATTTATGGGCTGATAATGGGTTCCGAATAATTGAACAATGATACGGTGCGCCAAGGGTTTAATTAAATAAAATAACAGACAATACTACTCTAAACCTCAACATTTGCTGCTAATCCAAAATTTTCCAAATCCAAACCTGACTATCTATAGAATTAATCGAGGGGTTTTACAGTATCACACATACCTAGATATGAAGTTCATGTCAATATGGGTGTAATGAGTTATAATGAGATAGAATGCATTAAACATGCTCTACTAGGCCATTACTAGGTCCAACTAAGGTTATAAGGTCTAAAGTGGTTACTAATTAGCTAATAATAACTAATCTTAATTATACTAAGTTATTTCCTATGTCACAAGGTTAATTCTAGTAACTACCTTAACTATATATATACATTAAATTACCTTCAGTACTAACTATCCCTCTAACTAGTTAATTGACTACTGATACCAACTACTAGACTAACATATATACACTAATTGTCATGCACTAACTGATACAGCATTAAAATAACTAAACTACTAACTGATTACTCATAACTGATACTAACTATGTATCAATTACAAAATGCTAACAGACCCTCTAACTATTACCATTAGTTACTACTCCTAACTACTACTGCACACCATACCATCTGCATTCAGATATAACCTAAATTACCTACAACTAATACCCAAATATTTGGTGTTAGATACTTCCTTTAGATATCACCACTATTGATACTTCAAAGTATTAGTAATCAACTGATACTTAAATATCTAATGCTGAGATCCTAATACATGCACATTGGTGTAGCTCCATCAATAACTACCTGCATAACTGTCCAGATATCCCAATTAACAGTCACAAAATACCCTACCCAAGCATCTCCAAACCTACACTAAAAAGCAAACAACTACACTGCCCCATATCTGGTCTTCCCCAAACAGAGTGTACACACATCGGTTCAAGATCTAACTGCACTGTATAATTTCCCCCCTCTAAACACCTCCACTCATCTCCAGCAACAAATACACACACAACAACAATAACAGACACTTCACATAATATATACCCAAATATAACTATATATAGATATATATAACACATAATATCATATATATATATATATATATATATATATATATATATATTGAGGACATAATAACAAACACTTAGGGTGTTAAACTAGGGTATCCATGATACATAGCCAATTAGAATATCAAAATCCCAATTCCTCCATAATGAACACTGAAACACAACAATTATACTACTATATAACTAAAGTTACTTGCTATAATAGAATTTTAAGAGAAAATGTATAAATCATAAAAAATAGAGCCCCGTATCACATGGTATCATACCGTATCGTGAAACATCCTATTTGTGTCCAATTATGGACACTTGATGTGTCAATCTCATAATTTCCTTAAAATATACATAAATTACCATATAGAATTCATAATACACATTCAATTAGGCTAGAACTCAATATCTCGGTCTGGTGGCATAGTGCCTACTCAACCAATCCATCCCAAGTACTATGTCATAGATCAAAAGTGGCATTATGAGTAGACACACGCTTAACTCTCGGCCTCCTAGAGAAACTCTTTGATCCTTGCAAACATTACTGACCATGATAATGCCACCCCCAGTCAGGATCTTGCAAGTCCTTACCAACGATTCAGTCAAACGATTATGCTTTAAAGCAAAAGATACAGATAGAAAACTATGTGAAGCACCGGAATAAAATAAGGCATGATCTGTAAAAGAATCAAGATAGACTGAACCTGAGATGACATCTTCGACTGGCTCCTCCTTCTTAACTTTCATGGCGAAAGCTCTCCCCTGACGCTGAGAACCTCTCTACTATTGCTGGAGCTGAACGAACCACTACTATTGTGCCGGTAACGGAGGTCCCCTCTATTATCCCGTTGGTGGTCTCGATTATGCTCTCTATGCTTGTCCTCCGCCCTGACCTGCTCGAACGGGAGCTAGAAGACAATCTCACAACTGGTGGCCTGCCTCCCCATAATAGAGGCACACCCTAAGCCTCTTTCGGCAGACCTCATATGTATGTCCCATCTTTCCACAGTGAGTGGACTGCGGGGCCCACTGTACTGGCTTCGGGGCTTGTTGTGCCTGCTGCATTGGTGCCCCGAATGGTGCCTAAAAGTACTATCTCGGCTGCTGCTGTAAGTGAGGCTGCTTTGCTGGACCAGCACTACTACTCGCTCCTCCTATGTCCCTCGGCCTCTTGGAGCCAAGTTCTAAATCATCTTCGGCATGTTGTGCCTGTGCCAGGATCTCCTCAAAGGTAGTAGTATGGTGTCCACTAGTATGAGATTTAATCTCCCTGTTGAGATCTTTTCTGAAATTTTGGGCCTTCTTTCGGGGATTCTACCCCTCCTTGAAACGAACCAATCTGTAGTACTCCACTGTATACTCATCCACTGTCATACCTCCCTGGACGAGGTACTAAAAATGGCTCTCTAAAGATGTAGAGCCACATCTGGAAAGAACATTGCCTTGAAAAGCTCCTTAAAAGCCTCCCAAGTCAATCCTAGTACTGTAATCCTCGGGCCTGTCCTGAACTATGTTAAATTCATATCAAACATCATCCTTCCTACTGCCTCCACCTGTAGGCTCTCTGGAATCTGCGCCAATCACAGGTTTCGCTCAATATCCTTGATCCAATCATCAATATATAAAATCTCCTTAGTGCCCTTACAGTCCTTGGGCCCCATCTTTTTAAAGTCAATGATGGTCCCCGACCTCGGCTGCTGAGGGGCCTGCGGAGGTGGAGCTACCTGTGGTTGGACCAAGGCAGCTCTCTCGACTGTGATGAGTACAAGCTGGTGGGCATTCTTAATGCCCTGTCTCATGACCTCAGACTTGCGATGTTTGGCATATGCTTGGGCCCGCTGTGCCTCCATTATCTTCTGAAAGAGTGCAAACACCTGCATCGGATCAACTGCGGGTGGTGGAGGTAAAATCTCCTCTGAGACTGTTGGCCCTGTCCTCTGTACTGGAGGTGGAGCACCCCCAAAAGCTGTTGTCGATGCTCCCACCTGGACCGATGAAGCGACCCTCTAAGCTGAAGCTGCTGGAGAAGTGGATGGTACTTTCCACTTCGGAGGCGATGAAGTGACCGACCTCGCTGATATTGTGCCTGAGCGCTGGGATCGCATCTTTGATGCATCCTAAAGATTGATTGAAACAAAGGAATCAATATTGAATAAGATACGATATCCTCAAAGAAGGACAAAATTATTCAAAGAAAAGCAAGCATTCAGATAAATAAAGATAGCTAAGCAAATAATTGAAAGTGTTTCATAGTTATGATTGAGTATACTCTCAGCCTATATCCTATATCCTAAAGCAGGCTCGTAGTACCGCTCTAAGTCTGAGCACTACTACGATATCGATTAATTGCGACCTTTCGAAGACCTGCATGGTCCACCACTAAAAATATGTCATGGCCCGCACACAAAATACGGACACAAGTGGTGAATAACGCCCAGCCTATGTCGCGGCATTGGCGGTAGAACGATGTCTGGGTCAACATAACTATCTACATATCTCACACAATATATATAAGGTACCTGTCATGTCATCTTAACTCTAATTGGATTAACAATATAATGTGTGATAAATGATAATCAATACTCAAGCACAATATCAAACTAGAGGAAGAATGGCAAGATATGGATTAGAAGTAAAAGAAATACAAGAGTCTTAATACAAGTTCAATCTCAACAAAAGTCTCAAAATAATAATACATGCCATAAAATCTACTAAAATTAAATACAACTCATAATAAAAAGTATAAGTCTCTCCAGCTGGTGGTATTATCTCAAAAGGCTCTACGGGTGCAGGCTCAACTGCCTCGCCATCTTGTGGCCCATAATGCGTAGGACACTAGTCCTCTAATAAATTATCTAAAAAATATATCTAGTTAGGATTAGAGCGAAGTACAACCCAATAACAGTTCCAATAATTGACAAAAACTATGAAACAATAATTGTAAAGAAAATAAATAATGTAAGTAACTGAACTAGTCTATATCACAAGAAAGAGAATCAAGGTAAGTAATAGAATAAACTGAGAGCAATATGGTAAGGAACATCACTGTAATAAACTGGAAATAAGTAAATTAAATAATAGCTTGTGCCTTGAAATATTAGCAAAATATGTGATCGGTTTGGGCCTAACACGAGCTATATAAATAAATAGGAGCGAGCGTGACCATACATGAGTTGCATGATCTGTTAGCTATCACGGGCTACACTATATCACGGGCTATAAGGTATGATCACATATTTACTAATATTTCTCTATCCCCTAACTAGTACAGTATCCAAGTTATGATACGTTATAACACGTATATCATAATGTACGGTCTATAATATCATGCACTATGATCACGGTCTATATAATCACGGAGATATCACATAATCACAAAGTAATCATGAAGCACGACATAGTGATCACTGAGTTATCATGACAATAATATCTCATGACAAGGATCCAGGTATACCAATCCGTGTAAACATCGTGTCAGAAATCAAATATCTCAATACTAAATACATGAAACATAGAGATTGTCAAATAAGAAAACCATCAGAGAATGTACTTGCCTCTGGTCTTGAGCAAAAGATGTTACTCGATGTCCGAGCTAGTGTCACACACACCTCTAGATGTGAATATCATGTCAATATGGGTATAATGAGTGATAAATGAGCTGGAATGCATTAAACATGCTCTACTAGGCCATTACTAGGTCCAACTAAGGGTATAAGATCTAAAGTGGTTACTAGTTAACTAATACTAACTAATCTTAATTATACTAAGTTATTTCTTATGTCACAAGGTTAATACTAGTAACTACCTTAACTATATATATATTATATTACCTTAATTTCCTTTACTACTAACTATCCCTCTAACTAGTTAATTGACTACTGAAACCAACTACTAGACTAACATATATACACTAACTTTCATGGACTAA
Organism: Iris macrosiphon; assembly: GCA_036927795.1. NCBI lineage: Eukaryota > Viridiplantae > Streptophyta > Magnoliopsida > Asparagales > Iridaceae > Iris > Iris macrosiphon. The sequence goes on along the minus strand of JAYESA010000019.1, from coordinate 113,191,073 downwards.
CTGATACAACACTAAAATAACTAGTACTACAGACTGATTACTCATAACTGATACTAATTATATATCAATTACAAAATGCTAACAGACCCTCTAACTAATATCATTAGTTACTACTCCTAACTCCTACTGCTCACCACACCATCTGCATTCAGATATAACCTCAAGTACCTACTATAACCTCTGTATCCTGAAATTCTAGCTTAAACTTTGTTATTAGGTTAATTTGGGGCTATTGGGATTTTTTCCATAATTTTTTGATTAATTTAAAACTAGTAACACTAATTTTTTAGGACTTGCAACAATTTATTTTAGTGTCAACATAATTAAAAATTTCCCAAACTTTTATATTAGGTTGTAAATAATCAAATATATTTTCTAAAATTTTTTGGGAATTTTGTGATTATTTTTTTCATTTATTTTGAATTAATTATGAAATACTGAATTAAAAACTAATTTTCAGAAAAAGAAAAACTAATAAAACTAACCCGCCCAGTCAGCAGCCAGCCTGGCCCAGTTAGCGGGACCCAGCGGTCAGTGAGAGAGGGCGAGGATGGGTGCGGGTGAAGCGGTCCAAGCCAAGCCAAGCCGAGCCGAGTCCTAATCCGACTCAGACTCAGCCGAGCCAAGCCGGCTTGAACGCTGGTCGTTCGATCCAAGTGGGTAGTAGTGGATGGACGCAAAGTGGCACATCCTTTAGTCGCGACTGATCTCTCTCTCTCTCTCCTATATATATATATATATATATATATATATATATAGTATTTTGTTAAATTCTAGGATTTTCTTTTAGCCGATTTTGGAGAATTGTCATCTAGGATTTCCTTCATCTTCCAGAAGTATTACTCATAGCTCTGGACTCCAAACGCAGCCCAGTTTCTTGCATTAGAACTGTATTAAGGTTAGATTTCTGAATATGTAAATTTTTTCACGAAATTATGAATATTAAAATCTAGAAAATTCGTAGAGCACAGCATATCCAAAAATAGACGTATCTCGGTGTTTTTGCAATTTCCGGAGAACCAGGAATCAGAATCATGAACCATTTGAAGTTTCGGAAAGGTAATGTAGAGATCATTGACATATGTTTTTAGTAGGATTTAATACAAAATATTACTATACTTTTAATTGTGTAGAACTTTTAGGTTAATAATCAACCAACCACCGTTGCACAATACGATTTTAGGTATGCGCAATAATTCCCAAACAAATTTGAATTCGGATGAGCCATAAATTCTAGCATATTTTTGATGATGAAATATATAGGAAACCATGCATGAAAGTCGAGTTTGCATTGGTTGACTTTTTGGTCAACAGATTGCCTCGATTTGCGTGTCATGAGTCTCGAGTTGATAAAATTTAGTTTATTTTGACAAAATTTAGGAATTAACCTAAAAATCAGAATAATAAGATTAAAATAGGATTTTAGAGAAATTATTCTAGAATTAAATAAATTAAAATAAATTATCTTTTGACATGGTAAATTTGTAATACATAGGCTATTTGGACTGTGACTTGGACTCTGATTCGTACCAGCTAAGGACTACAGGCGAGTACATTTCCGTGATTACTTTCAGTGCTTGATAGTCTCTATAATGCATGCTTAGTATTGATTATTTGATTCTTGACACTTGTTACACGGATTAGTATGATGGATTCTTATTATGAGATACGTGACTATTCTGGATTTTATTATTTCTTCGTGACTGGTTTGGAATCCATGTGTACTTGTGGGAAAGGAAAATACTTAATAGACGTGTGAACAACCCTTTCTATTCCATGGTCTTTCTGGAATAATAGCAGCCATGCACGACATGTGTGATTTGCCGGATATTACCCCCTAGCCATTCACATGTCAACAAGGTATTTCAAATCACATAAAGTAGTTTATTCCCATCTGTTCTTCCATACTTTGCAGTTATTTCTTTTGTGGCTTGGAGATATTATACTATATGTTTGCGATGACAGGACTTCAGCATTGGTTATTCTAGTTGCTTTATTGTGAGTTTAGTTTATTGCTGTCATATATTCCTTACTATTTATTGTCTTATAGCTTTTACCATGTGTTGGAACTGATTTTACTGTGATGTACTCATTCCTTTTCTGACTGGATAAATATTTTAGGTGACTACAATGAGGATGCAATCCCTACACATTATGGACAGTATGCTAGCGACATAATAGAGCCTGATCTTGCCCTTCTGGAGGATTATGGAGAGTTAGCGGCTCAGATACCGTTTGCAATTGAGTAGTTTAGTAGTAGTTGATTTTATTAGTTATTTTAGACCGGATTGTTCTCCCGCAATTTTTCTAAAGTATTTTGAGTATTATACTTTAGATATTTAGTTTTTGGGGAAATTCCTTGAACCCGCATCAAGACTATTATTTCATTATCATCTTGGTGTATGCATTTAGACTAGTGCCCATGATTGAGTATAGTGTGGAGACATATATATGTTGTGAGTTATAGATTATACTTGTGGCTTATTGTACAGCGTTCTACTGCTGACACTATGGCGTAGGCTGGGCGTACTCATGACTCATGCCCAAATCCAGGGTGCAGGTCGTGACACATTTTTAGTGGTGACCCATGCAGGTCAGGTTTTGCACCAGGTTGCGAACTCGTAGTGGTACTCAAGTTAGATGTAAAACTGTGAGCCTGCTATAGGATATACATACTAGGGATAGGAAGATACTCAATCACAACTAGGGATCCCATATACTCAACTTGCTAACCCTTACTATTTCCTTTCGTAAAATCGAACCACTTCCATAGTTGATTGTCCTTCTTGAATACTTTCTTATCTTATGCCATATCAACTATATTCTTGTTGCTTTTAACTTTTCAAAATGCCACCCAAGACTAAAGCGCGTGGTTCCAGAGCCAATGGTGCTTTCTCTACACCACCCGTATCATATAGCTTCATATCTGTATCCTTTATGCTTAAGCATAGTTTAGTAACAGAACCCTTGAGTAGGAGTTGTAAGATCATGACGGGTGGGGGAACTATCCTAGTCAGTGATACTTATAAGGGGCATCGTATTACCTTAGGAGGCCATAATTTGGATGCTAGTTTACTCGTAATACCACTTCTGAGTTTTAACATTGTCCTTAGAATGGATTGGTTAAGTATGCACCATGCTAGCATATACTGTCGTGAAGGACGTGTATTGTTCTGCCCTCTAGGAGAGCTAAAATTTGAGTTTGTTAGGGAAAGAGTTGAGCAGAGTGATGGAATTATTTATGGAGCCATGATAGCAGAAAAGGACTTGCCATACCCTATTTTGCATAATTTCTAGACGTATTTTCTGAGGAGCTACCTGGATGGCCACCGGACAGAGATCTTTAATTTTTTATAGACTTAGTGCCTGGGGAAGAACAGTTGTCGTAGCAAGTCTACAGGATCAACAACAGCGAGTTGGTAGAACTGAAGAAGCAAGTTGATGATTTGCTAGACAAGGGTTTTTATAGATCGAGATCCTCTCTTGGGGAGCCCCGGTCTTATTTGTACCAAAGAAAGATGGGTCGGTGCTAATGTGCATTGATTATAGGGCTCTGAACAACCTCACCATTAAAAATAAATATCCGCTACCAAGAATAGACGATCTTTTTGATCAGTTGAGCGGTGTGAGAGTATTTTTGAAGATTGATTTGAGGTCTGGCTATCATCAGTTGAAGGTGAAGAAGGAAGATATTCCGAAAACTATATTTCTGACAAGATACGGCCAATATGAGTTTATGATGATGCCATTTGGGTTGACTAATGCTCCGACAATTTTTATGAACTTGATGAACAAGGTGTTCCACCAATACCTTGACAAGTTCGTAGTAGTATTCATAGATGATATTCTTGTCTATTCGAAGACACTGGAAGACCATGAGAAGCATTTAAGGATTGTGCTAGAGACCCTTCGAAAGGAGAAGCTCTATGGAAAACTCTTGAAATATGAGTTCTTTCTGGATAAGGTAGAGTTCCTTGGGCATGTGGTAACTAGAGACTAGATATCGGTGGATCCAAAGAAGATTACTGTTGTAGAGTCTTGGACCACTCCGAGTTCTGTTGTAGAGATGAGAAGCTTCTTAGGATTGGCTGGGTATTACAGAAAATTTGTAAAGGATTTTTCTCGGATCGCAGAGCTGTTGACTAGACTCACTCGGAAGGATGTACAGTTCGTGTGGACCAAAGTATGTCAGGATGCATTTAATAAGCAAAAGAAGAGATTGACCACAACGCCTGTTTTGACGGTGCCATCGGGGATAGGGGGATTTATCATTTATAGCGATGATTCGGGGAAGGGCTTGGGATGTGTTCTAGAGTAGAACAAGAAGGTGGTGGCATATACTTCTAGATAGTTGCGGGAACATGAGAGAAACTATCCCACTCATGACTTAAAATTAGCAACGATAATTTTTGTTCTAAAGCTGTAAAGACATTATTTGTACGAAAAGCGTGTGGAAATATATACTGACCTTAAAAGCTTGAAGTACGTCTTTATGCAGAAAGAGCTGAATATGAGGCAGCGCGGGTGGCTAGAACTGATAAAGGATTTCGATATTTCACTGCAATACCATCCAGGGAAGGCTAACGTAGTTGCCGATGCCTTGAGCAGATATCCAGTAGCGATGTACTTAACAATGGATGATCACTTATTAGCAGAATTGGATAGCCTGGGCATTGAGGTTATTATTTCAGGAGTGGAGACACAGATGATGGGCATGTAGATTCAGTCAGGTTTTATGGAAAAGATCTGAGAGACACAGTACCAGGAAGAGGGTCTGCGAAACCTCAGAGCTCAAGTGCAGGCAGGATTGATGGATGACTTCCCTATGTTTAATTAGTCTAGTTATTTTTTATTAAAAATTGTAAACCCCCTCGTCAAATGTAGGATTTGTTTAAAAATTTTAAATTGAGAAACAACCACAACCTAAATCCCAAGTACCCAAATTAGTGTAACAGTCTACACCAAGCCTATTATGCCACGACTCCTGTGTACCACCTAAAAATCTAGTTCTTTATGTTTTCGACGCATTAGGAATTACCAAGTTAAATTGTTAAATTAATTTAAACTTAAGGCCAATTTCACCTCAAACGGAACCAAACCAAGCCCACATGTGCCCTTTCTAGTAGACCATTCCCATACCAACAAGGCCGGACAGGCCCAAACCTCGAGACCAGCCACAAACCACATCACCCATATAAATATACATCTCTTTCACTCAAACCACCATCTTCAAAGGAACCCTAACTGACCCCTACTCCAACCGAGTTCCCCTCCCCTGCCCGACTGCTCCCCAACCCGCCGGACACCCCTGCCTGACTACTCCCCAACCGACCGGTACACACCCCCAGCCCGACTGCTCCCAACCCGCCTGACACCCCTGCCCGACTGCTCCCCAACCGATCGGTGCACACCCCCAGCCCGACTGCTCCCCAACCCGCCGGACACCCCAGCCCGACTGCTCCCTAACCCGCCGGACACCCCTGCCCGACTGCTCCCTAACCCGCCGGACACCCCTGCCCGACTGCTCCCCAACCCGCCGGACACCCCCAGTCTGACTGATCCCCAACCCGACCGGTGCACACCCAAGCCCGACCGCTCCCCGCGTCCTGACGGCCACCCCCGCGCGACTCAACCAAGCAACGCCGCTGTCGGAGCAGCTGCTGCTGCTGCGGTCCCTGCTCTTGCTATTTCAGCCGCTGCCGCTGACGTTGCTCGCCGACCGACGTCAGAGTTCCCATTCGTCGGAGGACGACCAGGCGACGAGAAGAACCTTGTCCAGCCAGCGAGGTAAATGCCTATACTCTTTGTATCGTGTTCGTATGTAAGCATCGTGTCGTCCCGTCGAGAGTGTATTCTGAACACAACTTAATTAATCCTAAATTATATATATAATTGGCTTGATGATTAGCAAGAGTCAGAACTCATCTAATAACCAACGATTACCTTAATCATGAGACATGTCATCAAGGACCAGTATTTCACCTGGACCCTGGGCATAAACCCAGTATGTTGAGCAAGAAAACCAAGGACATATTTCTGTGAAGAGTAGAAGTAGTTGCCAAACCTTAACTCGATAATTTATTGTTGCAAGGTGCACGTTGACCAAAGACAGAACACGGGTACACCCTAGCTACGTGCACACTTGACGCTGTATTCGGTCAACAGTAAACCGACAACAATATTGAGGAGCAACGTCATAATTAATTATGTATTTCTTAGTGTCTGATATTAGGTTGTTATATTATGTTTTGTGTTTAGGACCATTGGACCAGCCGGGAGACACTGCAGGAACAGGCTGTAGAAGCATAAAAAATACGCTGGATAGCTCTACACAGCATGTTGATATTGGGTAGCGTAAAAAGATAGACCTCAGAGCCGTCAACGTGCAAACAGAGCTTTTCCGCTGAGCACAACATAAAAAATAAAGCTCAAGGACCATCCACGTAATACAGTATGTCCAGGCTACTTCAGCGTAAAAAGGGTGCTACATCGCCTTTATGGTGTAGAACTCATCCGCTTTCAATGCAGCATTGAAGTGTACGAGGAACGCTTCGTATTCTTCAAAATGAACCTGTCAGATCAAGCAATGAACCTGATGTCTGGACTCCTAACAGAGTACTGCACGACTACCCAGGCGATGACTATAATGATGGCGCGATACTGCAACACAGACTGTCATTTACTGCCATTTCTTTGGCGTAAACTGCTTTTACGCATACAAAGGAATATGCTGCCTAGTTTTACACAGGCAGATGTGAGCTGTTTACGCTCCGCAGAAGATAAACAGCCTGCCATATCAAAAGCTGCTCTTTGTACAGGGCTCGAGGCACGTCTCTGTATTTAATACGCAGAGCGATGACAGGTTCTCGAGGCACGTCTCTGCATTTAATGCACCGAATACTGACAGATGCCAGAGGCACGTCTCTGTATTTGATGCACAGAAGGGTGGCAGACCTTTAAAACACGCCTCTGTATTTAATGCGTAGGATAATGGCGGATCTCTGTATTTAATGCAGGAGATTTGATTAAATGTCACCGAACCGTCGTTTAGTGACATACCCTTTGCGTAAACTGCTTTTACGCATACAAGAGATACGCTGTCCAGTTTTACACAGGCAGACGTGAGCTTCTTACGCTCCGTAGAAGACAAACAGACTGCCACGTCAGCAGTTACTCTTCGTACGGGATTCAAGGAGCGTATCTGCATTTAATGTGCAGAATGATGGCAAATCTTCAAGTAACGCCTCTGCATTTAATGCGCAGGATGGGGGCAGATCTCTGCATTTAATGCAAGAAATTTAATTATATCTCCAAAAGCTGTAATTTTGGCTAAAACGTCCACATCATCTCGGCTTCTACGCCCATTCGTCTTCTATGCCCACTCGGCTTCTACGCCTACTCGGCTTCTACGTCTACTCGGCTTCTATGCCTACTTGGCTTCTACGCCATGGTGACAGTTATTGGCTTCTACGCCAACCTCTTCTACACAAAGCATAACTACCAACGTGGCTTCTATGCCGCGATCTTCGCAGCAGTTATACGCGTTGTCCCTTAGTTGAACACGCGTCACACGCTCATTCAAAAGGTCATCTATACGCAGGCAATGGTTATTGTAACCGTCGTGTAAAAGGGTGCTTTACTTTCTACTACTCGGTTTTTACACCGACTGAGTGGTTACTGTCACTAAAACTCTATAAATAGAGACCTCTATTGACAGAGGTCCAAGGTCAAAGATTGGTCAAAAATTGGTCAAGAAATCCAGTATCAGATTCAAGGTCGAAGATTGATCGGAAATTGGTCAAGAAATCTAGTATCAGATCCAAGGTGGACAAAAAGGGAGAAATTGGGAGAGAAAATGGTCGAGAGAGAGAAGAATCCAGAGCTCAGGCAAAGAGAAGTGATCGACGACTTTGGCATCGGGCATCCACTCTCTTCAGCAACCTTCGAAGCTGCTTACTATCTTCTACGGCACTTCTTCATCATCGTGTGGTCCAAGGGACAAAGTGATCGACCACAGATCAGACTCCTATAGCAATATTTACCCAGATTAAATAAATTGTACTCGACATCCTCGTATAGGATTAAAATTATACAATCTTGTTTGTAAACACCGAACAAGGGCGGGTTTTCGTATAAGACCTCGTTTCCATATTTTCTTTCGTTTATCATCAAACACAAGATGGCGACTCTGCTGGGGACATCTTTCTCTTCTGACGAGAAAGCAATTGCTCAATACGATACGGTATCCGAGGGATCCATGAAAAAGATACTGGTCGTCCAATTCGACCAATCTTCCTACGAAGACATGCTTCGAACAGGGGGTAGCTCTCACTCTCTCTTTGTCCAAGACAACAGGAATCTGCGTAAGGTCTAGATGCCCAAGACATCCTCTACCATTCCTGTCGACTCTCCGATCTCTTCGATTTCTTCGACCAACGAAGTTGTAGCATTGCTCCCTCCGCGCCTTGTGCGTAAAATTTAGTCACCCGTCTCTGACAGGGCAGACAAAACTTCTGGCAATGCCTCAGTGCTAATCCAGAAGTATACTTCGTGCTCTGTGCATAAAATTTAGTCCCCCGTCTCTGGCAGAAAAGACGAAACTTCGGACAATGCCTCAGCGCTAGTCCAGAAGCCTACACCGCGCTCTGCGCGTAGAAATCAGTCTCCCGTCCCTAGCGGAATAGACAAAATTTTTGACAATGTCTTATCGCCAAATCAGAAGTTCCAAACGCGCTCCGCACGTAAAAATGCATCTGCCTTCCGCGGAAAAGCAGATGATCCCTGCAATCAACGCAAGGGAAAGCAAGCGGCGGACTACTCAACTTCTCAGCCTTTATGCCAGCAAGGGAACAATCTGCCCGCCCTCCGAATTATGCGAGAGGCTGACGGCCGACTGAGGACATCCTCAGCTTTACGCCAACCAGAGCAGAGCTCCAAATTATGCCAGGAGAAGCCCCTCAGCGTAAAGAAGGCTCAATTTGCAAAAAGACATCCTCCTCGGAGATTATTCGCTACCTAGATGGCCAACCTGTTGTATACATGTGGCACAGGGAAAATTATGGTTCCCAACATCCGCATGCCCACTGATGTGAACAGAAGGAACAAGCCATCTTCTTCTTCTGTAAATCCTTCTGACCTGCGTGGGTACCTGATCCAGAAACTTGAAGACAAGGGTCATAAACAGGCTTCAGTTCCCCTAACGGTCAAACGCGACGAGATCTTGTGGGAAGATGCATCAACATCTAATGTCGTCATGACAGATGGACCACATGAAGATTCCATCTTTATTATTCCTCCAACTCGCGACGACCAGCATCCAATAGTCTTCGGTCGCAGACGGAGCAGCCTGATCATACAGAAAGAATTTTACGAGTCTGAAACTGGCAGAATACAAATTCACAGATACACCCCGCAAGCTTTGAAGATCATGCAAAGTATGGGTTATAACTTGAAGCTGGAATCAGGTCTCAACTAGGGGAAATGCAGACGAATGCTGCTGCACGGCGATCCCTACTATCAACGAACTTATTTCGGGTTAGGGTATACCACCTCCCTTGCAGCTCCTGAGTCAAACGAGGATATCTTTTCCTCTTCTCAAAATGGCTCAGCGCCCTCCAACTCATCTTATGCTCTCGAACGAACATTATCAGTAAATATGGTAGTGACAGATTCCTTCGAAGCAGACGAACAAGAATCTGAACTGTTTGAGAATGACGTTTGGGCTTAGCAAATGGATACACAATGGGAGTTCTGCTTCGAGCAGAGAGAACCTCCCACTGAAGATAAAGTTATCCAGATTGACGTTGGGGATGAACTTTCGCCAAAACCGATATTTATCAGTAACAATCTTTCCGAAGCAGAAAGGGAAGAAGTTATCCAGCTGATAAAAGAATATATCGACATCTTTGCGTGGAATTATGAGGACATGCTAGGCCTTGATCCAAAGGTGGCTACTCATAAGCTAAATATATTGCCCGATTCGAAGCCTGTGAAGCAACACCAACGCCGGTTCCGCCCGAATATGATGGACGCCATTGAAGCTGAAATCAAGAAGTTGATAGCCTGCGGTTTCATCCGTGAAGAACAACATCCCGACTGGGTCGCCAATGTTGTCCCGGTCATGAAGAAAAATAGAAAAGTACGTGTCTGCATCGATTACCGAGATCTGAATGCAGCCTGCCCCAAGGATGAGTTTCCTCTTCCCATCACAGACGTCATGATTGACAATACATGCAGTTTCGAACGTATGTCTTTTATGGATGGATATTCAGGATACAACCAAATCAAGATGCATCCTGAGGACGAGAAGCATACTGCCTTTCGAACACCATTGGGGGTATATTGCTATACGGTCATGCCCTTCGGATTAAAGAATGCCGGGGCTACGTACCAACGGGCTATGAGTAACATATTCCATGAGCATTTACGCAAGACAGTGGAATGTTACGTGGACGATGTAGCTGTCAAAAGCCACCTCAAGGATAATCATATCCAAGACTTGAAGACAGTATTTGAATTGATGCGCCAACATCAACTCAAAATGAATCCTATAAAGTCCATTCTAGGGATATCTAGTGGCAAATTTCTGGAATTTGTCATTACTGCCAAAGGCATTCAAGTGAACCCTGATAAAGTCAAGGCCATCTTAGAAATGCGACCGTCCCGTAATCTGAGAGAACTCAGGGGATTTCAAGGTCGTCTAGCTTATATTCGGAGATTCATATCCAACCTCTCTGGGAGAAGTCAGCCCTTTTCTCGTCTCATGAAGAAAGGTGTATCCTTTGTATGGGACGAAGCCTGTCAGCAAGCGTTCGGTGATATCAAACGCTACCTCACTAGTCCGCCAGTTCTGGTGCCTCCTATCATAGGAAGACCATTCGTGCTGTATGTTTGAGCGATGGATCATTCTCTGGGAGCTCTTCTCGCATAGAAGAACGATATGGGTCATGAACATGCTATCTACTACCTCAGCAGGATGATAGTCGGAGCCGAACACTGGTACAACCCAGTGGAGAAATAATGCTTGGCTCTGATGTTCGCTATCCAGAAAACATGATACTATGTCACAGGCCAAACCATTCACATCATCTCCAGGGTCAATCCTCTTCGGGTACTGATGAACAAGCCAAGCGTTCTTAATTCCCGACTTGCAACTTGGGCGATGTTATTAACATCGTATGACATGGTGTACGTCCCTCAGAAGTCCGTCAAAGGCCAAGCGTTGGCTGACTTCCTAGTTGCTCATCCGATCCCGGAGGCCTCCAAACTGTACGAGGACATTCCCGACGAAGTTGCAGAGTATAATTCCTTAATGGAAGGCGATGCATGGCAACTATTCTTCGAAGGTGCCTCCAGGACTGGTCCCAAAGGAAACATAATTTCGAGAGTAGGAATTGTCCTGGTTACTCCTGATAAGCTCGTCATCTACCGAGCATATTCTCTTAGCGAGCCCTATTCTAACAATGTGGCAGAGTATAACGCTCTACTAATCGGGCTCCAAGTCGTTAAAGAATTGGGCGTCAAATCTCTGGAAGCTTTCGGTGATTCTCTGCTGATCGTCAATCAAGTCAGAGGAATATATGAAGTCAGAAATCCATACCTCATCCCCTATCACCGAGCAACGGTCGAGATAGTCATGACATTCAAAGGATTCCTGGAATATGTGCCTCGATCTCAGAATATAGAAGCTGATGCCCTAGCCAGTCTAGCTGCAGATTTAGCTACCCCTATAAGAAGGCAGAATTCGGTGATCCTTCTTAGCAGAGATTTATTCTGTGTAAAAAATAACTTTCACATAGAACGCAGCTACGTTGTAAATACATATCCTCCCAGGAGAGACTGGAGAAGTCCCTTTATAGATTTCGTAGCATACAAAATCTTATCGGAGGACCCTAAAGAAGCAGTATCCGTCAAAAGACGATCATTGCGCTTCTATTTTGACGCATCTTCACAATGTCTATATCGTCGGACCTACGACAGACTTCTATTAAGATGTCTCTCAGATGCTGAGGCACAGTGAATCATCCGTGAAGCTCACAACGGCGTATACGGAGCGCATCAACCCGGTCCTAAGCTACAGGATCGCATCAGAAGAATGTGCTATTACTGGCCTACTATGATCACAGATGCAATAAAGTATGCAAGACAGCGCAGAGCCTGTCAGGTCCATGCAGACTTTATCTATTAACCTCCTGAACATCTACATCCTACGGTTGCATCCTGGCCTTTCGAAGCATGGGGTATGGATATCATTGGTCATATTCATCCGTCTTCTTCTAGAGGTCACCGGTTCATACTGGCCATCACGGATTATTTCTCCAAATGGGCGGAGGCGATCCCTCTTGCTGTGGTGAAGGCATCTAATATGATCAGCTTCATCAAGCATCATGTCATTTATCGCTTTGGGATACCCCGGAGGATAATTCATGACAATGAGCCTCAATTCATCAGCCAAGCATTTTATCAATTTTGTGATAAAAATAGGATACAATATATGGCCTTTACGGCATATAATCCTGCTGCTAATGGTTTGGCGGAAGCTTTCAACAAAACCATTATCAAGCTCTTAAAAAAGTTCGTCTTTTCGAACAAGAGGATTGGAATGAGAAGCTGGGAGAATGTCTCTGGGCATACCGCACAATGGTACAAGCACCGACAGGTTGCACCCCGTTCTCATTAGTTTACGGGAGCGAAGCAGTTCTTCCCACCGAGATCCAAATTTTGTCACTCAGGATAGCCGTGGCTAATGAGTTGACTCAAGAAAAGAATGACCTGTTAAGGCTTCAAGAGCTAGAAGGATTAGATGAGAAACGCCTCCAAGCTCAACAGCACATCGCGTTCTACCAAGCACGCATTTCCGGAGCTTTTAATCAAAAAGTAAAGGAAAGAGTGTTCAAAGTCGGCGAGCTAGTTTTAGCCGTAAGAAGGCCAATAATTCTTACTCACAGGAGTAAGGGCAAATTCCAGTCCAAACTTATGTGATCGAGACGACGTTCTCAAACGTCGCTTACAGGTTAGCCAAGCCTAATGGAGACCTGTTAATGGCTCCTATCAATGGCAAATTCCTAAAAAGGTACTATGCTTAACCTACTTTGCTCAAGTGGAATATGGCGAAAACCTCATTCTGACAAAACTACTTCCAAAATGAAATTAGTTGGATCGTATTCTATCATGTTCATATTACCTCTGAATAGATATATCCTACTAAAACTTACCGAGAGTATATCACGTCCATATTACCTCTGATATCACTTTTACCCAAACCTGTCATTTATATTCTAAAATAATTGGTCCACAAAGTCAGATGAAAGCCTCTTTACTATTCCAAAAAAAAGAGCGAAAGTACATTGAAAAGCAAAAAAGTATATCATTTGGGGGGAGCGGTTAGATCGCGAATCTGTTACGCCAGAGCAACCATTCTCTCATCTCGGGAGTTCAAGACGTCAGTGCGAGCCCGTTCCAACCTTGCCGCATTGTGGTTCAAAGCAGCTAGCTCAGACCGAGCCCGCACAAAACCTGAGTGGAAAGCACCCACATGCGTCAGATTATGCAGAACAGTCGCCCGTCGCTCCTTCAGCACATCTCGGGCTGCTGACAAAGAGAGAGCCTTCGCCTCTACTCAAACGAGCTCATCCTTCAATATGCGGGCCTACGCTGCCACTTCCTCAAATTTGGCTTCTTACCAGGTCAACTCGGGGACGATATACTCTAATTTGACATGCTCACGATCCATTTCCTGCTGCTGAGCCACGATGGACTTATTCAGAGACTCTATCTGTTCAGCAAGCTGCGCAGTCAGGGAGTCGTACCTAGCTTGAACGAGACCGTCAATGTTACCTCGAGCTAGCTGCAAGTATTCATTAATGGGTTGCTCCAAACCATTAACTATATCCTCCAGCGTGTCAGCCACCCCAGTGTCGTTGAATTCTCGGATCGGCACTATCGCGGACCGGTAGAACCTCCTCAGCGACGCAAAGCTCAAATTCTTCCCCAACACCATTAATATTAACATTTTCAAGGTGGTATAGAAGATACTGGTGTACTGCTCGGCTAGCACAGCTAGATCCGAATGGACGCTGGTGGTGGCCGCGATATTGGCAAGTCCCCCTCCAAGAACAACCGCAGACGATGTTGCCACGGCCGTCGCCTCAACAGGTGGTGCGACAAAAGAAGAAGCGCCAACACCGGACGAAGTGACCGACGTACTCAAAGGAGGCATTGTCGCAATGACAGGCTCGTCCTCCTCTTGAGATATCGAAATCTCTTCAACAGGCGAGCTGGCACCCGAAGATGTTTCCTCTTCAAAATCAGGCACCTCCGTGTCGCCGCCAGGACCTGATACAGAGCCAAAGGGCACATCTACACTGCCCTTCCCGAAGATGTCTTCCCCTGAAAAGAAGACAAAAAGAAGTTAATATCAACATAATATTAATTTTCCTAAAGAAGAGGCATAAAAGACGGCATTTACCCATGGCCAATGGTGTATATGTCGCATCCGCGGCCAGTCAGCTAAATCATTTCTTAGTGATGCTAGGCAAGCTGTCATACCTGAAGAAGGGGGTGCGCTAACAGACATCGGCAGGTACTCTTTCGAATCTTCGCCGAGATCCACTTGAGGTTCACCAGGTGGAATCTCGCTGGGTGAACCTACAGACACGGTAGGGGTCTCTCCCGATGCTGATCCGAATAAAGATATCCTCATTCGGCTCGGCCCCGAAGGCGATCTCGTTCTACTACCTGAAGCGGTAGCAGCGACAGCAGCCTCCAACAGGAATTCTCCGGCACTACGAGCCGGAACATTAGAGGGTCCCTCTCTAAAAGGCGAGGAACCTCCAATCAAAGAATAATCCCCAATATGGGGAGATGCAGGCTCACTTCTGGGAGCCTCAATACCAGGAATCCGGAGAGGACGAGTAACCGTCTTCTTCTTCTCTTGAGAGGGGAAGTCTCCTTCGGAGCAGGAGCCCTTCGCTTCCCAGAGATTACCAGAGGCCCTGCGGGCAGAGGTACTTCACCCCTCGATACCGCTAACAGAGGCTCATTTGGATTGACGGACTCCTCACCCTCGTTAGAAGAAACCGAGGGGACTTCGACTCTTCCCCCAGACTTGGAAGAGGGTACCCTAAAACTTCCATGTATATCAAAATTGTGATGGAAGGTGTTGGTTGCCACATAGAACTGGGCATACGAGTGGAGAATGCGCAACTCCAGGGAGAGTGAAATGACGGGCACGATAAAAGTTGCCTCAGTGCAACCCATAATGAAATATCGCCATCCTCTGGCTCCATCAATGAGTCCACCCCTGGACCTGAAGCTGGTGACGGCATTGCCCATGTGCAACTGGTCGTACCCGAATTGCCTAATAAACCGACTAGGCAAGTAGGGCTCGAAGAAGCAATGGTCTTCACTTCTGTACAGTAGATGGGAAGGTCTAATGCAGACCAACCAAATAAAAGACTCAGGAGAAAGAACGGTCTTCCCGTCGCCTACGTCCTGAAGTCTGATCCCTTGTTGATTGAGATGTACAGGGGGACAGTGCAGAAAACTTCCAGCTGTGACTAAAATTCAGCGCCGGCCGACAGTCTATAACTGTAGTCACGTTCCAGGAGGAATTCTTGTAGTTCAACAAGAAACTAGCCCCCGAACTACTGCCAGAGCCGGGAGACATAACCCTGGGGTTATGAAGAATTAACTATCCCATCAAATACAGGTATGGTAATTCTACCCTGGGAAAGCTATCACGCCGAGTTTCATCGGCGAGCAGCCCGTCAGTCATGGCCCTCAGGACAGCTTGAATGCGGCACACCATGGCAGGGAGCAAGCCCAGTCTTGCCCCGAACACCAGATGTACTGCAGGCCATAGCGTGTTACGGTGAATGCGGTCCTCAGATGCGATGCCGGGTACCACCAGTCGGCGCAGCCATATGGAGAGGAAGCCAGCCAGTTGAGCTTCCCTGGACAGAGGCCTGCGGCAGCGCCTCAAATAACTATAGGCCTTAGTGCCTGCAGGATACTTCCCTATCCCTTCGTCGAGGATCCAGTCCGGAGCCCCAACGTCTTCCATGAGATCGTCGACTACCTGAGCATTAAGCAGGCTCAGAAAATTCAGAGGCTGATCTTTGCCTTCCAAGACCTTCTCTAGCTTAACAGTCCTGGACCGGTGAAAGAAGAGGTAGGACGTCCATTTAATGATGTGAGCCAAATCTGAGGGCTCACCGTAAAAAGTGGTACAAGCGAGGTAGTGGCACATCAGCTCCTGGTATACTTCCACTACCCGAGGGTCTGAATCCCCCAACTCCCGGTTCATGGGAACATACTCTTCATATGGAGTATCCCCATCGACAGTCTCGAGATCTCTGCCATCTCGTGGAGGGCCAATCCCAACTCCCCCAGTGGAGTGGCGAAAGTCCTGGTGAGTGAGATATATCGCTCCATCAGTGCCAGAAACAGGTTAGGGTTGAGAGGTAATCCAACACTGGTGGCACTCACAGCTGCAAACAGACCAATGCTCTCCAACTCATTCTGAAAATGCTTCAGGGCCCATTCAACTAAGCGAGCCCATCGAAGATTTGTAGGGGTGATTCACCCACTTGCCCGGGGGTTCACCTTAGGGTATACTCCCCCGTGCCCCATGAAATTATTGCAGAAAGTCAGTAATTGGACTGGTTGGATCACTAAACTGTTTTCACTCGGGACACTGCCCGGGTATAGTCCCCTGAACGTCGTCACATTGCCGGAAGAGCGGCTGACAAACGACCCCTGGTCAGCTCCTTTTCAGATAAAATATCTTCTCCGGCCTGCCGTGAAGATCGGGAGTCAGCGTCCACGACATCCTCCTGGGATGTGTAGTATGGAAGAATGCCGAGATGGGATAGTCTCTCAACATCTTGGGCAGATACAAAACCAAGCTCCCGGTAGGGAAAACCCAGAGCTCTTTCTTGGGCTTCGTTTGGGACTGCTTGTCAATCATGTCCCCGAAGAGGAAAGCCGACTTTATGTTTTGGTCCCCGTCTATGTACGTCAGGGGCTCTCCGTTAATCATGTTCAGCAGCGTTCGCTCGCCCTGAGCCGATATCAAAATTTCCCTTCCTTCAGGATACTGGGGCCCGGAGATAGGAAATGTCACGTGCGATAGGTCCTCTAGATAGTTGGAGTGCATCATCCCGACAGCGGAACCCATCACATCGGCCAGTGGAGGCGCATGCAAGTTAACTGCAAGAGTACAAGAAAAATATATCAGTTCCTATAACTAGACATTATAGATCTTGCAGCATATGCCAAAAATCAACAGTCTGTGCTTTATGCCAAGACTGAGCTTTTACGCTGGGATCCCATTCCGACGCGTAAAATTCAAGACTGGCAGTATACGCAAAGTTTTCGACAGTCTGTGTTTTATGCCAGACTGCCAAAATTTGAGTTATTACGCCAGAATTTCCATCCCTGCGTAACACTCAAATTATATAGTATACGCCAACTTTCGACAGTCAAAGCTTTTATACCAGACTGCGAAAATATGGAGTTTTTGCGCTGACACATTAGAAATATGGGCGTAAAAGATGAAACGTCTCTATGCATCATCTTTCTCGAAGAGGCTATCAGCACAGAAGATGACCTAGCGCATTCACGTACAACGTGTGCGAAGGATTTTTAGTAGTTCTTTTTCGCCCTAAAAGCTCTACCTTTAAGGCCGGGTGCACTACTCGTCGGCGGGACACTTTGCTCAGAATGAAGCTCGCCTTGCCCGACTGAAGACGCTCTCGCTTAAGCAGAAGAACGAAAAGAAGAATCAACCTTCTTTTCCTTAGAGGAGGAGATTTATTTCGAGGCCATTACTGGAAACTTTGAAGACTCAGAGAAGAAACAAAGAAGAACTCGAACAGTCGAAGACTTTCTTTCGCAGAAGACGGATGAAAAGTTTTTCTCTCAGAAACTTGTGGTATATATAGAGTTCGGATGGACTCCTTGAATCCCGAACTAAATCTCATAATTAATATTCGGTTATGATTGGGTACTACGTCAGCCTATTACTCAGAGAAGGCGGACAGTCAGCGAATTCAAAAGTTTTCGTGCGAAGCAGATTCGTAGTTTTTACGCTAAGGAGCTTTCTACGCTCGACGGCTACAGATCTACGGTTTTACGCTCAGAGGCTATAAGTCTATGGTTTTACGCCCGGATGCTCTCATGCTCAGCAGCTTTTACGCTCGAGAGGCTACAAACCTACGACTTCATGCTCAGCAGCTACAAATATATGATTTTACGCTCGGTGGCTTTTACGCTTAGAGGCAACACAGATCCACAGTTTCACGCTCGGAAGATTTCCTTTTCAGAAGCTACAAATCTACAGTTCTACGCCCGGATGCTCTTATGCTCAGCAGCTTTTACGCTCGAGAGGCTACGAACTTATGATTCTATGATATGACTTTCCGCACATCTGAAAGATACGCAGGCCAGAGTACAGTACATCTGAACAATTCTCAAGGCGGTCAATTACAAGGGTTCACACAGAAGATGCTCCTTCTTGACCTCAAAATATTCCAAGTACCCAAAGCATGCAGAGTTCAACATTAAAAATTACTCTTCTTCATGGGTCGATTCGAAGTTCATCCAGAATCCAGTCTGAATATTTCATCTACAGTTCAAGATGGTGACTCAGTTTTTGACAGCCATTTCTCGCCCTATTCCAAGGGATTTTTGAGAAACCATTCTTGAAGATGATAGTCTGAACAAAGGATTCTGTTTATCAGAAGTAACAGTTCAGAATTCTACGCGGTTCCTCATTCCTAAACAGCAGGACAGTTCGAATACTCGAATGCTAAGCGGCTTTCTGTGCATCCTTAGTTATGCGTAAAAGATAGGACATAACCTAACACTCTTTTTATCAGAGTCGGCGTAAAGTATCAGACGTGTCAAAGCTACACATATTCAGACTTTACAGCAAAATATATGGCAAGATGATCATATAAATAGAAGAAAGATAATTTTATTAAAATTAAAAGCATGATTACATATGAGGGAAATCCAGTCTATAAAGGATTTTCTTTATTTTTATGATTACATATGAGGGAAATCCCGTCTTCAAAGGACTTCCTCATCGTCGTCTGAATATCGCACCCAGAATCTGTTCTGCCAGGTTCTCCCAAGGGTGGAATTCTTCATCCATCTTCTCCAGCAGTCAGTCGGTGTCCGCAAACCGACTGACATATGATCAATGGCGGGAGGATACAAAATTAGGCCTGCTTAAATTATGCAGACCCATTCTCCAATACAGGGAAGAAGGGTAAATCTACTTTCCTGCGTCCAACGCCGTGACAGATTAAGTTGAGATATTTCACCCAACTCAATCTCGGACAGCAGCTAGTTTGTCTGCTCTCGTCCGCAGGTATCAGAAGAAGATACAGCTTGCAAGCTGCATGGTCGAATACGACCCTTCCTCTCTCCGGAAGAACCGCCATACAAAGTTGCTGATTATCCCGAGCAAAGGAGGCTATGATATCCTTCCATGATCCATCGTTGCAGAGGACATTTGCTCGAATACGCCATCTTTTTCGGCTCCTTACATGCTGGAAGAACATGGTCTCCTTCTTCCTCAAGTCGACCCGACGAACTCCGGTGATCATCTCTGTATGGTGAAGGAAATGTGGGAAGAACAGGTTAACTCCTCAGCCTTTTTATAGGTGAAAGAGATCACACCGATCCCCAATAACTCTGCCATAAAGTTAGCCTTGAAAGAATATGTCAGACTTGACCGTTTCATGCTCCATTCAGAGTGTTTCAAATTATGAGGAACGTTTCATACTTCATTCAAAGTGTTTCAAATTACGAGGAATTTAAAAGCTTTGAAGGGGGTCTTGTAGAAGCATGAAAAATATGCTGGATAGCTCTACGCAGCATGTTGATGTTGGGCAGCACAAAAAGATGGACCTCAGAGCCGTCAACGTGTAAACAGAGCTTTTTTGCTGAGCACAGCGTAAAGAATAAAGCTCAAGGACCATCCGTATAATGCAGTATGTCCAGGCTGCTTCAGCGTAAAAAGGGTGCTACATCGCCTTTATGGCGTAGAACTCATCCGCTTTCAATGTAGCATTGAAGTGTATGAGGAATGCTTCATATTCTTCAAAATGAACCTGTCAGATTAAGCAATGAACCTGACATCTGGACTCCTGACAGAGTACTGCACGACTACCCAGGCGACGGCTATAATGATGGCGCGGTACTGCAACACAGGCTGTTATTTACTGTTATTTCCTTGGCGTAAACCGCTTTTACGCATACAAAGGAATACGCTGCCTAGTTTACACAGGCAGATGTGAGGTGTTTACGCTCCGCAAAAGACAAACAGCCTACCACGTCAAAAGCTGCTCTTCGTACAGGGCTCGAGGCACGTCTCTGCATTTAATGCGCAGAGCGGTGACAGGTTCTCAAGGCACGTCTCTGTATTTAATGTACCGAATACTGACAGATGCCCGAGGCACGTCTCTGCATTTGATGCGCAGAAGGGTGGCAGACCTTCAAAACATGCCTCTGTATTTAATACGCAGGATAATGGCGGATCTCTGCATTTAATGTAGGACATTTGATTAAATGTCACCGAACCGTTGTTTAGTGACATACCCTTTGTGTAAACTGCTTTTACGCATACAAGGGGATACGCTGTTCAATTTTATACAGGCACATGTGAGCTTCTTACGCTCCGCAGAAGACAAACTGACTACCACGTCAGCAGTTACTCTTCGTACGGGATTCGAGGCACGTATTTGCATTTAATGCGCATAATAATGGCAAATCTTCAAGATACGCCTCTGTATTTAATATACAGGATGGGAGCAGATCTCTGATTTAATGCAAGAGATTTGATTATATCTCCAAAAGCTGTAATTTTGGCTAAAACGTCTACATTATCTCGGCTTCTACGCCCACTCGGCTTCTATGCCCACTCGGCTTCTACGCCCACTCGGCTTCTACGCCTATTTGGCTTCTATGCCTACTTGGCTTCTACGCTATGGTGACAGTTATTGGCTTCTACGCCAACCTCTTCTACACAAAGGATAACTACCTACGTGGCTTCTATGCCGTGATCTTCGCAGCAGTTATACGCGTTGTCCCTTAGTTGGACACGCGTCACACGCTCATTCAAAAGGTCATCTATACGCAGACAATGGTTATTGTAACCGTCGTGTAAAAGGGTGCTGTACTTTCCACTACTCAGTTTTTACACCGACTGAGTGGTCACTGTCACTAAAACTCTATAAATAGAGACCTCTATTGACAGAGGTCCAAGGTCAAAGATTGGTCAAGAAATCCAGTATCAGATCCAAGGTCGAAGATTGATCAGAAATTGGTCAAGAAATCCAGTATCAGATCCAAGGTGGACAAAAAAAGAAGAAATCGGGAGAGAAAATGGTCGAGAGAGAGAAGAATCCAGAGCTCAGGCAAAGAGAAGTGATCGACGACTTTGGCATCGGGCATCCACTCTCTTCAGCAACCTTTGAAGCTGCTTACCGTATTCTACGACACTTCTTCATCATCGTGTGGTCCAAGGGACAAAGTGATCGACCGCAGATCAGACTCCTATAGCAATATTTACCCAGATTAAATAAATTGTACTCGACATCCTCGTATAGGATTAAAATTGTACAATCTTGTTTGTAAACACCGAAGAAGGGCAGGTTTTCCTATAAGACCTCGTTTCCATATTTTCTTTCGTTTATCATCAAACACACAGGCTTCTGGCACTCACAGTTTGAGGACTCAGGCAAGATACCTTGCCATATTTCTGTTTAAATTAAATACTGCATGTGTTGTATGTTAGTTTATGTTCTATTTCATTTGACTATGCGCGTCCGAGATTGATTCGGGTGCTATCGATGGATGCGTCGATGATTTAGTATACTTGGCATAGTCACTAGCAGACTCACCCTATTGGAGGATACTCTGATATCTTCTGAGACCTGACACTTTACACGCTTCACTGTGATATTCATGTTGGGATGCGGGTCCGTGTATTTGACTAGCTATCGGTGCGTGTGACATATATCACGGTTAGTACATAATTTAGGTTTATATTTTATGTTAGTAGAGACTGGCATGTAGCTGCGTGGTATGCACGTCGAGTATTCGATTTACGTATTTACATTGGGAGGGGAGGACCACTAGTAAGCGTATGGGATACACCCATTGGAGTCCGTAGTATCCGGAGGAGCCACGGATCCAATGACCCCCTTTTATTCAGATTCCCCGTTCTTCGGAGCGGTATGGACGTATATATACTGGTAGATTCTCCGTTCCTCGGAGCGGTATGGACATTATACTATTCAGATTCTCTGTTCTTCGGAGCGGTATGGACGTATACCTAATTGCAGATTCCCTATTCTTCGGAGCGGTATGGACGTTATGCCTACACCTACTCATACGTACCAAAGTTGTCCTCACATTGCATTCACGTAGATTGGTTAGCACACCCTTTATTGCATTCACTTTATTCAATTTTTATATATGACATGTTTCTATGTATCTTGTTACGTCCCTCTGAGGACCTGGTACCTTTCTAGATTTGGATGAGGCTTTCTACCCCACAGTATACGGCCCCGGGCAGGAGACGAGATTTGCTACAGTAGAGGAGTTAGAGGTGCAACCATCAGAGTTCCTGTGACCAGTTGGTAGGCCTTCAGCCTAGATTGGGTGCATCATTATCTAGAGCCGATGCCCTACTCATTATCTTTTATATCTTATTTCAGTACTTTATTTCGTCATAGCAGTGGGTTTGTTCCCACCAGACTTTACTGGTTGTACTATGACCTATTGAGACAGGTATTTATTATCCAGCAGTTTATTGAGTACTTCTTGCTCTTTATTTTGTGGATGAGATTAGATTACATGTTATTGACTGATATTGGACATGTTAGTATTATAGGACAGCGTAGCACTCTTCGTGGATCCATTAAATTGGGATATCCTCGGAGACGTGTCAGCTGGCTATTGCCACGTGGCATGTGCCCGTGTATTTTGGGACTGGGCGTGACAAAAATAGTAGTATCTAAATTTGGTAGACAAAAGTCAGTGAGATTTTGAGCCTTTAGACTGACACATCAGTCTCATTATTCTTTCATGAGAGATATTCTTCCATTGATTTATTTCTCTAGAACTTGCTTTGATTCTCTTCGAGGTCAAATTGCCATGTGCATGCATAAACATAATTTAGGACCCCTTTATTATGCGCTACATAAGCCAAATAGCCTACCTTATAATTAATTTTCCCTTTGTTTAACCCCTTTGCGCCTTATTGCTTTTATTTTTGGGAACCCACATTACAAGCTTTATACCTAGAAAAAAGTATATATACCTTTACCCAAGCTGTAAATGTCACGCCCCAGTCCCAAAATACCGAGGGACTAGACACGTGGCAATGGCCAGCAGCACACACCGATGGACAAACCCAATTTAATGGACCCATCAGGGTGTACTTAAGCTGTAATACAACAATAAGGGTTTATGCTACTAATCTTATCCACAGAAATAAATACAGTCAATATGAAATAATAAGCAACATCAAGTCTCAATAAAACATATCTTGGGGAACAACCCGATAATAATCTGGTACAGCAGTCAATAGACAAAAAATAAAGAGTATAACAACAACAAAGACTGAGTATAGATAAAGAAAATACTCAGGAGAAATCCTCAGCGATCACCTCGTCCTCGGGTTCTGGTACTGATCCAAAGACTGCTCATGTCCCGTACACCTCGGGGTAGATCTCCTTTGCTAAACCTGGGGACATAATCTGGATTCTAGGTTCTCAGGGGACATAGCAAGGTATAAGAATAACTCAAGCCAAATAAGTGCAGTATATGAAATGAATCAATAGGGCAAACTATATAACCAGCTAAGTGATATACAAAATGAGAGCATCACTAGAACCCAGGCTGAGACTACTACAATCTCTGTATCGGGGAGCCGGTAGTATTGATATAATGTAGGAGCCTAGCTCAGAGTGGCTACGGCACCATAATAATATAATCAACCTGTAGCCTGTTTGTCTCTCTCCACCCAATATAATCATATGTCTCATGTCCACGATATCTTATGTCCATGTCACGCAAGATCATGACCTCTAACTGATGCAATGAGTCATAATGATAGCTAAGCATATGCAATATCTATTTCACGAATCCTGTAACCTATACAGAATTACCATGAATATCTCAGGAAGATTTTGTCTGATGAACAGTGTCCTATGGTATAACGTACTTGATGAAGCAAGTACGAATAATGAATAGGGTCTCGATATCCATCTCTAGGTGACGTTACACAACTCCACGTACGGCGTTGACACCCGAATATTATTTGGACGTTAAGTAATATCACACGGTCCTAGGTTGAATATATAAATTACAGAAATAGATCAAGAGAATAATATGAAACAAATTACTGCAAGTATGGCAAGGTACACTTGCTTGGGATTTGGTTTCCAACTGCTGTTTTGGTATCAGCGGAATCTGCAGGTACTCCTCCGAATGTCGAAATAAATATTACCATCATGCTCAGAAGATATAAAATAGCTAGAATTTTATGTCCATAAGTCCAATTTGGACTCAGAGCAAAAGTGACAGTTTCTGGTCAAAGCGGGGTCCATATGTGGCCCGCTTCGCATTGAAAAATGTGCCAGAGATAAATTTCTCCAAAATCGACAAACTTAATGTCTACAAGTCCAGAATAACGATATGAACCCAACGGAATATCCAGAACTTGATTCCGATGAGCCGATCACAAAATCGCCTGTCAAGTAGAGCCGTGGGGCCCACAATACGAGATTTTGTCAACGTTCTCATAATCGAACCAAACTTGAGTCACAGGACCAGCTTATTGCTACGAGTCCGATGGCACAAGTTTCGTTTCGAAATGACGAGAGTAAAAGAAGTTACAATGAGTTTCAAAACAGGGCCGATACGGGGTCTTGTCGACGAATACGTATTGATTTCGGTGTGCACGCACATCCAAATCAACTTTCGTAAAATTCCACACGTCCGTATTAATGGTGCGCACCTTTCGGTGAAGTTCTCACATGATCAAGTCACCTCGTTTAGCGGGGCGCACCCAGTTTCGGGAACATTAGGGTTTTATAAAGACCAAGTTTTTGGTCATTTTTACCCTCGAATAACATGCAAATTACAGCTCAATAAATTAAACTAAAATAGGGTTTTAACACTTGGTTTTATGGTCTAAATTACTGTTTAAGCCAATTTTGAAAATATTTAACAGGTTGGTCGCAAAACGGTCGTGAACTGGGGAGTTTGGGACAATTTCTGATTTTCAAAAATTGGGGGTTTATTTTCCTGATTTTGCATCACAGTTTGAGAACGACACAGGATACGATACCCCGAACGAGTTACACGGGGTTCGAGAGGGTCACATAGGGTACGCACACGATTCGACAGAACAGAAAATGGATCGATGTACCGAGAGAAATGCAAGTCAAATGAGAGATACCTCGCTAACTTTCTCGTGTCAGGGCGGCACGTCGCGGCGACTACGGGGCGGCGGGTTGCTGCTTGTCGGTGGCTGCTAACGTCGAGGGCACGGCAAAGGGGAGCTCGGTGTATCCGGGGCTGGGTCGGCGGGGGAGTCGGGCTCGCAGAGGCGGGTGGAGTACAGTGGCTGAGGAGATGGTGATGATGGTGTGGGGTGCTGGAGTCGAGGGTTTATATAGGTGGAGACGGTGGCGGTTGCAGGGAGGTAGAGCGGCATGGGGAGACAGATCGGCCGCGGGAGTGGGGGAGGCGTAACCGCCGGCGGAGGGGAGGCGGATCGGCCGCCGGGAAACGGCTAGGGAGAGGAAACGGAGAGTCGGGGTCCCTTCATTTACTGTAGCAGAAAGAATGGGTCGGGTCGGGTCGGGTCGGGTCGGGTCGGGTTTTGGGTTCAAATCCGAATTCGACCCGCTAGGGTTGGGTCAGTTCAGGGTTGGTCCGGTTCAGGGTTAAACCGGTTGGTTCAATCCGGTTTATTTTGGATTCATTCTGGTTTAATTAAAACATTAATTTTTAGGTCTTTAAAAATAGTTCTGGGGTCTAATAAATTCCAGAAAAATTACACTAAGTCTAATATTTTATTTTACACCCAAAAATATTATTTTGATATTATTTTAATATTTTAATAAAATTACAAAAATTATTTAATACCAGATAACATTTATTTTAATTAGTTAAAAATCTCAGAAAAATCCGAAAAATTTGTTTTTAAATTCAGAAAAATCTGGGGGTTTATAATCTACCCCCTAAGAGGATTGCCTTTTCGCAATCAAAGAATAATGAAACATAACCGATCCAAAGGGTTGACATGGTTGTAAGACATGTTCGAAGCACGACACAAACGAAGAATCATGATCAAGGAGAATTCGAAGGATGAGGGTTAAACAAAACACATAGGGAAGGAATAAAGTATTTCCCTAGACAATGAAAGTTAGGTAATTCAAGAGTGAAAGAAATCTGGTTAGAGCAAAGAAAACTACAGCTGAGGAAAACTAGGTTATCAATTATTAATAAGTTCAAAATACCAGGTTTAAGGCTAAGGTCATGAACTAACAGGCACGTGCTAAAGCATTACTAGAAATAGACATTTATGAATAACTTAAATCTTACGCGCATTTGCTACTCCACGAGTCTGCACGTCCTCCATGGTCATCGCAAAAGCTTGTTCGCGTCCTTGTGGTGGTGCCCTCTGCTATTGCTGGGCCTGTTGGAAGTGTACTGCTTATGGTGCCAAGGGTGGCCACGGCTAATACCCTCCTGGAGCTGGTGGTCTGATTCCTCCAACTTCCGTCTGTGGTACTCCTAATGCTGGATAAACTGGGCTCGGTGCTGGTAAAGCTTGTCGGTTTAACATTAGTGCTCCCTCTCGATGCTCAGGACAATCCTTGGCTAAATATTAGTTGGATCCGCAAATCAAGCATAATCCCAATTTGCATCTCCACTCGCTCTCATAATGGCTTCGCTTGCCACAATATTGACATGTAGGATAATCTGCGGAGATGCTCTGGGTGGCTGGTGCATGTGAGATCTCTTTGCAGCTTCTCCCTGTGGTGCTCTGGCTTGTGCTGATGTGAAAGGCCGCTTCAGGATGAACTCTCTCCTGGTGGCGCGCTCCATGCATCGTGCTGCAGCAAGGGCGTCTGAGTAAGAAGTAGGTGCAACCGAGCCAATCTGTCTCTGTAGCTCAAAGTTTAGTCCGTCGAAGAACTTCTCAGCCTTCTCTTCTTCTGTCGGGATCAGGGTAGGGGCAAAGCGACTCAGATGAATGAACTCCACGTTGTATTCTTCTACTATCATATTATCTTGAGTGAGGCGATTGAACTTGTCTCAAAGTTCTGATCGAGCAATAGCTGGAATGTACATCTCCTGAAAGAGTCTGGAGAAATCCTCCCAAGTGACTCGGTCTTGTCCGAGTCGTGTCTCCTCAGTTAACCCCCAGTGATGTACATTTCCCGTTAACTGCATTCTGACGGCAGTCATCCAATGTTCTCTTGGAAGCTCAGCTGCTTCCAATTGATGTTGAGTGTTTATGAGCCACTCATAAACTTCAGTGGGCTCCTCCTTGCCTGAAAAGGTATGGGGCTTCAGTTGGCAAAAATCGGTGATAGATCCCGTCGAGGGCCGTCGTGCTGGTAGATTTGCGTGCTCCAGTGTGATTACTAGGCTGTTCCTTAAGTTCTCTGTCTCGTGACGCAGAGCCGCTTGTTGAATCTGCTATTAAGCTTGCATCATTGCGTAGATCATTTAAAATATCTACTGTTCGTCCATTGCCTGCCCTTGTGGGAATACGGGCATTGGTGGAGTAAACTGTGGCAGAGGTGGAATGTTATCTCGCCGAAATCTAAAAGCATGCTGATTTGCTTGACTGCTTCGGTGAGCGGGTAACAGCAGATGGAAGCCACGTGGCACATCCTTTAGCCACGACTGCTTTTTCTCTCTCTCCTATATATATATATAGTATTTGGTTTATAAATACTAGGATTTCCTTTTAGCCGATTTTGGAGAATTGTCATTTAGGGTTTCCTTCATCTTCCAAAAGCTATTACTCATAGCTTTAGACTCCAAACGAGGCCCAGTTTCTTGCATTAGGACCATATTAAGGTTAGTTTTCTGAATATGTAAATTTTTTCATGAAATTATGAATATTAAATTCTAAAAAATTTGTAGAGCATAGCATATCCAAAAATAGACGCATCTCGGTATTTTCGCGATTTCTGGAGAACCAGGAATCAGAATCAAGAACCGTTTAAAGTTTCGGAAAGCTAATGTCGCATTATTGACATATGTTTTTCCCAGGATTTAATATGAAATATTTCTATACTGTTAATTATATAGAACTTCTTAGGTTAACAATCAACCACCGTTGCACAATGCAATTTTAGGTATGTACAATAATTTCCAAACGAATTAGAATTTGGATGAGCCAAAAATTTTAGAATTTTTTGATGCTTAAATCTATAGGAAACCATGCATAAAATTTGAGTTTGCATCGGTTGACTTTTTGGTCAACAGATCACCTCGATTTGCGTGCCATGAGTCTCAAGTTGATAAAATTTAGTTTCTTTGGACAAAATATAGGAATTAACCTAAAAATTAGAATATAAGATTAAAATAGGATTTTAGAGTAATTATTCTAGAATTAAATAAATTAAAATAAATTATCTTTTGATATGGTAAATTTGTAATACATAGGCTATTTGGACTGTGACTTGGACTCTGATTCGTACCAGCTAAGGACCACAGACGAGTACATTTTTGTCATTACTTTCAGTGCTTGATAGTCTCTATAATGCATGCTTAGTATTTATATTAGATTTTTGACACTTGTTAAACATTTTAGTATAATAGATTCCTATTATGAGATGCGTGACTGTTCTGGATTATTGTTATTTTTTCGTGACTGGTTTGGAATCCATGTGTACTTGTGGAGAAGAAAAATACTTAGTGGACATGTGAACTATCCTTTCCATCCCATGGCATTTCTGGAATAATAGCAGCCATGCACGACATGTGTGGTTTGTCGGATATTACCCCCTAGCCGTTCACATGTCAACATGGTATTTCAAATCACATAGAGTAGTTGTTCCCACCTGTTCTTCCATACTTTGCAGTTATTTCTTTTATGGCTTAGAGATATTCTACTATATGTTTTCCATGACAGGACTTCAGCATTGGTTATTCTAGTTGCTTTATTGTGAGTTCAGTTTGTTGCTATCATATATTTCTTACTATTTATTGTCTTATAGCTTCTATCATGTATTGGAACTGTTTTTACTGTGATGTACTCATTCCTTTCCTGACTGGGTAAATATTTTAGGTGACTACAATGAGGATGCAATCCCTACACATTATGGATCGTATGCTAGCGACATAATAGAGCCTGATCTTACCCTTCCGGAGCATCAGGGAGAGTTAGCAGCTCAGATACCGTCTGCAATGGAGTAGTTTAGTAGTAGTTGATTTTGTTAGCTATTTTTGACCGGATTGTTCTCCGACAAATTTTCTAAAGTATTTTGAGTATTGTAATTTGGATATTTAGTTTTTGGGAAAATTCCTTGAACCCGCATCAAGACTATTATTTTATTATCATCTTGGTGTATTCATTTAAACTAGTTTCCGTGATTGAGTATAATATGGAGATGTATATATGATGTGAGTTATAGATTATACTTGTGGCTTATTGTACAGCGTTCTACCGCCGACACTGCGGCGTAGGCTGGGCGTACTCATGACTCATGCCCAAATCCAGGGTGCGGGTTGTGACACCTATAGCTGATACCCAAATATTTGGTATTAGGTACTGCCCTTAGATATCACCACTACTGATAATTCAAAGTATCAATAATCAACTAATACTTAAATATCTAATGCTGAGATCCTAATACTTGGACATTGGTGTAGCACCCATAGTCTATACCCCCCTTGATGCCACTGCTCGATCTTCAAGTGATTGAATACTGCCACTCTCTACTGATCTCCTTCACCTTAACTGACTCCCAACACACTCACACATCCACACCCCGACACTTAAGTCTGTTCAGGCAATCTTCTGATATGCAAGTGTATCCAATATACTCTCAGATCTGTTGTACTCCTCGAGGTCTCCTACATCTCGATTGGAAGTCCAAGTGTTCACATCATGTATCAGTTATTACTGATATTGCTGCTATTGAAGTTATAGCAGCAGCTCCATCAATACCTACTTGCACACATGTCCAGATATCCTAATTAACAGTCACAACACACCCTACCCAAGCATCTCGAAACCTACACTAACAAGCTAACAACCACACTGCCCCATATCTGGTCTTCCCCAAATAGAGTGTACACACATCGGTGTAAGATCCAACTACACATAATAATTTTCCCCCTCTAAACACCTTCACTTATTTCGAGCAACAAATACAAACACAACAACAACAAATATTTCACATAATATACCAAATATAACTATATATAGATATATATAACACATAATATCATATACCTATATATATATATATATATATATATATATATATATATATATATATATATATATATATATATATATATATATATATATATATATATATATTGAGGACATAATAACAAACACTTAGTGTCAAACTAGCGTATCTATGATACACAGCCAATTGGAATGTCAAAATCCCAATTCCTCCATAATGAACACTCTTACACAACGATTATACTACTATATAACTAAAGGGACTTGCTATAATAGAATTTTAATAGGAAATATACAAATCACATAAAATAGAGCCTCGTATCACAAGGTATCACACTGTATCGTGATACAGCCTACTCGTGTCCAATTGTGGACACGTATCTAGTAGCCCAACCCCGATCTAAGTCCATTATGACTAAATTTGTCTTATTACAAACACTTGATGTGTCAATCTCATAATTCTCCCAAAATACACATAAATTACCTTGTAAAATTCATAATACACATATAATTAGCTTAGACTTGTTCCTATAGGCAGTCCTATGCTATTGGGGTCTTCCTAAAGGTCCAATGTATGATTTTGAAGCTACAATAAAGTAGAATTCAGAATTTACTAATTAGAAGATAGATTCCCAATGAATTATTTCCACTGACACAATTCAGACACGATCCCCTTGCCAAAGCTTCTTCTCCTTGTGCTTCTTGCAACTCCAAGCTCTAATATTCCTTGAGTGGTGAAAATGAGAGCGAAATGTGAATGGATTGAGAGAGGTTGATGGAGGGATGAAGTGAATTGGGGATCTATGAATTGGGGATCTAAAATGAGAGTGCAAAGTTAAGAGGAGAGAGAGAAACTCTCCCTATAGGGGCCGGCCAGATTTTTCCCTCTTCCAAGCAACTTTGTAAATTCCAAATTGCCCACATTAATTAATTATGAAGAGTAATTAAGGAGGGGTATAATGGAAAGTCTCTATACTAATAAAATTTAACTTTAATCCTCCTAATTAGCTAGTGGGCAAGGGTCTATTGGGCTTGGTCCATATTGGGCTCAATAATTGTCATGACAAGTCTAATTGGTTCACAAGTGTCAAGTCAAACTAATAGCCTAGTCCACTAACTAGAAATAAGTAATACAAGGCACAAAAATGTATATATAGCACAATATAAATAATACTAGTCACTAAAATTAAATATTTGTAAATTTACCAAAATACCCTCATCTAAAAATATGGTAGTGACACGATCCTTCACCCATCCCTGTATTTGAGTAATAACATAATCACCCTGTATAAGACATTATTAGATATGACATATGTCTATATGAAGGTCATTGATTCAACATCAAACTTGGACTTAGAGTTGGTTAAGCGGCTCCCCTCCCCAAAGGGTAGCGAGCTAACTTGGACATTTCTGAATTACCGTGCTACTTGTACATGATCTGATTCCCCTAGGAAGAACAGATTCGTGGCCGCGGATTACGATTCGAAGAATTATTTTTTGTGCACAAGTTATCCATGACTATGCATATGATACAACTTTACTAATAAAAGAAACACAATATGCATGTATAGAAATTTGATAATTATCCCACAGTTATCGTTTCTCGTTTGAGCCACAACTCACCATACTAACCGCCCGTATCGAGACTTGTTATAATTTATCCTTCTATAACAACATAGGTTAATAGAATATGATTATTTATCTTGCATTATCTTTCTGGGTTCTTGCTAGGTATCATTGATCATGTTATTAAGCATGGTTAACAAATGATTCATCGAAGGATCGAAGTTACTCGCTAGTTAGTGAATTGCTGAGAAAGAGAGATCTTCTTTTTCGGGACTTCCGACGTGGCTCACAGGCTTACCTGTATTGGCACTAACAATGGTTCAAAACTCTACTTCTCTTTCACTCAATAATTTGATATTAAATATGAGATAGTGAAAGCAAACAATGAAAACCATTCATCAAAAACCATCACAAAAATGAAATAACAAAACCAACAACGAAATCCAAATCAAAATCCAACAACGAAAACCAACAACGCATGGGTCTTGAAGCTTAGACCCTTATATAGAGCTTACTCCCCAAGACACCATGCACTACATCTTGGAAGCAAATTCTAAGTATTTTATCCCATAACAAGGAATGGCTTCCCGTCTTTTTGTCCCGATCAATCGATACCGACAAGGTTTCCCTATTCTCTAATTATGACTCGGCCATTCCAGACGCTAGCACACAGCACTTGGCAACGGTATGACTATGCTCAACAACAGGATCGGGTACTATAAATGGTGCCTACATTATCCTCCCATGCCATGCACATTGTCATCACATGGGGAGAAACAGTTAGAAGATGATGAGGGAACACTACCCCAAGTGTTGGAAGCTACTTTATTTTGGCAAGGGTAACTACCCCCCGGAGAATCAATATTTGTCCCTTGAGAGTTACTGTCTCCTTGGAGTAATGTGTTGGTGTAGAGCACCGGAGAACTACTATCCCCGGCTTGTGGAGCCACTCCGGGCCTCGAAAAAGTGCCACCCCTAGGCAATTTTGTCCTCAAGCGGGTACCTAGGAATACTCCTTTTGTAGGTACCCAGGCTCGACTTCTTGACATACTGGTTGAGAGTGGAGGGTTGGAGGTATTTGTCTTTCGGCCTCCCTTTGTGGAGGGAGATCTCTAAGTAGAGCAGCATGAGGCGATGGGCAACTCATTTCCCTCTGGCATTTGTACCTACTTTCCGAGATATTGTCGGACGGGTGCTCTTGGTTACAGTCGTTGGAATACCGACTGTCTAGCTGTAGGTGCAGCAACTTTAGTGTAGCAGTTGATGACATTGTTGGCATAGTAGTACCCCGGAGGGGACATCTCTCATGATATAGTTGTTTCCATTGCTTTTTGGTTGTGAGTGATCATGTTACGCAAATCGGGCGAGACATGCTTCATCTTTGCACCCTTTTTATGCGTACGGGTAAACCGAGCGCATGGGTATGTAGGTAGTATCTTTGCTTCCTGACATGGGGCTCATACAAGAACTACCCCCAAGTCATCTGTGGAAGACTTTTGAAACTGGTCCATTTCAAATGCCCCAGCAAGTTAGGTGCATGGGTTAGTATTTTATAACTTTCCATCAGGAGCACGTATAACAGTTAGTAATATTTAGATTATGGGTCTCAGATAATATTCAATATTAGTGTTTGGATCTCCATAATATACAATATTAGTGTTTGGGTCTCAAAAGTATCACTAATGTCTCAAAAGTGTACCAAAAGTTTTACTAATTATTTTTTGTGACACTTTAAGACACAAACACTAATATTATATATTATGGAGACCCAAACAATAATATTGCATATTATCTGAGACCAAAAGTCTAAATATCCCTAACAGTTAATGGCGTATGCTAACGATCATTTATTTGAGAAATTGCTTGAGCTTGGTCGGCTCGCACTGCCCTAGACTTTCTCGACCTAGCACACATTGGCGCATAGTACGAATTATCCAAATTTTCTCCTTCTTCAGGGTGACACATATAGTCGGTGCCGCATGAGATTATGTCCAAGACAGAGCCTTTTTTGTCTTCTTTGGCGCATGAAGCAGGCTTCCAACGCTTGGAGTTGGGTGTCAGATGCTTCTTCTCCTGTGCCCCTCGCTGTGGGCGTATGGACTCTTTATCAGCCCCTAAGTTCTTGGCATCGTAGTATTTTCCTCTGCCAGAACTTAGGTACAGAGCACCATTCTTCTCAAGAATGACTGTCGCATGGGCAGGGATAGCCTGAGTGAAAAAATTTGACGAATCGCGGATATCATGTACACGGAGCGCAGGCTCCGCAGTTGGGTGAGGCACACTGACCTTGGTGTCCCAAATACTGTGGGTCTTCTTTGGCTTTGCTAGCCTTGGTGAAGGGCTCACGCTGCCCTCAAAAAGAATCTCCTCAAAAGCTTGCTGGTCGAAGTGCACAACCAACATCCTCTGGGTGGAACCCAGTTTTGTCGCATCGGACTATATTATGATCTTTTCGTCAGTGGAAAAAGAAGTCCCCAGTAGAGTCTCTATTTTTGTTTTGTTACAAAAATGAGTGTGTTTCTAACTCGGTTTTGTATATTGAAAACAAAAGAAAAAAGAGTCCTTAAATAAGAAATCTAAGTACAATTAAAATTTTGGGAAGTGTGACGATGGAGATCGAGTACTGCAGCTGACTTTTTTACTCTGTTGACGGTCTAACGACGAACAAACTTGCTAGATCTTTGGCTCACTAGCACGAATGACAACAACTGGTCTCCTGAGTGTGCTTTCTCTATGTCTCCTGGTAGGTATCTATATCCATGTTTGTCCGTCCGGGTGGGAATGCATCCCTTCTATGTATAGCTATCTATACAAGATGGCTTATGCACGCACATATGCTATGCGCGTATGTATTTCAGGCTGCTGCATGGTCATTCTTAACAGAATGCGGTTGCAACAAAGAGCATATGTCATGGTCGGGCTGGCAAATGGCATTGGTTATGATAGGCTGCTGATGAGATCTTGACCTATTGTGTGCGTGACTTGAGTCATGGCTCGCACTGATTGGTAAAGATTTCTTATTATTTTGTAATAGAAAGATTTGATGTCCTGGAACCGCATGAAGGTTGAACCGCATAGGGGCTAGGCATCATAGAGACTAAAACTTAGCCTCATGGACACTTGGCCGCATAAGGACCACGATGCATGGAAAACTTTGGCATATGGAGAGCTTTGTCGTGTATACACGGCACTACACAGCTGTATACATACAAAGGTTATTATGACAGTGATGTATGTTGTCAGCATCAAAATTGAGGCGTTAAGAGTCATTAATTATTGTCAGAGTCATTAATATGGTGACAGACAGAAGTAACACCATACGTCATTCTTATATGTATCTACGCTCCCTGTCGCATGCTTCATATGTGTTTCTTTAAGTGCCACACGCGCTTTATGCCATATAGATATTTTGTTGAATGGATGTTTTGCTGCATGGGACTTTATAATATGAGCGCATGGTTTTTGCATTTTTTTATGCTTCTATACTTGTCTATAGCTAGTGTTGATCATGTATGACCTATACTCTTGCTAGTACATCATTGTGTTCATGTACCTCATGATCATCTATGTGTACATAGTTTGGGCCACTTTACTAATTTATGTTCGATGATCATATATCATGTATCATGTTGATTTGCATGTAATTGAGATACATATAATCACTTGACCTAGGATTGACTGTTGGCTTATAGATTAATCCCCATGTCTTTTACAACCATGATAGTATCTCGGGATACTAGTGTACTCCAGTATATGTAGTTGGTTTTCTCTGCTCCCACTTTCCAGTATTTTGGCTCTGAAACGTGACAAGGTTTTAATGGTGGCCCATACAAGTCTGGTTTTCAGACTTGTAAGGAATTTTGCTGTTTAGATGTCTCAATCCATATTTGTTCCTCCTTGATTTCTTTCATATTATTCTACATCTCTGATCCTTTGACCTGTTATCTACTTTTATCCTTGATCAATCATGTCCCTCCGATTTGATCCTTGTGTCCTTTAACTTTTAGAGGAACTATTCTTGGTTTTTCTAATCAAATTTTTTGGGCTCAGCCGATGGTAGGGCAGAATCTGGTAGGACAGCTAATTCCTGGGGATCAGCCTTAAAATGCCCCGCTCCACAAAAAGGTTTTATGTTGGAATTATAGATGGATCAGACCGGTTGAATACAAGTGGTACGAGAAATCGAGATGCTTTTTGTGATGATTTTCGTCTTGCTTAACTTGGTTGGATGGAATATTTTATCGAGCGTGGTTCGAGGGTATGGTTATGCCAAAGTTAAAAGACTGTGTATCACATCAGATCAATCATGGGAAATTATAGGTGAATGTGGGATCGTGGCCTGGAAACGATATTTATATAAGTTTGTGGATCTATTCCTTCTCCTCTACTCCTTCATGCCCTAATAAAATGAATGAATGTAGTGTTGCTTTATTGTATTGCATTTCTAAATATTGCTCTAGTCCACATAAAGATAGCCTTATATTCAATTTTGTAAACCAAGACACACATGAATGTTAACTGCTAGTATTATCAACACAATAATGCTATAAAGTAAGTCTTACATGAGAAAGAAGTAATATTGTGCAATCTGTTCTATCTGCTTGTAACACCGAGATTGGAACTACACAAGAAATAAAGTATGGACAGATGTGTACCCATGAAAGAAAGTAAGATGAAAGTATGTTGGGACCTATGGGTCAGAGATGAGAATGTTGAATTCACGAGCATGACTGAGAGATCAGTTATTTATATTCTTTGTACCGTGAAATTATACTTAAAATTTTATTTGTATAGACATTGCATGGTCATGGACAACATGTGCACAAGGTAGTAAGTTTCCTTAAACGAGTTGCACCGGGGTACAGTGATTGTTCGTGTTAGGGGAAATAATTTGTATGTGCCTTCCTGAGAAGGTGCATTACGTACCGTGGTAAAGTCCTATATGGTAAAATAATGCCAATAACCCTCATATAGTTAGGCTACATGTTGACGAGAACAATTATGCATGCTTAATCGATCATTCACAGAAATTCTTCATAATGATTAATGTATCGCTAATCCTTGTTTTGTTGGGATACAACGACCTGGCTATTGGTAAAATCGCTGATAAGATATATATAAAATTTGCCTCATATTTAATTAATGTTGCTGATCTATAACATGTTTCCATTATGCTGTTAAACCGTTAATGATGCTTTTACTCTGTTGCTAAGATATCTTGATTACATTGAAATGAACCTAGTCCCTAATAAAAAAATGACTAAATAAATGTGCATTATTTTCACATGATTACTTAGTGTTAGTTTAGGCGAGTTGGATAGTTTTTGCTCACTACTACGCGATATATACTGACCCACGTTTATGGGCATCCACAGGTACTCAGCTTAGGAGAGTGGCTGGAACTATTCCGAGGCATCGAAGCATTGTTGGAGCAAGCAAAAGCTCTTCTTCCATTGGACGTGTCTTATATTAAAAAGGGTATAATGTATGGAATATTGTAATTCAGTTGTATTAGTGAGATTGTAAGCCGAGATGACAAATATCAATGTAAGCAAAGTGGCCAGTAATAGTTGTACTTGATAAACTTTGTAATCTTTTTTAAGCCATGTACTCAAATACTATTAGTAATAAAGAGTAGTTTTTTATTATATTCATTGTGACTTCAATTTGTCTGCTTAATTCTGCTGCATTATCATTATTTCTGAGATATACCCTACCTTGTCTATCTTTTTGCCATGTACAAGTATAATATAGGCTTGTATGATATCACATATGTAGCTACTTTCGATTCTCAGAATTAAGGCATAATAAATTGGTATCAGATTAGGTTATGCGTCCTTGGACTCGGCAAGTTCTAAATCAAAGTTGGTTCCACGATTACTCAAAGATGTATTTGTGGATATATAAAGTTGCATTGGTGACTATTCAAAGTCTCTTTCGCGATTAGTTACAGTCACCTTTGTGCGTATTCAAAGTTGCCTTCGGCGAGTATTCAAAGTTGCTTCTGCTATTATCAAATTTGCATTTGTGATCGCTCTGTGTTGCTTTCGCTATTGTTCAAATGTGCTTCCGCAATCGAAAATATTTAACCTCTTGGCTATACTCACTAAATATTCTATACAATAAGCCTAAATATTGTGATTTCCCTAAGTTGTGATTCTTGATTTATAAATGATGCTAAGAACCCAACAATGATTCATTGCCATAAATAATAATTTGGGATTAATAACTTTGCATGTAGGAATAAAGAGAAATCAATATGTGTGCTTTAAATCATTATAAAATGTGCATGACTAATTTTAATAGAGAAAATTAACAGTAATGCTAAGTTGATTCATGTGCGCGGGATTGTATTTTATATCTGAGTATGAGAATCATGTTTGTGAATGGCAATGCTACCATGTGAAGGTAGTATAGGTTGGATGTTGGATCAGTGTAAGGATAATTTGATTGTCAGGAACAACTTTGTCTTTGAGTAGTATATGTCTCTACCCTCTTAGTGATGCTTGTATATTGACCCTTCCATAGTGATAATATTGAGGCTATTAGTAGCAATTGGGTATTGCCGAGACTTAGTCGAGAATAATGCATACGATAATATGATATAAGTATCCTTGGGATATTTTAAATTGTGTATCAATAACATACCCTCGATAGCTTATTATATCGGGTAGCAAGGAAGTGAAAGGTATGAGATAGATGCCTTAGTTGGGAACAACGAGTTGGATTTTATGGTTGGACAGTGTCTTTAATCAGGCTGGATAAAAGTTTTGCATTTAGCACAAAATATTGAATGTTACTATCGATAAACAAGATGGTTCGTATATCAAATAAGATTGGTTGGAATTAATTGAGAATCACAAGTGGGATATTATGTTGGTTATATGAGTTTGGAAGTTCTTGGAAATA
This sequence comes from Iris macrosiphon, assembly GCA_036927795.1. Taxonomy (NCBI): domain Eukaryota; kingdom Viridiplantae; phylum Streptophyta; class Magnoliopsida; order Asparagales; family Iridaceae; genus Iris; species Iris macrosiphon. The sequence goes on along the minus strand of JAYESA010000019.1, from coordinate 113,152,126 downwards.
AATTCAGTTGGACCGAGTATTTGGAAAACTGGTTCCTTTAACCTTAGATGTGTAGCATTTACTACAAGCCTAACTTAGAAGGGTAATAGCCGTCTAGTGGGAATACTTGAACTTATCGGTGGATGGATAATATTTAGTTAGGATATGAACTTGTAGGATTGCAAACATTAATTAATGACCCTTATTGCATATTATTATATGGAAGTTCTTCATGAGACTTCGATGGATGAAATACAAATAAAGCTTGAAGTTTTGCAAGTTGGGATAGATACTTTCGATGGAAAGTTTTATCGTATTGAAAATAGTTGGTCGGCAGAAAACTTAAGTCACTTTGATGACAGTTGGATGACAGATATAAATTATCAAACTATAAATATTGTGGGTGATCTCTAGATTGGGGTATGATCGATATGTCAAATATGGAAATAATTATCGAATGTGGCTTAGCGAGATAGAATTCTATGAGACATTGGTGAGATGATGCAATGAAGTTTGGATGCAATGAGTTGATGGTTAATGCGAACAAAAGTATACCCTATCGAAATAAATTTGGCAAGAGTAAGTTCAGTGAAACAAATCGGAGGAAAGAGACCTTTAATATATTGATTGAGTAATATTATCCGCTATTAACTATTGGGTAAAATTGTACATATGAATACATAACCTGAATGGGAAAGAATTGAGAGCAAGGATCACAAACAGTAGACTAGTAAAGGTGATTAGCCAAAATTTGAGTTTTGGACGTTGCCCTATCCCATAGATAATCGGATGCTTGAGAACTTGAGAATGTTATAAAGATACAATTAGAGTATGACTATAAAAATAAAAATAAAATAATATGTTAGAGCAATTGGATTTTGAATGTTGGTGATTTACTTGATGGATATGGAATTTTAGCGTGTAGTTCTAAATTGACCTTATCGGTTGGGTAAGTCTAGAATGAACCTCTAATTGAGGTAGACACTTAAGAAATTGACCATGGTAGATAAGACCTGACCCAGACTATCGGACATTTCTTATAGTGGGTTGGGTAGTGTTAGTATATTATGGTTTAAGTTGGCTATAAGATTGGGTAGAAGTCCCTTAGGCTTGTCAGACTTCAGTTGGCCCTTAGAAGGGAGATGAGTATGGTCCATATCAGCCGCCTAGCATGAGATAAGTTTCCTATGAACACTAGGTTTAGCTTTCAGTAAAGCTAGCCTTAGAGACTTGACCGAAGAGTTATGTTGCTTGTCGGAGACCTATATGATGACCCTATTGATGTTGCATGGACAATATAACATCGTATGTGACTCAAATAATTGTATGAGATGTGTATTTAATTTAAATAATTGTATGAGATGTGTATTTATATATATATTATGTACAATATTCTTAATGTTTGAGCTAGTAGACTTGACCTAGAAGCCCACTAGATGAAACACCTGACCGAATTATAGGGTTATGAATTTATTTGTATTATTTAGAATTTAATTGCTTGAGGTTGTAATTAATTACCGTAATTTTATTTAATTGTTGTATCTTGCTGTTGCTTCGATATTTGGAGCGCTATCCTAGCTTTTATCTTCCAACAAATTTTATAACCTTACCCTAGTCGTGCCCGCCTTCCATTCTGATCTTTTTGTAACTCGTAATTATGCTCTCTTGTGCTTCATTTTAGCCGCACAATATTCATCGCAGACGTTTATTTAATTTCTAAATAAATCCAACTTTGTATCGTTGTGCGTTTCAATCGAAATTGGAGACAATCTCGACCCATTTTCGTGTAACCCAAATTAGGGTAATATTCTGTTCTGAGTCTTCTTCACTAATGATATTTGTGTCCTAACCTAATTTTAGCCCCATGTATTTCTAACTAATTTTAGAACATCGCTTACATTTGTTTCTAATTAAATTGGGGATACCAACTTTGACTAATCCCGTTTTAACCCAATTTAATCCAAATACCATATTCATTAAGCCCATACCAAACACACAACACCCCCTCACCCTACAAAACACCAAACACCAATTCTTCTTCCAATTTTTTATCATTTCATGTGTCTGTGCAAATACCCAAATTTAAGGGGGCTTATTTGCAAATATTGCATTAGGTGTCAACACCCCATTGGTTCAAACCAAATGGAGAGCCCTAATATTTGACTAGTCAACCCAACCCTCTCCTTGCATGAGTAATTTCTTCATGTCAAATCTGAGCCACCCATTCAAAATGGGGCTCATCATCACCACACACCTCCCATCACCTCTCCTATAAGATGTCTCTTCAATGCACCCTTCCCAACATACCCAAATCATCAAACCTAGGAAACAAGCCCCCATCTCTCTCTCCTCCCCCTCACTCAACCGTAGCATTCCCTTTTTCTTCTTTTTCTTCTTCCTTTCTTCTTCTTCTTCTCCATCTTTTTGAAAAAAGAAAGGGAAAATAAGACCATCTCCACCACTATCACCTAGCCCGGTCCCTTAACTCCGGTCACCTAACCCGGCCGGCCTCCTTCTCCGGCGCTGCCAGACTCGCCGGCCTATCCTCCTTCTCCGGCAGCACCTGGCCTCGCCTCGATCCAAACCAGCACCTCTTCCCGAGCTCCTCCCCTTCCACGTCGAACCGGTCTCCCCTGCCTGAAGCACCCTGACCTTGCTCCACCTTCAGCCCGGCCAAGCTTCGACTGCTCCTAGATGCTTCCCCGGCTCTTCCCTGCAGCGGCCAACCTCTTATCTTCCCCCGGCTGTGCTGTCACTGCTCCTCCCTCCTCCATCATCAACTTCACCACCCTCAACCGAGCCTCCGGCCACCCATCTGAGTCGACCCCGACCTCCTCCAGTCTCCAATCGACCCCGCTGGAGACACGACCACCCCTACACAGCACTCCCCTCCACCATACTCGCCTGAGTTCCCTGCACCTCCCGTTGGAACTACCACCCTCATCAACTGCACCACCATCATCAGCTCCACTCCGGCCAAACCTCCATCGAGCACGACTCCTCCCCTCTTCCTGAGCTTCCCCACTCCTCCCTGCATTACCAGTCTGGCCAACCTCCCCCGGCGAGCTCCTCAACCTCCCTCTGCCTTTCCCCCTCAGCCGAGCCACCCCCTGCCTCCTCCTTCTCGACCACCCGATCCACCATCACCACCCCAATACCATTACCCTCATCATCGTCAACATTGTCATCATCGCCTTCGTCGTCGTCTTTGACCTCGTCATCGTCAATACCATCGTCATCGTCGATCTCTTACCCATGCGCAGGTGCGTGCCTGTCCCCTTCCTTCATGGTGGTATGTATATCTATTAGTATGTATAGTATATAATTGGTATGCATGTATATGTATACATATATATATAGTATAAATTAAATTAGTGTATTAGTATTAGTATATGTTAATATTAATGTTGATAATATATATACATATATATATATAGTATATGTATTTATCTAGTATATGTTTAGTATGTGTACATTATTCAATATGATGTATATATATATATATATATTGTTCAACTAGTATATATTATATATGTAATTAATTAGTATACATATATTGTATATATATTTAATTTGGTGTATATATATATATTGTAAGTATTAATGCTAGTTAATAATAATTATATATGTACTAGGTAACCCGAGCGTAATTACGGATACCCCATAGCTACCTCGACCTATGACCGCAAAATATGTTAGAAGACTGCCATATGTACACTGACATACTGGCAAGCCCGTATCATTGACTGTCTGATTTGCACAGCAATTACAGACGCGACACCTGTGAAATTGACGCACACTTGACCCTAGTTGACCAGTGTCATACCTAGCGTAGCCTGAGTACAGTGTATTTATAAATGTGTGTTAGAGTAATGTCTGATACAATGTTGTATTATTTTATGATATGTCTATAGGACTGTTGGATCATACAGACGATACTCTGGAACAGGACATTGGTATTACCAGCTAAGGACCCAAGGCGAGTACATTCTCTGATAATTTTCAATTATTTGATAATATCTATAATTCTAGTATCTAGAAATATTATATCTGATTCTTGACACTATGCTACACGGACTAGTATATAGATCAGATCTGCAGTCATGAGATGTTACATTGATTATCGTATTGACATTGTACACGATATTGATATTTAGACCTTGTACATGATATATTGGATATTGCTCATGTATCGTGACGTGTCGTGATTGGATCCACTGTACTAGTTGGGGGCGGAGAAAATATTAGTAGATTATGTGATCATACCCAACTCTACATGCATCATAGCTCAGCCCACACCTCACATCGGGTGCAGCCTGACCATTACATGCCTCATAGCTATTATATATGATTAGCCTGACCATTACTTGCATCATAGCTAACCAAATGGTTAGCCTGACCTTACATGAATCATAGCTAATCATATATAACAAGCCTGATCTTGTCCCAAGTCGATCACATGATAGACTGATATTTCAAACACTTAGAATAGTTACAGTTCTTCATTTTATTTTCATATACTACATCACTTGTAGATGATATAGTAGCTCTTTCTCTTTATTTCATATATGTATTGACTGTACCATATTGCTTATATTGCCTGTCTCTTTATATTGTTATTGCATTTACTTATTGCCTTCCCTCAGTATTTAGCATCATCTATTTATTGTTTTATAGTCCTTATCAATTAAATAGAACTGTTATTTGATATGTACTTTGCTCCTTCCTGACTGGAAATATTTTTCCAGACTATGCCTTAGAGGACTGGTGTCCGATATTTTATGGACCACAGGGTGAGTAGCTGCAGATTTGGACTTGGTAGTTTAGTTGTAATTCCGGGAGGTTTAGCCGGGATCACTAGTTATCTAGTTAGTTTCTTTTAGCAGTCTATTGGTACCGGATTTGTCTCCGGCATACTTTGTTGAGACTTGGATTTATTGTTGAGTTAGACTATTTCTATTTAGACTTGTGTTACATTTTATTTTATTTTTCGATATCTTATCGTGCTATAGTTATGTGATTGAGTATGTTGTTCATATTATATTATGATTATCCGTGTCTCTTTATGGAGTTGGATGTTCGTGTGAGATTATTTAGATAGTATCATGACCTAGACAACGTTCTACCGCCGATGTTGCGGCATAGGCTAGACGTACCCACGTACTCGTACACCAATTCTGGGTGTTGGTAATAACAATGTAACATCATGTGTGACTCGAATAGTGTATATTATGAGTCGGCCTATGTACAGTCGATGTTTGAATAGTTGGTTGCGTGATTAATATGAGTATTTCAGAATAGCAGGCCATGTTGGAATGGTTTAATCGGTGGATGAGTAAGTTCAGGAATTATTGGTTATAAAAGATAGATTTGATTTCCTCGACCGGAATAGAAAGTCAATATAGATTTGGTTGGTTGGATTTCTTGAAATAGCTTCTTTTGGAATCCAGTCGGTATGAGGAATAAATTAGGAAACGATAAAAATTATCGCTCGAGAATTCTGATAGAAATTTTATACGTCGAAAGAGAAACTTGACATATGATGTGGCTAATGCGACTGTTGTACTGGACGGATTATGATCCTCGAACTATATTGAATTTTGGTGGCATGGATCGTGATATGATCAAAAAGGGAGCCCTGGATTCTTTAGAATTTGGACTTTGTTAATGATGGAAAAAAGTTGCTAGAAGTTGAATGAAAGGAATGAGATATTGAGGAATGATTATAAACACACTTGGGTTTATAATAAAGAGACGGTCAGTGATATTCTTAATGTAATCAATCAAAGTTGGATGAATCGAAACAGTAACGATGGGTCAAATTATTCATAAGAGATGGGAATAACATAATTGGCATTGGAAGAATACATATTGCAATACGAAGTAATAGAAATTATGTTATGGTCGGTTTGTTTGGAATGATTAAAGTAACCGTGCTTGGGTTAATGGTTCAACCTGGGCAGTCCATGAGGATTTTATATTTTGGTATATTGAAATATAGCGATTGTGGCAACCAGTTATATGATGCAACATTATGAACGAGATAAAAAAATTGTGTATATGCTAAGATCAAAAGGATGTTAGTGAATATTGAGAAGTGCTTAGACTTAAACTAGATTGCAATGTATTGGAAAGATACCGATGGGATTGATCGAGTAAGTGTCGCGAGAACCTAAAAAATTATGGAGAAAGTGATGATAAAGAACATCTTGGCCAAAATTATTAAATGACAAAAAATAAGGAATAAAGTTACATCTGTAGCCTTTTGACTCCCTAACCATTAGCATTGGCTGAGTGCACAGACGAAGTGGTGAACAGAATTTAAATGGAGCTGGAGGAGAATATTAGTGAACTTTGGAACATGAAGAAATTATTTGGGAAGAAACAAGATGGTGGAATTGAATGCATCAGTATAAGAGATTCATGAATGAGCATATTGACAAGAGATTGAAATGGAATGTTGAACTACAACTGGCGTAGAACAATTTCGTGGGGTGCCTTAAGTGATATGGTGAATTGAGTTATTTCTTTAAGTTTCTAGAACAAATTTTTTTTAGTTATATATTATGTAATGCACCACTCCGCGGAAAGGCATTATGCTGGAATTATAGATGGATCGGACCGATGGAATACAAGTGGTACGAAAAATCGAAATGATTAGTAAGATAATTTCAAACTTGCTAAACTTGGCCGGATGAGATATTTTGTGGAGCGTGGTTCGAGGGTATGGTTATGCCAAAGTTAGAAAGCTGTGCATCATATCAGATCAATCATATGGAATCGTAGGCGAATGTGGGATCGTGGCATGGAAACAATATTTGTATAAGTGAGTAGATATGTCCCTTCTCCTATACTCCTTCATGCCCTAATAAAATGATTGAATGTAGTGTTGCTTTATTGTATTGCATTTCTAAATGTTGCTCTAGTTCACATAAAGATAATGACATCTTATGTTCAATATTGTTGTAAACCAAGAAACATATGAATGATAACTGCTAGTATTATCAACACAAAAATGCTATAAGGTAAATCTTACGTGAGAAAGAAGTAATATTGTGCAATATGTTCTATCTACTTATAACACCGAGAATAGAACTATGCAAAAAAGAAAGTATGGACGGATGAGTTCCCATGAAAGAAAGTAAGATGAATGTATGTTGGCACCTACGGGTCACCAACCCATATGAGAGATGAGAATGTTGAATTCACGAGCATGATCGAGAGATCAGTTATTTATATTCTTTGTACCATGCAATTATACTTAAGATTTTATTTGCATAGACGTTGCATGGTCATGGACAACTTGTGCACAAGGTAGTAAGTTTCCTCGAACGAGATCTACCGGGGCACCGGGATCGTTCGTCCTAGGAGGAAATAATTTGTACTTGCCTTCATGTACGAGGTATTGTGAGATTCTCAGTGGAGGCTAGCTACCTTCCTAAGAAGGTGCACTGCATACCGTGGTAAATTTCTATATGGTGAAATAAAGCAATGACCCTCATATAGTTAGGTTGCATGTTGACGACAACAATTATGCATGCTTAATCGATCATTCGCAGGAATTCTTATAATGATTATTGTATCGCTAATCCTTGTTTTGGCGGGATATGATGAGTAGGATGTTGGTAAAAATTGCTGATAAGTGATATATAAAATTGGCCTCATATTCAATTTATGCTGTTAATCTATAACATGTTCACATTATGTTGCTAAACCGTTAATGATGCTTTCACCGTACTGCTAATATATCTTTATTACTTTGAAATGAACCTAGTCCCTAATAGAAAGATCACTAAATAAATGTGTATGCTCCTCACATGATTACTTAGTGTTGGTTTAGGCGAGTGGGCTAGTTTCTGCTCACCAGTACGCGATATGTACTGACCCACGTTTGTGGGCATCTCCATGTAAGCTTAGGGGAGTGGCTGGAATTGTTCTGAAGCATCGAATCATTGCTGGGGCATGCAGAAACTCTTCTTCCATTAGACGTATCTTCTGTTATAAAGGGTATAATGTATGAAATATTATAATTCAGTTGTATCAGTGAGATTGTAAGATAAAACGACAAATTTTAATGTAAACCAAGTGGCCAGTATCAGTTGTAGTTGATAAGCTTTGTAATCTATTATTAGCCATGTACTCAAATATTATTAGCAATAAAAAGAAGCTTTTTATTATATTCATTGTGACTTCAATTTGTTTGCTTAATTCCACTGAAATATCATTGTTTCTGAGATATACCATGCTGTATCTACCTTCTTGCCTTGTACAAGTACAATCTAGGCTTGTACGACATCATGCCCGTGGCTACTTTCGGTTCACAAAAATGGGGCATGACAAACCCTACCATTCAGAGGCATAGTCTAGGATAGGTCATGGGGCAGAGCAGCATATTCAGCCCGATCAGTAAGAAATACTAGTTCGGCAGGAGAAGCCACCGGAGGAGGATACTCGTGGATTATTAGGCATCATGTTGGCGACGCATGTCACGACCCACGACCGAATAATCGGGCACGAGTGTGAATGCACGCCCAACCTACGCCACAGTATCGATGGTAGAACGTTGTCTAGACCTCAAGAAAATTATCTTAATAATACAAGTACAACTAGTATCATCATAAACTCAATCATAGTGTACTAAGAAAGACATGCATATGGAAGATAACCCAAACAACTAACTAATAGAATAAAACTAGAGCATAGTACTAAAATAGATATATACTAGCCTAGATCGTCACCTCATTGTCTAATATGCATTAGTATTCTAAACTAGAGCATCAACCTGAACTCCATGAACGTGGGCACAATATCTCCTAAAATTGTGGTTATCCAATCAAGATTGGATCAAGTACGTAACCAATAAATTATTCATAATATGATAGAAACTATAAAACAGGAAATAGAATAAGAGATACATGGTAAACAGGTAAAAATAGAATCATGGTATTAATAGAGAGAAGCATGTAAACACGATAATCATGGCATGACAACTAGAAGAAAATAGGTCAACACGACAATAATGGCATGACAACTAGAAAGAAACAGGTAAACACGACAATCATGGCTTATGACAATAAGAATATAGTGAAACAAGTAAATATGTATCTAATTAAGGGTTTTTTTGTTCACTACAATGTAATCGTAATCATAATAGAATTAAAAAATGTATTTTTTATTCGATTTCATTACGATTATGATTACATTGCAGTGAACTAAACGGGCCCTAAGTGTTTTAAAAAACCAAGTTCGACATGTGAACGACTACAGGGTAAATCTTATACCCCATACCTGTGTTATGCGACTGTTATTATTTACGTAAGACCATGAGATAGTTCTAGGTAGTTCACACGTCTACTAAGGTACTTCCTCGCCTGACTAGCACTCATGGATTTAATTTACGATACGAGAAATCATGATACACAATAGTCATGAAACACAATAATCATAAAATACGTTAGTCACGAATCACAATATATATTAGTCACAAAATATAAAAATCATGCTAATCGCGAGAATCATGCAAATTATGAAATCCGATAATCATGAATATGAATCCATTTACTCGTGTGAACCACGTGTCAAGATCAAGTAACTCATATCTAGATCATGTAATAGAAAAACTATTAGAAAATGAAAGTAATCAGAGTAAGTACTTGACACAATTAGTTTGGAGTAGATGTACACGACATAAATGTGTCGACACGAATTAGGTTCAGATGCTATACTTCCCAATTTGATTCTGAAATTATGAAACATACAGTCCTAAGGAGTCCAGAATGGTCATAGTAGCCCAGTTCGATATAAAAAAGTACAACTTTGAAGATCAACAAAAAATTTGAGATTTAGGTATTTGGATCCGCAATAGCCGAAAAGAAGGAGACATGAAGATAGACAAATTAGATATTATTTAAAACATATATAACTAAGCTAGGAGAAGAGTTTCGTTGTTAGGATGATGATTTATTGGCTGGTGTGGTGTTGGGAATGGTTTGTATGGCTTAGAAAATTATTTTGGAAAAATCAAGGAAAAGCCTTTCTTATATGCTTGGGTTGAGCTTTCTACCCAAGTCAAGGAGGGCATAAATATAATACTTAAAATGTGGATAAAATGAATCCCTATAGAAGTTTTCCCATGTCTAACACTCTCCATTAGCTAAAGATAAATAACTAAAAAAACTTAATTAATTAATCTTAATCCCAAAAATTAGTTTTAAAAAATCTATTCCAATAATCAAAATAAATTCTTTTATTAGTAATTTATTATTTCACAAAATTTTCTTGAACGAGTTTTTGAAACTCAAATTATTAACATGTGACATCTTCCATAAATTTTAATATAAAATCAAAAAGAAATCACTTCCTAAAAATAATATTTAAATTAAATTCAAAAATCTAAAATTTTGGAAAAGAAGAGTTACAACGCAGTAGCGCTAAAATGATGTCATCGCCTAGTTAGTTCAAATGGCCATGGAGAGAGGTAGTCATTAGATATATAATTCTTGGAGCAACCTCAGGTGTCTCCACCCTGTGCACTTCTATGGTATAGAGAATGCGATTGTGTCCGATGTGTGGCTTCAGGATACTAAGGCTTTAACTATATATAGCAGGAGTTCCGGCTAGGAAGCGAGTAGCATTTGTCAGGCGACGGTTACCGAATTAGGCCCGATTAGTTAGATATTCCCATTGTGGCAAGTCAGGGCACATTCTTTCTGAGTGCCTTTGGGCACATGGTTTGTGTTTGGTATGTGGAGGATTAGACCACATCATAGGATCATGTCTGTGGTGGACAACAACAGGACCATCATCAGTCAAGCTAGTGGCTTCATTTGCCCTAATAGTTCAGCAGTTCAGGGCTTTACTGCCAGTTCAACAATATCAGGCCTGGGGACCTTTACCAACGCAGTCTCAAGCTTTCTAACAGCAGAGGTAGCAACAATATGCACAGATCCAGGCTAAGTGCATAGGCCAGCAGCATAGGCGACTAACACCCACAAGCTAAGGCTAGTAGCAGCCCCAAGGTGTAGGCAAGGATAGTTTGGTATGTTATAGTAGATTCTGGCTAAGGGTGTCATGTTGTAGGTATATCCTGAGCTTCCTTTTGTCTTATTATTTATTTGGGTTCCTTATATTCGGCGAGTGAATACGAGTTTCTCGTCCCACTCTTCTGCCTTCGTATCTTGTGATACGTGATATCTATCATATGTTCCGACTACAAAGGTATATCTTGTTCAGAGTCTTTTCTTTGAGTACTGAGTCATTGGTACCGACTTACCTCAAGACTTGAGCCTTGTCCATTTTGGGAGTCAACGTTGGCGATCGAGGACGGATCCCTACCCAGCTAACTTAGGAGACATATTTATTCATATAACTCTAGCCTTATTTTTATTGGTTGTGTTATTACTTATTCATTTATTTATATTACTGATTTCTTTTATTAGATGTCTATATGCCATGCCTTCTTTATTTAAGATAGATGTGTTTTCATGAGCTTTTATAGTATTGTGTTCCAGCTCGAGTAGCTTTAGTAAAATTTTGATGACGAAATTTTTCTAAGGTGGATAGAATTGTAACCTATCTTATTGAATTTTATATTTCTGAATTTTTGGTATTTAAAAATTTATCTTAAAAATTAACTTAGACTATGTTTTATATTTTTGCGTATCATATTTGCTGTATTTTTTATGATTGTATTTCATTTTCATATAAGAGACTACCCTAGACCAATAGAATACCCACTAGCATTGCAATAGACCTGTGTTACGACCCATGAGTAGAATGTAGAACCCTGGAATTTCTCGAAGCGGAAACTTTTCCTTCATTCAAAAATCCACTGATATTTCGATAAAAAAATTGACTGGAATATTTTCATGAATAATGTTTTGATATTTTTTGAATAGTATTTGATTCACTTTATTATCCATTGGTTTAAATGGTTCTGATTCATTTTATCCAGTGGTTTCTTGATTTTCTTTTGAGTGGATAAGATTAATTTGGATCGTTACTAATATCGCTAATGTGGAAGATCTGATGATCACGATTAATTCACCCATATATATATATATATATATATATATATATATATATATATATATATATATATATATATATAAAATTTCATTTTCTATCTCCTTTCTATTTTCTTTCTTCTTTCTCTCTTCACTTTCTTCCTCTCTTTTTATTTTCTCTCCATTTTCTTCGTTTGCTTTGAGCTTGGTCTTGAGACCTAAGAGTGTGGTTTATTAACTCCTCTGAGTGGTGAAGTAGAAGTTTTAAGCTGGACGCTCGACTTTAGGCAAGTACATCTTGCTAATTTATGAATCTAATATTTGGATTTCTTTTTTATTGTCATTATTCCTTGAATATTATTGGATAAAAATATTTTATACACAATTCTCTATTATTTTACTTCTTGTCCTTGTATATTTTGATGTGTTTTAGTTCTGTTTATAGCCATAGTTATTTCTAGATTTAACCGTGAGATACGGAGTACGATATTGGTATTACGTATGATACCGATGTTTTTCTTGTGGAATAATATCCTATATGCTATATGAGATCCTTACCTAGCTTATACCCTAATGGTTTGGAGTTTAGTAGAATCCATACACGTTTCAAATTTTTGAAAACATATTTTAGGAGTATTTTGATGAATTGATATATAAAATCTTAGAATTTGTTAAATCTAATGCTCCCATGTTGTAAGAAAATTAATTTTATTCAATTTGGACCTCTAAAAACATCGAATTCTTTTTTAAAATAAAGTTTTTATGGCTGAAACAAATGTTGGAAAAGCTCAAGTCCCGATTGTTGTGCAGTTTTGGAAAATCCGACGGTGATCCGTAAAAATTCAATGAATTTTTCGAATTGTGGTCCAAAAACCTGTTGTTTCATATCGGATAATCTGACATGAATTTGAGGAGATCCCTAGATAATTCGAATTAGTTTAATTTACCTAATTTTGGGCTATTTTTGTCTTGTTTTGATATTTCCTTCGATTGTAATAATTTTTCGGCATTATTAGATGACCTTGTATAGTTAGGGGATGATTATACACCATATATACTTGACATGAGTACTTGCCTGCTTGTTATATATTCACCTGATTCCTAATCGTGGCTCGTAGTATCGCACTCATGATTCCTGATTCATGTACATTCCTGATAGTGGCTCGTAGTAGCATAATCATGATTACTAACTCGTGTATTTTTCTATTAAGGCTTGTTATAGTGCACTTTTGTCTTATCTAGAATAACGTAGTTGTTTTCCTGTCTTATACTTGTACTTGTGATTATTAAATCATGTCCAGTCTTGCATATCCTAGAGGGAAGTTCGATATCTAGGATGGATTCTACGGAATGCCGCACCTAGAATCCTAAATAAAAATGTTAAGGATTAACAACTAGCCTGAATAATTAGAGCATAAGGGGGGATCTCTAGGTGCATGTAGTCCCGTATCCCAGCGATATTTTTCGTGGTATTTTTTTTGGATTTGGGGCCCTCCGTCGAAAGGGGCACCCTTTCATCTCACCGTCGAGTTATACATATACATGGACATTACGCAAGCTCACCATTGTGTGATTTTTGTCATTAGGAGCCCATTTCTCAGGTGGTGCATCTGCTGTACTTCTTTTTCTTTTCTAACGTTTAGGGTAGCTTGGACAGTTTATAGGACATGCATTGTACGAAAATTCCCAAATTACATCTGTTAGTACTTATGATTATGATAACCCTAGTTAGCTAATGGTAGCATGTCGTCGGTCATGATTGGTCGTGGTTGACTAATTGATTATCTAGTCTTGTTTAGGTCTATTCCAGTTTACTGTTCTTGATTCTATATTACATATTATTTTTTCTGCTCCTGCTATGTTCCGATCCTGATATGTTTATGTTTCTTCCAGTTTACCTTACATGCTCATGTTCGTGTTTACCTTTATATGTTTTGGTGAGTGGCCAAAGGCTAAGTTCTTCTCGGGAAAAGATCTGCAATCCCGGTCCTTATTTGGTTTAAGGATTATGACTCCAATTTTGAGAAGTTCCAAAGATCTCTTATTGCTCATCGGCTTATCATTTTCTATAGCTATTATATTTAGTTATTATTCTTGATCTTGTACCTGTTCTTAGTTATTTTTTGGCATATTACATAATCGCATGTCCACATCTATTTTACTTATCCCATGTTTACTTATGTGTGGTATTGTTAACATATTGTCTTTTCATATATGTCTATTATATGCTTTGCATGCTGGTTTTAGTTCATAGTTTGGCCTCCTTTGTGGCACTTGCTAATGGAGGTTTGACCCAACTGGTTTTGCATGGCCAGATCTCGTGGCAGAACCTGAGGATCTTCCCTAACTTTTACTGGATGTCACTACCTGGAGCACCAGAGTACCTGAGTGTGTTCGTACTTTATTCTTCCACTAGTATCTGTACATTATTATTTTGCGGCGTTTAACCTCCAAGCACGTATTTATCTCGTATGACATGACATCCTGGCTACGGGCTAACATAATTTTGTTTATATCTAGTCTGTAGCTAGTGCTGATCATGTATGACTTATTCTCTTGCTAGTTCATCATTTTGTTCAACTAGATCATGATCCCCAATGTATACATAGTTTGGAACACTTACTATTTTATGTCTGATGATTATATATCTTGTATCTTGTTGATTTGCCTGTGATGGAGACACCAAGGATTGCTTGACCTAGTATTGACTTATAGTATTAATCTTTCATGTCTTTCATAGTTGTGACCGTATCTCGGGGTATTAGTGTACTCCGGTATACGTAGTTGGCTTTGTCTGCACCAGCTCTCCAGTATTCTGGTTCTGGAACATGACAAAAACTATTTAAAAGCTATTCCCGGTAGGGTCCCAACAAACATCTTCGTTAGAACGACATCGTTCCTCAGGATATGCTGTGTCTGTGACCTGAAGTTTTACAAATGTTGGCGAGGGGATGTCAGTTTGTCAAAGGAAAATAGGGATTATGGTTTAAAGTTGGGTGGACCCACCACATCATCCCATTCGATTGGGTAAGGTTGAGATACCCCTAATTTTAACATGTTTTCTTTGTTATCGATGGTATCAGAAGAGCGTTAAGTATGCAAATGGGATCTAAAATTGGTATAAAAACTGTTTGCTGAACAAAAGTCGATTGATTTGTTAAGGACCTTGACCTCACTGGCTGGACTCCTTCGCCATTATTTAGAGGAGAGATAAAAATTGGTTATCTTCTACCTCCTAGTTTGCATAAATTGGTGGTAGCTGAGGCATCATTGGAGTGGCCTGAAATGCCATCATTTGCTCCAATATAGCACGAAGTCCTCGGATTGAGGTATCCATGCTATCTAAGTGCTACTCTATGCGAGCTTTGTTATATTTGCTTGAGCAAAAGCTCAATTTTCTTCTTTCCTTTAGTCCCACATCGGATGGGCCAACCCCTCATTGTGTACATATATTAGTTCCTCTTCTTTGCTTTCTTAAAGTTGTTGAGTGGGGAACCCCTTGGGCCACACGCGCGCACTGCCGCCGCCGCCCAGCCCGGCTCGGTTCGGTTCGGTTCGACGCACGTAAAGGGTGCGGGTACGTGCCCACACCTGCGGGCGCCGAATGCCGATCCAATTTTCTCTTCGTGTTCAGGCTGGGATCCAAAAATCTTTTTGCTGCTCTTTATTTTTTGAACCCATTTGGCCCTTTCAAATTTGAACGTTGAGGCCCACGTCCAGATTCATTGAACCTTGCAACAGCTCTTTTGATAGCCTTTTCCTATATTTTATTTGCTCCTTAATGGTATATTTATAAGCCATTAAGTACCCTGTCTGTGGCTCATGTCCAGATTCATTGAACCTTGAAACAGCTTCAGCCTATTTATTTGGTCTCCTTCTCCTTCTTTATTTTTACACAGAAAAATTCTACTACGTGAAAACATTCTCTCTCTCAAACACATTATGTTCTCCAAATTCTTGCTCAGGATAGAGCTAAGTTCGGTCTCTCTCTCCGAGTTGTGTGCAACAAAGAGAACCCGGTAGTCAGGGGGTTTTATCACTAGGAGTTCTGAGAAACGTCTGCACATACACCTCGGATCAACTCTTAGGGCAGTGCTTCGTGCACGACTTCCCCGGAGGCCGATAACAATTTTCTGTTGTTTCTTTGTGCTCGTATAAATCTCTGAAAAATAATATTTTTTTATCAATTTTGTAACAATCTAAGAGTTGATCTTTTTACCTACTGCTTCTAATTTTTACAAAACATATTTCTGCCTATTGCTGCTTATTGCAATAAGAACGAATTATGATTACTGTAGGTACATATATAAAAGTTTTGCTTTGTAAACAAAAGAACAAAACTATTTGAAGCAGCAAAAGGCTATTGTTGGTTTTGTAAAGAATTGAACAATTTCATAGATACCTTTAATTGCTGCAAATTAGTTGCTTTGCAAAGAACATAACAAATTACTTGTTACCAAATATAAAAGCATATTTTCTACCAAATAGTTTGCTCACGTTTTAATACTGTAGCATATCTGTTAAATACTAGCATATTTGATTGTTAAGCAAATTATTTATAACCTCTTAACATACTATAGCACATTTTGCTACATACCAATTGTGCGTTCTGTCCAATTTTGCTATATATCAATTTTTGTAACAAAAAAAAATTCTTGTAGCAAATAGTTAACCAAGTTTATTACTTGCTGTTAAAATAGTACTGTAGCAATTTAGTACATATTAATTGCTGGTAGCAAACTGATAGAAATATAAAGTTAATGTAGCAAGTTTAATTTTTAATTGTATTGCCAAAGCAAGAGTAGTATTAATTTGTATTGCTAAAGCAAGTTTATTATTTATTTTGTTTATAGGCATATTTGGTTGTGTATTAACATAACAAATTGTGTTGTTGGCTCACTCTATTTTGGCATATTGTTAATTTCAATTCCTTTAAACAATTTAGGTCAAAGTAAATAGTTAAAGTGAAACTGCAAATTCCTTTGAGTGAGCCAACCGGGTGTAAATAGCCCTAAGCGACATGGTATTTAAGTGTCTACGGACCACCGCTAGCTGAGAATCGGCCCCTACAGCTAACCCAAGTTAATCTACACTTGATAGACTAAAGATTTAAATATTGATTTGCAAAATTACTTGAACTATTTTCTAAATCATTGGACATTGTTATTGAGTAAATACATATCTTTCAGTTTCAGTTTTCTCAATAGCAAACATGACTGGCAAGGATGAGACTTTCACTGCTAAACCTGCTAAGTTCAACGAGACCTACTTTAAGAGATGGCAGAGTCAAATGAAGTTTTGGCTCACAACTTTAGGGCTGATCTCAGCAATTGATGGTTCCACACCCAACACAAATGATTCTGATGACACCGAGTCTGACGTAGGAGTGTCCAAATCTACCAGCTCCTCTAAACCCAAAACACCTAAGGAAATAGACTACCACTGCTTCCATAGAATTCTAAGCGCTTTGTCTGAATCATTATATGACATATTCTTTGAATATAAAAGTGCTAAAGAACTTTAGGAAGCTTTAGAAGATGAATATAGTTGTGATGATGCTGGAATCGAAAGATTCAATTTTTCCTCATTCAACAGATACTTTAGTGTAGATAATAAACCCATGAATGACCAAATACATGAATTTCAAGAATATCTTAGGCATATTCAAGCCAAAGGTACTTTCATTTCTACTGAATATAAAATAGCCTGTTTGGTAGACAAGCTCCCTCCTTCTTGGTATGATGTTAAGAAAGACCTTATTCATACACAAGGTGATATTATCTTTGCTCAAGTACTAAAGAAATTAGAACAGAAGAACAAATTAGGCTAAGGTCTAATCCTAAGTCTGAGTCTAAAACTAAGGTAAACCTTGTAGAATCCCAAGGCAAACCCAAGCCTAATAATCATCACCACAAACCCAAAAGGAACCTCTTAAAGAAGAAGCATAACCCTCAGCCTCACCACAAAAAACATCACCACTATAAACCAAGGAACTTCGGTCAGACTCAGGATCAGAAGAGATTTTGTTTTGTGTGTGGTAAAATAAACCATATAGCCACCAACTGTTTCCATAGGAAGAAGGAAGCTGTCCAGACTTCTTTTAAAGGAAAATGTCCTGCCAAATCAGAAGAAAACATGCTTCTCAACGGCTCTTCTAGTTCCTTCAGGTCTGTAAGTTATCAACCCTTAGCCAATATTTTCTACCATTCTGACGATTGGTGGTTGGATTCTGGAGCTAATGTTCATGTTTCCTTTGATCGCTCCTGTTTTTCAAACTATCAGGAATCAGGTGGAGGAGGTGTAACTCTAGGAAATAGCTCAGCGGCACAGATTATAGGAAGAGGAAGAATAGATCTAAAGATGACATCAGAAAAAATTGTGACTCTTCATAATGTGTTACATGTGTCGTCTATCAGAAAAAATTTAGTTAGTGGGTCTCTCCTTGTAGCTTCAGGGTACAAGATTGTTATGGAAGAAAATAAAGTAGTATTTTCTAAGAATGACTCCTTTATTGGAAAAGAATTTGTAAGAGATAGTCTTTTTATTTTGAGTACTATGAATAAAATTTCAGATCCTTCCTTTGTTATTTCAAATATAGAATCCTCAAATGTATGGCATAGTAGATTAGGTCATGTGAATCTAGGTTCCCTAAGAAGGATGATGAACTTAGATCTTATTCCTAAGACTCTAGTAGATGATAAACATAAGTGTGAGATCTGTGTTCAAGCCAAACATACTAGGCTACCTTTCAAATCTTTAGAAAGGAACTCTGACCTTCTAGAGCTAGTTCATAGTGATGTATGTGACTCAAATAGGGTTTTGACCCGAGGTGCTAGAAAATACTTTGTTACCTTTATAGATGATCATTCAAAGTATTGTTATACATATCTTCTCAAAACCAAAGATGAAGTTCTGGACAGATTTAAGGTCTATAAATCTGAAACTGAGAACCAGTTAGAGAAAAAGATTAAGATTCTTAGATCAGATCGTGGTGGAGAGTATACATCAAATGATGTGACCAATTTCGGTGAAGAATACAGAATAATCCATGAGATAATTGCTACATATTCACCACAGTCCAACGGAGTTGCTGAAAGGAAGAATCATACCCTGTTAGACATGGTGAATGCCATGCTCCTCAGCTCAGGTGCTCCCGATAAATTATGGGGAGAAGCATTATTACCGGCCTGTTATATCCTTAATAGAATTCCTACTAAGTCTAATGATAAGAATCCCTATGAATTATGGAAAGGTAGAGCTCCTAGGATTAATTATCTCAAAGTTTGGGGATGTCTGACTAAATTAGGAATTCCTGAACCTAAAAAAAGGAAGATTGGACCTAAGACTGTAGATGATGTATTCATAGGATATGCCCTAGATAGCAATGCCAATATATTTCTTGTTACTCACTCAGAAATAAATAAAAACTCTAACAATACTATTATAGAAGCAAGAGATGCAGTTTTTTTTTTAGAATATATATCCCTTTAAAGATAAAAATTTCTTCCACTTCTTCCATCTCCTCTCTTGCTCCGTCCACTAGCTCTCATGTTCAAATATCTAGTTCACAACCCGAACAAAATATAGAACTTAGAAGGAGTAAAAGAGAAAGAATTGAAAATAACTTAGGAGAAGGTTTTTTCACCTTTTTGATAGAGGGTGATCCCTCAACTTATGAAGAAGCAATATCTTCTCCTGATGTCCCCTTCTGGAAAGAAGCCATTAACAGTGAGTATAACTCCATCATGGAGAACAATACTTGGTTTATAACAGACCTACCTTTAGGTAGTAAACCCATAGGTTGTAAGTGGATATTCAAAAAGAAACTTAGAGATTATGGTACCATAGAGAAATACAAGGCTAGATTAGTAGCCAAAGGTTTTACCCTGAAAAAGGGATTAGATTATTTTGATACCAACTCACCTGTAGCTAGGATCACCTCTATCAGAACCCTTCTATCCTAAGCATACATTCATAATATGCGAATCCATCAAATGGACGTAAAGACAGCATTTCTAAATGGGGACCTAGAGGAAGAAATCTACATGGAGCAACTTGAAGGTTTTATTACTAAAGGCCAAGAATATAAAGTTTGCAGATTAGTTAAATCTCTTTATGGTCTAAAGCAGGCTCCCAAACAATGGCACAACAAATTTGACATAATCATCTAAGAATATGGTTTCTAGCCAAATGAGTATGACAAATATATATACTCCAAAATTTTAGATGAAAGTTGTGTCATCCTATGTTTGTATGTAGATGACATCCTTATTTTTGGATCATCACTAGAATTGATTACTAATACCAAAGACTATTTATCCAGCCAGTTTGATATAAAAGATCTAGGTGAAGCCAACTTGATATTAGGCATGCAACTGTCCAAGTACAAGGAGGGCTATACTCTATCCTTAGCACACTTTATCGAGAAAATGCTAAGAAAATTTGAGTATTTTGATAAGAAAATTGCTCTTACTCCTTATGACAATAGTGTTGTTCTCAAGAAGAATAAGGGTTCTCCCATGGAACAACACAAATATTCTCAGATGATAGGCACTCTCATGTATATATCAAATAGGACAAGACCTGCTATTGCATTTGCTATTGGGAGACTAAGTAGATATACTAGTAACCCAAATCAGTTACATTGGACAGCATTAGAAAGAGTATTTAGATATCTTAGGGGTACTCTAGATTATATGTTGCACTATACTAGACACCCTGATATCATCGAAGGCTATTCAGATGCAAATTGGGTAACTGACTCACATGATGTAAAATTCACTACTGGATATTTTTCACTCTAGGAGGAGCTGCAATCTCCTGGGGCTCATGTAAACAAACTATCATAGCTAGGAGTATAATGGACTCCGAAATGATAGCCTTGGACACTACATGTACAGAAGCCGAATGGCTAAGAAACCTTATTATGCATATACCTGTTTCTATTGATCTTGTTCCTGCAATTTCTATAAACTGTAATAATAAATCTGTTATGGAACTACTAAAACATGATTCTGTGAATGCTAAGATGAACATGCACCTGCAGCTACGCTTCAAGTCTATAAAGAGCCTATTGGCAAATATGTGGTTCTTGACTATATAAAGTCAGAAAAGAATCTTGCAGATCACTTGACGAAGGGTCTATCTAGGACTTTTATCATAGAATCATCGAGGGGTGGGGGGTGGGGTTAAGCCCATAAGTAAAGTCACCAGCAGTGTCAACCCAACCGTGTCTGACTGAAGATCCCAAGAAGCCGGTTCAATGGGTAGAAACAAGCTGGACTTAGGTGACTTTTATGGAATACTGACCCGAGATTAAAATCTTATTATATATTGCCCAAGTGGTTGTACATGCGTACAATGATTCCCCATCCCTATGGTGACAGTGTTCTTGAGTGATATGGTTAGGATGAGTTTTTAAAACTCTTAATAGGTCCAAGCTGATATGCGGGGTTGAAACTTATCACCAACCCTTAAGGACTTACCTATATGAGAGGTCGTGAAGGCCGCGACTATGGGACATGGCAATCCCAGACAAATCTCAGAAATTTGGAATTAGTGCGCATGGCCAACCAAAATTGCCACCCGTTAGACCCAGAACCTCTATCGTACTATGTGTGCTATTTTCTGAATCTGGTGAAAGAAGTCTGATTCAAGGCATACTCCATCAAACACTTCTTCAGACAAAGACAATAGTCACTAAGTGAGATTCAAGGCTGTAGTTCATCTCATCTATGCATAGTATATAACTGCCCAGAAACTCTTCCTTTTAAATTCTTTGTCACTTCTATTTCGGAACTTGACCTTTTTTGGGGGGGAGGGGGGGATTGTTAGCTTTGCTTGAGCAAAAGCTCAATTTTCTTTTTTCCTTTAGTCCCACATCGGATGGGCTAACCCCTCCTTGTGTACATATATTAGTTCCTCTTCTTTGCTTTCTTAAAGTTGTTGAGTAGGGAACCCCTTGGGCCACACGCGCGCGCCGCCGCCCGGCCCGGCTCGGCTCCGTTCTGTTCGGTTCATTTCGGCGCGCGTAACGGGTGCGGGTACGTGCCCACACCTGCGGACGTCGAATGCCGATCCAATTTTCTCTTCGGGTTCGGGCTGGGAAAAATCTTTTTGCTGCTCTTTATTTTTTGAACCCATTTGGCTCTTTCAAATTTGAACGTTGAGGCCCACGTCCAGATTCATTGAACCTTGCAACAGCTCTTTTGACAGCCTTTTTCCACGTTTTATTTGCTCCTTAATGGCCTGTTTATAAGCCATTAAGTACCCTGTCTGTGGCTCATGTCCAGATTCATTGAACCTTGCAACAGCTTCAGCCTATTTATTTGGTCTCCTTCTCCTTTATTTTTACATAGAAAAATTCTACTACGTGAAAATCCTCTCTCAAACACATTTTGTTCTCCAAATTCTTGCTCTGGGCATAGCTAAGTTCGGTCTCCCTCTCCGAGTTGTGTGCAACGAAGAGAACCCGGTAGTCAGGGGATTTTACCACTAGGAGATTCTGAGAAACGTTTGCACATAGACCTCGGATCAACTCTTAGGGCAGTGCTTCGTGCACGACTTCTCCGGAGGCCGGTAACAATTTTCTGTTGTTTCTTTGTGCTCGTATAAATCTCTGAAAAATAATATATATTTTGTTATCAATTTTTGTAACAAGCTTTACTACTTTCGTCGTTGTCATTTGTGATGTAGATGCTAACTTTATGCCTGTTGATAAAGGGTGTAGTTGACAAGGCAGTGTAGATGGTGCATATATGGTTTGCTTCAGACTATGAAGGAATGCTACCCCTAGTTAAATGTACTTCACTACTTTGTGGAGATATCGTCCTGAAACATGTGCCTTGATATATCCCCTCCATACAAATTCCATACAAATTGTCTATATATCGATTCTGGGTCTATACTCAGAATTTGATGAGTTGGAGCTACCCCTATTGTCCTGCAACAACTTTTACAAGAAGACCTCCTTATCATGTTGAAAGAGGCAAAAAGGCAAGTCTTTGTTATAAGTGTGTTTTCACCTTCGGAATTGTTGTCCAGTTGGTGAAGTAAATTGTAGTCATCCAAATTCTGACTACTTAATTGGTGCATCAACTGCTTCGGAGAAGCAACAATTGATTATGAGGATGTGACGGAGATATTCTAGAGGAGACATCGTTGTTGAAGTAGCTACCTCTTCTATATTATATTTTTGATTTATTATATTATACAAATTACAAGAAGAGGAAAATGAATATTGCTACTGGGCAAATTTTTACACATGGAAATTCTTTACGTGAAAATTTTGCATAGCATCTATATGTTTGTGATGCAGATAAAAAGAAGAATTGTCTTCCGTACAGAATTTTCTACGTGATAAAACTTGTCACCTTTAGCGTGTAGTAGGGTCATAGGAATCTTCTCCTTGTTAGGGTATCTTCTGACTCATGAAGTCGCTTCATTTGTACGTAAAGGGTTACGCTGCAACCTCTGCGTCTTCTTGTCCATGTGCAGATAAAAAATTTCATGAGGGCGCAAAATTTGTGTTGCTGCTAAAGTGTCTGCTCGCTTTTGCTCTCACAAAATTGCACATTATGAAGCAGAGTACATTTCCACGGGGACATATTTAATAGATTTTGAAGCAACAAATTGCTTGGACTCTAGAATATTGTTAGAGTCTGAAGGGCAATTTTCTTTGACTCTGAAATTTGCACGCTGGAAAGCTCGTTTTTTTTTTCCCTTGCAAACTTGCTCGCTATGAATCAGAATACATTTCCACGTGAAATGATTGTTAGAGTCTGAAGTGTTACTCACTTAGACTATAGAGTTCTTAAGCTAGAAAGCTCATGTTAAACTTGTTGTTGGTGTCAAATTTTTAGCACAAAAATTGTTGGGCCTGTCATTGCTGTAGATCAGCACTATTCTTTATTTGTTTGCCTCGAACCCTACACTGAGCGAGCAAGGACTTGCCTGAGCGCTCGTCAGCAGACCCATCTACATCGTAGTGTATTCCTTCGCCGAGGTCCTCTTTGTAATGTTCCGTTCCACGGAAAAACATTACGTTGGAATTATAGACGGATCAGATCGATGGAATACAAGTAGTGCGAAAAATCAAGATGCTTGGTCTGATGATGCTGTATTGCTTAACTTGGCCAGATAAGATATCTTATACGACGTGACATGGAAACAATATTTATATAAATGAGTGGATTTGTCCCTTCTCTTCTACTCCTTCATGTCCTAATGAAATGAAGGCTAGTGTTGCTTTGCTCCATGTCATAACTATATGCTGCTATAGTCCACACAATGATAATGATACCTTATGTTCAATGCTGCTGTAATTAATGAAACACATGAATAATGAACTGTTAATACTATTGATACAAGAATATTGTAAAGTAAGTCCTCCATGAGAAAGAAGTAATATTTTGCAATCTACTTCACATGTTCGTAATACTGAGAATGGAACATTGAACATCTGTATAGGTATAAGTGCATCAGTGCACAGTAGCTGTGACGGAAACGCTTCATATGCGAGTATAATTGTGGTTTGGTACCACCGGACAATGAGAAGGTCTGTAAGTTGGGACCTACGGGTCACCAACCGATATGAGAATTAACAAAACAAGAAGGATTAATAATGCGAGCCTTTACTTATATTTTTTTACCATACAATTTATGCTTAGATTTTATTTGCATAGTAATTGCATGGTCAAGAACAACTTGTGAACAAGGTTCAAAAAGTTTTCTCGAACGATATGTACCGGGGCACCGGGATCGTAAGTCCTAGGAGAAAACATAGTGCTTTGGTAGCACCGGGTATAAACGAGACATTCATTGGGGATCACAACCTCATGAATTGCGCTTCGTACGCCCTTCGAAGTTCTATATGGCATGTCCCTCGTGGAGAGAAAGCATATCACCAATGACCCTCATGTAGTTAGGATGCATACTAACGAGACTATTTATATTGGCTTAACATTATCTCTGTAAGAATAATTCGTATTAAGTATGATGTCGCTAATTCTTGTTTTGTAGGGATACGATGAGTGGGATATTGGTAAGAATCGCCGTTAAGCAATATGTACATATTTCACATATATTTAATGCATACTGCTGTTTTTCAAGTATGTTTCATTATGCTGCTGAATACTCTGATCATTGAAATGAACCTAGTTCCTCATAGAAAGATCACTAAGTTAATATGCATGCTTTTCACATGAATACTTAGTGTCAATTTAGGCGAGTGGGCTAGTTTCTGCTCACCCGTACTGATATGTACTGACCCACGTTTATGGACATCCCCGGGTACTCAGCATTGGGGAGTGGTTGGAACAGTTCTGAGGCATCGAAGTATTGTTGGGACGCGCAGAAGCTCTTCTTCCATTGGAGGCGTCTTCTATTATAAATGGCATAATGTATGGAACAATGTAATTCAGTTGTATCAGTGAGATTGTAAGCTAAGACAACAAATATCAATGTAAGCCAATTGGCCAAGTATCAGTTGTATTTGAGAGCTTTGTAAATCTTTTGTAAGACATGTACTCAATTATCATTTCCAATAAAGAGAAACTTTTTATTATAATCATTGTGACTTCAATTTGTCTTCTTAATTTTGCTGCGATGTCGTTATTTTTGAGATATACCAGGCCTTGTTTATCTTCTTGCCTTGTACAACTGTAATCTTGGGTTGTACGGCATTATGTCCGTTACTACTTTCGGTTCTTCGGAATCGGGGCATCACAAATTGCTATCAGAGCACGGTTTATGCATCCTTGGACTCGACAAATTCTAAATCAAAAGTTGCTTCCACGATTACACAATGATGCCCCTGCGGATACTCAAAGTTATGCTAGTGACTATTCAAAGTCTCTTCCACGATTAGTCACAGTCGCCTTAGTACGTATTCAAAGTTGCCTTCTGTGAGTATTCAAAGTTGCTTTTGCGATTATCGAATTTGCATCTGTGATCATTCTGTGTTGCTTCCGCTATTGTTCGAAAGTGTTTCCGTAATTGGGAATATTTGGCCGCTTGTTTACACTCACTGGATGTTCCATATAATGAGCCTAAATTTTATGATGCCCTGCTTGTTGTGATTCTTGATTTGTAAATGATACCAAGAACCCAATAATGATTCGATGCCATAGATAACTAACTTGTGGTTAATATTTTGTATGTAAAAATAAAAGAAATCAATACGTGTGTTGTAATCAATAAGAATTGTGCATGAGTAATTTCAATAGAAAAATCAACAGTAAAGCTGAGTTTATTCATGTGCGATGGCGGGATTGTATTTTATATCTAAGTATGAGAAATCAAGTTATAGCATGCAATGCTACCATGTGAAGGTAGTGCGGGATGGATGTTGGATCAGTGCAAGAACGGTGTGATTGTCAGAAAATGGCTTCGTTTTGAGTGGTATATGCCTCTACCTCTTAGTGATGCATGTGCAGTGACCCTTCCATAAGTGATGGTATTGGGCCTAGTAGTAAGAATGGGATAGTGTTGAGACTTAGTCGGGAATGATGCCTTATTGTATGCGGTACGAGTGTCCCTTGGGTATTTCGGGTTGTGTATCAACATCGGTCCCTTGATAGTTGGATTTGTGTTGTCAACAATAGACCCTCGATAGCTTAATATTACATGGGGTAGCAATGAAGTGAGAAGGTATGAGATGGATGCCTTAGCTGGGAACAACGAGTTGGATTATATGGTTAGATTGTGGCTTACATGGACTGGTCAAAGTTTCTACCGGCAGCCCATCTACATGGCAGAAGTCATCCCGTGCACATTTATGCAGGCCCAGTTCTATGTTGCAACCTCCCCTGTTATCCTCAGTATGAATTCTTTTCCATGTATTCAGGTTTGCACTAAGGTGCTCTCTGGAGTGCATTGAGATGTCGGCTTCACTAGCGTCGGTACGAGAAACAGTACGGAAGGGCCCCTGATAGAGAAAGTTTTGAATGTAGAGACCTCCCATTATGTGTACTCACGATCTTGAATATCAATGAAAACCTTTAAATGCAATAGGTTTCCATCATATGTACTCATGATCTTGAATATCAATAAAAAAATATTTTTCTTCTTCTTCGACATTTCTTCATGCATTATGAATTTGAATATTATACCAGAGGTGATGTGGAGTAGTACAATATCATAACTTAGGGATATCCTACCGGGGAAGATTTTAGTTGACTCATTACCCATGGCACACTTAGTGATCAAGTACAGATAATAAGTTAGAGACATGACTCTATGAGAAGTGATATGGACGTGATAGGTTGGTGCAATTTTACTAAAAAATCTTGGTGGACTCATCATCCTTGGCGTACTTAGAACTAAGTACAGATGATTAGTTTAAACGACATATATCATCAGGTATTATGGACGTGAAGGTATGGAGTCGGTAGGAGAGTGTGTTTGCTCAGAGGTAGTATAGACGTGGCAAACTTAGAATTCTGCCAGAAGTCTTTTACTCAGAGGTAATATGGACATGATAAGATAAAATTTTATAGGAAAGAAGAAAACAAGAAAGAGTTGATATGGATGTAACTATTTTCTTGTGATATCACTTTTACTCTACTAGGGAGAATGACAGTTGGATAGTTCGGAGGTAACGAGTACGTGACCTAATTTTTGGGGTGAATTGATTTTGGGGTGGTCTCAACAAAAGCATTTCGTTGGGCCGGAGCACTGTTGCATTGGGGAACTTTGGGTGGATCCATTATTTATTGTGCATTCGGGACTCTTGAATACAGTTAATAGATTTACAATGCCTCATGAGGGATAAATGTCACATTGTACATTTATACCTACTGGGGATAAGAAAAAAAAGTATATACACCATTCTTTTATCTTACTCCGTTGGGGATGGAGAAGTACATGCCTTGCTTGGACATAGTACTTTTTGAGGAACTTTTCGTTGTTCGGCATCATTAGCAAGTCTCCGTTAGGTTATGCGAGAGCCGATAGGATCCGTTGGAGTACATTGATTCCACGATTAATGGTCCTTTCTAGTTGGCTTGGAATTTCCTGGCCGTCTTATGGGTCATGACCATTGGACTTCTCACTGTCAAGACGAGGTCACAAAATTGGAATGCTCTCTCATTGACCCTCTTGTTGAAAGTTCCAGAGATACATGCTTGATTTAGCTCAATATGATGATGAGCTAGGAGATGTGTCTCGTCGAGTGCCTCCAACACTTGTAACCGGCGGCGATGGTTGTCCTCAACCATCAATTGGTTGGTACTGAGGGCTACCTTGAGTAAGGGTATCCAGACCTCCAGGGGAAGCATGCCTTCGCTCCCTTATACTAGAGATAACGATGTACTGCCTGTTGGTGTTTGGACCGTTGTGCGATAGACCCAAAGATATTCACCAAACTTCTCATTCCAGTCACGTTTATTGGATGAAACAAACTTCTTATGTAGCTTGATAATCATTATGTTAAATGCTTTTGCTAACCCATTCGCTGCTGGGTTATATGCCGTCGAAGCTACGTTCTGGATTTATTTTTTATCACAAAACCCATAGAAAAGCGTGACTTGCGAATTGTGGGCCATTATCGTGGATTATTCTTCAAGGCAGCTAGATGCGGTAGACGACGTGATGCTTGACAAAGCTAATTATTTGTTATGTTTACTTCTATGAGTGGTACAACTTCATTCCACTTAGAGAAGTAGTCGGTTATAGCAAGAATGAACCGGTATCCATTGGATGACGGTGGGCTAATTGGTCCGATGATGTCCATACCTCATGCTTCAAATGGCTAAGATGCCACGGTTGAGTGTAGGAACTGTAAAGGTTGGTGGATAAAATATGCATGGATTTAACACATCTTGAAGTTTTATTGTATATTATATGGCATCTGCCACCATAGTGGCTAATAATAGCCCATCCGTCGGAGACGATCTTGTCGTTTGGAACCAGATTGGTGTGCGCCGTAGGTACCATCATGAGCTTCACGGAGTGCCTATTTTTCTTTTGCGTCCGATAGACATCGTAGAAGGAACCCGTCATACGAACGATGATACAACATCTTAGTAGCTGTATCATAATAGAACCGGAGGGAACGTCTTCTAACGAAAGTGTCTTCCTTCGGGTCCTCCGAAAGGATTCCGTAGACTACGTAGTCTATGAATGGAAACGTCTAGTCTTTGGTACTAATGTTAGTTTATGCTATATAGCTTAGACACACAAATAGATTGTTTTTAGGGCAGACTGGCTTTCAACCAGTCATTGTGATCGACCACCGGGTTTGGATGGAAATTGCCAACAAACCGAGAGGCCAACAAGAGTGTCAGTCTAGATATTTTGCGGCCGTGACACATGCTCTATGAAGAATCCTGTAAGATGGAAATTATGTCGATCGTGGCTTGATGGTAAGCCATTAATTCCTTATTTTGGACCTCATACTCGTCTCGGACCTGACTGACTATCAGCTTGGAGTCACCATAGGCCTCTATGTAATAAGTACTCACTTGTTTATCCAGTTTGAGCCCGATAATAAGTGCATTATATTCTGCTACATTGTTGGAGCATGGTTCCATAGGAGAATACGCGTGATGGATGACCAAGTTGTCTAGAGAAACTAACACGATCCCCACTCATGCTACAATATTGCCCTTGGGTCCTGTTCTTGAAGCACAGTCGAAGAATATTCGCCAAATGGACTCCTCCGTCATTGTGTTAGATTCTAACACTTCGGCTGGAATATCGTCGTACAACTTTATATTTCTGGCACCGAATGATTTGCCAAAATATTGACCAATGCTTGGACTTTGACCGCCTTTTGAGGCATAAATATCATGTCGTACGGTGACAGTAGCATTACCCATGTGGCTAGACAAGAATTCAGCACTCGTGGGTTAGTCATGAGCACCCTGAGGGGATTCACCTGGGACATAATGGCAAATTTTTTGAATGGAAAAAATTAAAGCAAGGCACTCCATTTCAACAGGGTTGTACCTGTGCTCGGCAACGACCATCATCCTGCTGAGGTAAAAGATGGCATGTTCATGGCCTATATCACTATTTTGGGCTAACAGAGCGCCAAGGGAATAGTTCTCTAATAGACCGAGGGATAAGTAATTTGACTCATTCACATGCAGATCATGAATATTTAGAATCCATATTATGCAAGGAGATATTGCAAGTGAGAAGCAGCGGTCAGCCTGCTAGCTCCATCCATTACACGGATATAGAGCAAGAAGGGCTTTCCCACGATTGACGCAACCGATGCTGGGGTTCATGAGGTACTTATTGTTGTCATCGAATGCTTGCTGGCATTCTCCTATCCAAAAAAAGGATACTCCCTTTTTTATGATTTGGGTGAACGGTTGACCTCGTCCGGAGAGGTTCGATATGAACCTTCTGATGTATGCCATCTTTCTTGGAGACCGTGAAGCTCTTTGAGATTCTTCGGTGGGTACATGACAAGAATGGTCTTTGTCTTCTCTGGGTCGATGTGGATACCCTTCAAACTTATGATGAAACCTAAGAACTTGTCACTGGAGACTCACAGGAATGACTTGGTCAGATTCATCTTGAGTTGTTGTGCCCTCATCAGATCGAATACTGTCTTCAATTCATAGAGATGACTGTCCCAAAGTTGGCTCTTTACAGCGATGTCATCAACATAACATTCGATAGTTTTGCATAGATGGTTGTGAAAAATTATGCTCATAGCTCACTGGTATGTTGCACCTGTATTTTTCAAACCGAAGGGCATCACTATATAGCAGAATACCCCTAATGGTGTTCGGAATAACATATGTTTCTCATCATCCGAAAACATTTTAATTTGATTGTAGCCTGAGAACCCATCCACAAAGTACATTCGTTCGAAGACACATGTTTTATTGATTATTACATCCGTGATCAGAAGAGAAAATTTGTCCTTTGTGCATGCCGCATTTAAATCACGAAAGTCTATGCAGACTCAAATTTTGTCGTTCTTCTTGATTATAGGAACGATTTTGGCTACCCAGTCTGGATGTTGCTTCTCGCGGAGAAAGCCGCTTGCTATCAGCTTATTCACCTTAACTTCGATAACATCCATAACATCTAAACGAAATTGCCGTTGTTGTTGCTTCACTGGCTTAGCATTCGAAAGAATATTCAGCTTATGCATTACGATTTGCGGGTCTAATCTCGGTATATCCTCATAGCTCCAAGCGAAGATGTCGATGTATTCCTTTATGAGTTATATAAGAGAGGTTCTCGTTGTTCGAAATATAATTCTTATTATGGTTTCAAGCATGGGTCCAAGGTTCTACCTCAAAGAACTCGCGTGCGTGATCATCATCTTTAACTTGATCCACTGATGTCATGTTGATAGAAAATATTTGCTTGAATACTTCTTCGATGCTCTCGTTGAAGTCCCAGGAAGGAGAATCTTAGGAGAGAATGCGTCTCGGTCTATACTTCTGAGCCCTCAGGAGTTGTTGGAGGTGTAACGTACCCTAAACCATGACTGCTTCGATGGTAATATATTTTAGGTTTGCCGGCGGGGGCAAAGTGACGCAGCGGCATGCATCGCTATTTGTTATAGTTTAAACCCTTATCGCATTTCAAGTCATACCCCATACCTTGGACTATACGTTTGGTTTATGAGCTATAGCGGTAGAGCTACATTCTACCACTATCACGTTCTGGTTCTTTTGGGAGGAAGTATCGACAACCTTCTGATCTCCCGAAGATGGTAGATTTTTTACCCCTCTTCCTAGCTGGAACTATGAAGTAGGTATCCTGGTGCAGGAGAATTTGGTTTACTACATAAGTGGTAGTCACTTATGTGTACAGTTGTAAACCTAGACTGTACTTAGAGAGATACATAGCACTCAAGTGTGCGATATCAGGGTAGTTCAAATATAGCCCTTTACTCAAGAAATAGAGTATCTTCTCATTGGAGATTACATCATCAAAGGAGGGGATATTAGTCTGAGTTGTGGTGCCACGTTCCCCCTATTCGGGGAGCGCGGCTAAAAAATACTTTCAGTATCGTTCGATCGGGATAGATTGAATCAAGATCCTTACCTCGTTATGGATTGTCTTCTCCGGAATTAATTTTCATATTCAGTGGAATGTGTCCCAAGGACAGACTTAGCGGCAGAGTCAAGAGTGACCTCTCTGCTGCAAGTTTTCTTGCCTAGTTTTCGTTGTCGCATTGTTGCTTTCGTGCTTTCGAGTTGGTTTTTGAGTTTATATTTTTGAATAGTTTTGACAGATTTTATTACTTTCGTTCGTTGAACTGCGCTTTTGTTTTGATCTGGAAAAAGAAGAGTAGAGATATTGATCATCTGTTTGTAGCAATGCAGGTGATCGTGCAGTAGGCGTCACGCGAGCAGAGCCTTGAAGCACCTCTTTTCTTTCCATTCTCCACCAACTTGTAAGTGGCTACTATCCCGATTAGCTAGATCTACTTCCAAGTTATTACACCTATAATCTTGCTCTCTTGATGGTTCCGATCAAACGATACCATAATAACTAAAAGATATCAAGATAAAATATAATAGACTTGGAATACTTTATGCTTGTCATATCAACTTGTGAATGATTACACTATTGCATGCTAGTTCGCTTAGAATATGCTTTTATCTTGCTTCAACTCTAATTAGAACATATTCTTCTATAATTGTGCCAAGAGTAGAACACTTTACTATGCGATCAACTAAATAAGAAGACTATGCTATTGCACTGTGCTAAGTAGTTTCATTCATTCTGATGTCTTGAAATGCTATAAATGATAATTTAGTGTTTTAGATATCATTTGGTCACGGACAACTTGTGCACAAGATTTTTGGTTCCTGCGGATGATTGCTAGGGCACTAGGACCGATCCGATCCAGACGAAATATTCTGAATAGTCATTTGTTATGGACAGAATAACGTGTAACAGGGCTCACCACCTGCGTTGTATACCATTTTCGTCTCGAGACTATAAGTCATCCACTATAACATCGTGCTAACGACCCACCTCGTATATTTAAACTGTGCAAGCTAATTATTCTATCATGGCAGGGAAGGGAATGTTAAGTTTTGTGTAGGTGGTTCAGACGGGCATGTAAAGTCACCTAGTAGTGGCATGTTTACTTCAGTCAATTTCCTTATCTATTGCATGCTTACAACTTGAACTAAAGAAAGATAGAAAGACAACATAATAAAATTGCATGCTTCACATAAATAACCTATTGATTGGTTTTCGATGTACTGACCCTCGTTGCAATAGGTTCTCCGTGCCTAGGTGACCCTGCAAGGAGTTAAGGCGACTTCCCAATCTAGTCCACCTATAAGCGCACCCTGTTGTTCCCTTTTGAAGAATGTTCTTCTTCTGGAGCTCATGCACATACTTATGAAGTACCGTGGTAAGGCAAAAGCTTTGCCCGAAGGTGTCTATAGCTTTTGATGATTTAGTAAAATAATGTAATATATAAGACGGCTATTTTATTTTGCGTCAACTTTTGTAAGCCCGTGCGGCAACCTTTTGTACTTGTTCAAGAGTTTATAAATGATGTTGATTATCAATAAAGATAACTTTTCCTTGTTTCATTATTGTATTCAATAATCTGCATACTCTAAATATGTGCTCGTTATATCAAATACCATGGCCTTGTGGATTGCGTAACTTAGGCACATATGGTATCACACCCGGGGGACGACTATCAATTCTACAGAATTAGGGCATGACATATTGGTATCCGAGCATGGCTTCATTTGACCCTCATGTCAAAAAAGTTCCTTTAACGATATGCTCCCTATGCGAACTCTTGAACTCGTTCGGCCAAAATAAGATGCGTTTCATAAGTGAGTCCATAATACGTTATGAGACTGAAGCAAGTTACTTTCTTTTGAAGGAAAGACCCAGGCACAGGCATCAGCGCTAGCACAGAAAGAGGTACACGCACAGGAAAGTAGTTCCAGCACCTTGAAAAGTTTAGAAGCCAGCGAGTTATGTCCCATGTTGATCCAATTGAGAGGATGATGCGGATGCTTGTGGCGAGCCAACAAAGAGATGAGGCTCATTATGAGAGAGTCGAGAAGTGGGCGAAAGAGCGTCATAGCAAGTTCAAAAGCAATCTTGAAGCCCGATTATCATGCCCCAGATCCAGAATACTGAAGAGCGGGATAATGACTTAGCCAACCATACCTTGCAGAATACCAGAGTAACCCGCAATGTGTTAAGGTTGTCAAGAGTCAAGGGGTGCATACTACAATCAAGTCTCTTAAGGTCAAGAATTTTTATGTCTCAATCATTCAAACAAGTAGCAATAATATAGAATATTTTAGAATAAGCAGTAAGGCGTCCCAAATGCCACATCAAAATATTCTTAGAGATCTGGCGATATAGAATGATGTGCCAGATATAAGATCAAAGTGTACATGATAGGGAGTCAGCTATAATCTGAATATATACAGTCATGTAAGGAACTAGTATCCAGATTTGCCAACTAACCGCTGTGCCGGTTGGCTAAATTCCAAAAGAATATAGTTTACAAAAGATGAGCACTAAATATAGGAACCCACTCATGACCCTCAACAGTCATCCTTTTGGTGCGTGCCATCAGTGAGGTTGTGATAAGCTTGATCTTCAGGTGCTGATTTTAAACTTGGCCATAAAAAACTAGTGGGGTCAGACCCCAAATAGCTAGTACCACAAAGGAAGCATGAAATGAAGAAACAAAACCAAATCTATAACATGAGATTCGTGAGCCAACAATCAATGGCATATATCCCATCCATGATATGATACGACACCCCTTTTCCAAACAAGGACAAAAAGTGTCATATCACATCAAGATAGAATACATCCATTGATTATGGTCAAGATAAAATAACTCTGTGTTGTAGTTTCAGTCCATAGCCTATCTTAACACAACAACGCAACCCAAAAACAAAACAAGGACATGAGTTGAACAATCATGCCACAACAGTCTGTCCCTAATTCCACACAACAGAAGGCACAATACACAAACATAGATACAATATAGAAGAAATAATATAGCTTCAGTCCATGGAGTATTATAGCACAATGACGCAACCCAACAACCAAACAAGGACATGGGTTGAATCATCATGCCATGATAGCCTACTTTCTTGGCTAGACACATATTACAAGCAATTTAAAAGGCCAATCATATATTGCGACTTGGTATGTGATCTCTGGGTTATCCTAGTAATACAATATATTAGTATCCTCGGATCGTGCCATAATCGAACAGGGCTTGTTGAACCAATGATATACGAGCAAGAATACATCAAAAAGTTATACCAGTCCCTTACAAGGGCCCTGTGCTAATTAATGATAAGTAACAGTTCCAGGCTTTTTATAGGAAAGATACTAGCTCAATTTTATATTTAAATCAGATACTGCACTCCAGTAGTACGGGTGATATACAATATCCATGGTGGCCAGCCTTTACTTTCAGCTAATTTAGGGTGGCTTGATATGTACGATCTTGAGATATCGTTCCCTGCCAATGCTCTACCAATTAAGTTTCTTAGTTAACCTTAGGTTAATTAGAATATCTTGTCATGGTCACATGAATATTCCTTCTTTGATATCATACCTTAAGTACGGGCACTCTTGATACGAATCCATATTATCATTCGAAAGTTAAATTTGGATTCAACCAAGCGTGATGCACCAATCAATACTATCTAGCCACAGCTAAAGTCACTGTTAAACTACCAGATCCGTGCATGAAAATAATTAAATACATCACGTAGTAGGAGCATGTGGCACGAAGGCTCACAATATATCAAGTAGCGATCTTGGTGTGATCAAGTGTATCAGCACATATACAATAGTCAAGGCAGGAACAAGTTATAGTATCAAGATCATGGACAAGTTATCAGGTAGCAAGTTATTCAGGACATGATAGTCTAATACTGGTCACATTAATTTGTCACTTTATTATAACGATGAATGAGGATAAGAGTAGTACAAGAACCCCTCGAGATCAGATCCACAATCCTTAACCAAACAAGGACCGAGATTGCATATCCTCAACCGAGTTGAACTACACACCTTACCCTATCGAACCCATAAGAATGAAGTTAGGAAGAAAATATCAAGCATAATCAGGGCCACATCTACAGGGATCTCAATATAACAAGTCCATGCTGGGTGCCGTACATTATGACCAAGAACCTCATACAAGTATCAATAAGGCAATAGTCCTTAACATCACTCAATAATACGCCCAAGGCAACAAGAAATCACAAAATAGGCAAGTGGCACACAATCGCCAGGGAAACAAGCATTGGCGTACTTTGTAAAAGTACACGTGCTAGGCAAAATAGGTTTGGCACATAACAACCAACAATCGACAGTGGCACACTCTCAAAAAAGTGTGCACTCTACAAGAGAAGAATGGTAGACGCATAAAGCTAGGCAGACAAACTTGGTGCACTTCTCCAAAAGTGCGCAAGCTACAAGGATCTAGGCACTCAAGGCTAAACAACTTGGCGCATTCTCATAAAAGTGCACAAGCAAGACACTCGGCTCATTTTGTTGAAGTATGCCAACAACAGGGAGTGCCACATTCAACAAAGTGTGCGAGTTAAAAGATGACAAGAACTAAAAGACAAAATACAAGCTCCAAGGCTGACTGACAGTCGATGGCACGACAGTCGAGGACTCAAAAATTAAGGCACGCCAAAGTCAGAGCTCCCTCATCGAGGCTGAACCAAGCAAGAGTGCGCCAAGAGATAACAAGTACGCTGGGTCAGTTAATTTGGTTAAAAGTTCACCAATTAATACAAAGTTGGACCAAAGTGCGTTGAATGGTAGATTGGCACACTTTTTCTTAGTTCATTAGTTAGTATATCAATTGTGCGCTAATGGCTGAAGTCTTCCAAAAGTGCGCCAAGAAGGATTTTTCTAAGAATTTATCTCCTTGAATGTACTTTTGCAAGGAATTGGCAGTATTCTTAAAGTGAGCCCAAGTTATGGAATACGGGTCACACTCAACATGCGCCCATTGATTGCGGGTCACACTCAACATGCGCCCATGATGCAAATTCTCATGTGTACTTGTTGTCACTGTTCTTCTTTTCCAATCGACCCACCATTGATGCACTCATAGCTCAAGCTCGAGACTATGACACTGCTCCAAATCACAAATGCCAAGAAGCAAAGCTATATAATATAGGATGCTCACTATGAAACAAGTAGTTTTCCAAAATACTAAGTTTTCGGAGATCATTCCCTCAAAATATAAAAAAGATTCATAAAACAAGAACTCAGATCTACATGATCCTAGCCATGAAAATCTAAAATAACAAGCACTAAAGATCAAGAGGAACTCAGTCCCAACAATATAAGCTAATAAAATCAAAGAACTAATAGAGAAATAAATCCATGCATGATCCATGTTTCTTCATTCCAAGCAAGATGTACTTGCCTGTGAAGAAAAGATGGAAAGAGAACAAGAACACATTAATGGAAGAGAGAGGGGGAAGACAAGAATATATATAACAAAGGTTGGATTGTGAACTGTTGGATCCCACCTAATTGATCCAAGCCACACAATCACAATTCCAATCGAATCAACAAAACAAGGAAATGCGCCGGTCTCTAGCCAACCGTGCAAAAGGGGAATGCGCTCAAAGTGCTCGAGGTAAACAAAATGCACAAAAGTGCACCAAGAAGCAAATGTGCCAGGAGTGCGCCAAAATGAGAAACTCAAGCAAATTTGCACAAGCAAAAGTACACCAGGATGGCCAATCAAGGAAAGAAAAATGAATAAAAATATACACCAGAATTAAAGCTAAGGCAAAAAATACATACCAAAAATGTACACCGGGGAAAGGGTCTAACACCGATTTACGGTCCAACAGAAGCAGGTAGATATCTTGCAGCTGATTGTTCAGACCTTTGCCTCCAACCATTCTGCAACGACAACTGCGACACCGGTGGAACGACCCGCGCCTGAAGTCAAAATGCCTCAAACTTCAAAGAAGAAGGATGTGACTATCTTTGACTTTGTCAACTTCAAGAAGGTCTGCAATACATCTTTTTGAGGGACTGAAGATCCGGTCATGGCTTTAGATTGGCTAGCAAAGCTTGAAGATCTTTAAACTTCTTAAGGTACCTAAGAAGAAGCGAGTAGCGTATGCCCAACTACAACTCTGTTTGAACGCACACGATTGGTGGGACGTTCATCGAAGACCTGCATGATAATTTTTGTGATGTCAGCTCGGCGGATGCTACACCCTGGATACGAGGGATACTTAGCATCGGTTCAAGATACACGGTAGAATTGTGCAAACATCGAGTCTTCTTCCGTTGTGACGGAATTTACTATCGTTACCTTCTCAAATACCTGACCGCTTTCCAAAGTTTCGTATAGAATGGCCCCTGTCGAATTAAAGTACTTAAAGTATCAACTACAGAAACTTCTTGACCGTGGGTACATCCATCCGACCATATCTCCTTGGAGCTCACCTGTGCTATTTGTGAAGAAGAAGGATGAGACATTACGGCTCTGTATAGACTACCGTAGCTAAATAAGGTCACCATCAGGAACAAGTACCCTATGCCCAGGATCGACGACCTCTTTGATCAACTTCAAGGGCGTCCATGTTTTCGAAGATAGACCTTCGCTCTGGCTACCACTAATTGAATATCAAGCCAGAGGACGTGTTGAAGTCAGCATTTCGCACCCGTTTTTGCCACTATGAGTTTTCAGTCGTTCGGATAATGAATGCTCCTGCCGCATTCATGGATTTGATGAACTGTGTGTTCCAACCATTCTTTGATAAGTTCGTTGTGGCATTCATAGACGATATCTTATTGTACTCGAAGAGTAAAGAAGAATACACAGGACACCTGCGGATGGTGATTCAAACTCTTTGAGACAATCAGTTGTACGCAAAGCTGATTAAGTATGAATTCTGGTTGGACAACATATCTTTTCTAGGGTACGTCATTTCTGCGGAGGACGTATCAGTCGATCCAAATAAATTAGAAGCTATCGTGGAGTGGAAGAGACCTGAGTCGGCTAGCGATATTTAAAGCTTTCTTGGTCTAGCGGGCTACTACAGATGATTCGTCAAAGATTTTTCAAAGATCACTTTGCCTCTAACTCATCTCCCTCAGAAGGGAGTAAAATTCGTGTGGTCAGATGATTGTGAAACTTCATTCATAGAATTAAAGTGCCCCCTCATCTCTGCATCGTTTCTTACACTCCTGGACGGGCTCGATGATTTTTAGATTTATAGCAATACTTCAGGCAAGGGTTTGGGATGTGTCCTTATGCTGAGGGACAAGGTGATTGCCTATGCGTCAAGGTAGTTAAAACCTCACGAGAAGAAATATCTGACACACGATCAGGAACTGACAGAGGTAGTGTTTACATTGAAGTTATGGCGGTATTACCACTATGACGTACCGCATAAAATTTTCACATATCATAAAAGCCTTAAGTACCTCTATACCCAAAAGGATCTAAATTTGTAGCAACTGTGTTGGCTCAAACTCATTAGCGACTTTGACTTGTTGATCAGATATACACCGGACAAGGGCAACGTTATAGTTGATGCACTGAGTCGAGTATTTGCAGGGGGCTTAGCTATCGACGATAGGCTGCAAAGGATCTATAAAGTTTGGGCATTACACTCCAAATCAGATACAAATGGGTACAGTCTACTTAGTTGTGCCTCGAACGAACCTATTGGAGAAAGTCAAGTCCGCTCAGAAGGATGACCTATTCCAAGAGAAGATACGCAAGCTTATCTCAGAAGGAAAAGAGACCAACTTTATGGTGAGCGAGGATGGAATAATGTGGATGAAGGAGAGATTATGTGTTCCTAACGATGTAAACCTCATAAAAGAGTACACAGTGAAGCCCACTATGCGAGTTATACTTCACACCCAGGAAGCATAAAGATGTATCGAGACCTCCGCACGATGTTTTGGTGGCACGGCATGAAGAGGGACATGGCATTGTTTGTGTCGCAATACATGGCCTGTCAACGAGTAAAGGCCGAACACCAGAAGTTGGGCAGGGAGATGCAGAACCATGCTATACCGGAGTGTAGAAGCATAAAAAGTGTGCCTAAGATATATTGCACCGTTCCTACAAAAGTACCCAACAAGCAGAAGAAGGGCACACATTCTACTTATTCCAGAAAAGAGATGGGCATTTTCTACTTTGGCGCACTTTCTATTATTTCAGAGGATGGCACATTATTCAGAGAGCAGAAAAGTTGCGCACTTTCTTCATATCACGAAAGATGATACACAAACGGTCATTTCTCTCTTAAATATTTAATGCAGCAGACTGACAGCTGACATATACAAAAATTGAAGAGTCAAAAGTTATCATAACAGCGAAGCGGAGGCACAAAAACCCAGGTTGTCGTTTAGCGAAATAGCCTCAGTGCATTCTCTTCAAAAGTGTGTCGTTGTGCCACTTCTTCAAAAGTGCGCCACAGTGCCACTCCTTCAAAAATGTGCCAGTCTCCAGACGACTCCTAAAGTGCATATGCTATCCACCAACATTGAGCGATTATAAGTGCGTGTTATACATGTCGTACTTCTCATAAAAGGTGTACAAATAACTATCCCCCATGACCTATGCTTTCCTTGCATAGGAAGCTACGTGTCAAGCAGGCAGCAAGTTGTGCACCCATTCATGTAGAACGTGGCATGTTAATCTACTAAAAGTGCACGCACAATAGTAAAATAATGTTGACTTTGCAAACTTCACACACATTCTTATAACCGCTCCTAAGGTCTATAAATACAGGTTCTTTGCAACCTAGAGAAAGATCGATTAACAGAGCATATATCGAGAGGGATCGATCAACAGAGCATATATCGAGAGGGATCGATCAGCATAGCATATATCGAGAGATATACCCACACATACCTATATAAAGAGGGAGCTACCTACACTTACACAGAGAGGAGCACACACAGAGATAGAGAAAAAGGAGCTAAAATTCTCAAGTTCTTGAAATTCAAGAGCAGAGCGAGAGAATAGAAGCTTTTACGTGCTTCTGTGCCAAAATCTTTTCTATTGTTCAACTCTCCAAGTTTTTCACAGCAATCTTCAAGGCTTCGAAGTTCCAGAGTAGGGAGAAAGAAATAAAAGCTTTTATGAGCCCTTGTGCCAAAGCTTTCCTATTGTTCAACTCTCCAAGTTGTTCGCCACATTCCTTTCAGTTATTCCTTATTGTGTGCCAGTTCTTTGTCAACGTGTGCATTTCTTCACCGTCGAGTGGTCCAAGGAGTAAAGTGATCGTTAGCAGATCAGATCTCTATAGCTATTCTTTCTCATAATTAAAGAATCAATTGTACTTAGATTCCTGTCTAGGATCTTCATTTGTACTTTTTTTTCTTTTCAATGGTTTGTAACACAAAAGTTTCGTATAAACTTTTTCTCGTAAACAAGCATGGCAACTCTGCTAGAGATTTACTTATCTTCTGATGAGAAGGTGATAGTTCAACTCGACACTGCTTCGTTCGACTCGACGCAGAAGACTATGGTCGTGAAGTTCGACCAACAGGCATATGAAGAAATGCTTCAATCTGGGGGTAGTTCCTGTCCCTCATCATCACTCAAGTCGAGAAAAACTAGAAAAGTGTGGGTGCCCAAGCCTCATCATGCATATCTCGAAGTTAATGCCAACAAGGGTAAAAATATTCTTATCGACGAGAGTTGCCATGTCAAATCTGTTCAGATCAATGACATGGTGGGTAATTCCCTTGCGTTGAACAAGGGTTACAAATTGCGCAACTCACACAAATTCAAGCAAAGGGTGATCCCTACCCAAGCTTCTGAATCCCTTGCGTTGAACAAGGGATACAATTCGTGCAACTCGCATAATTTTGAACAAGGGGTGATTCACACCCAAGATCTTCAAACCGCACATATTTGCCAAAATATGCGAGGCAAGCAAGTCATGGACACTGGTGTGAAAATAAACCAGCGCACAAATAAAGTGTTAGTCAGAGAGAATCATTCTACTAGCATCTTGATTATGCGCACATTGGATGGAAGACTATGTGCCACTCACGCGCCAAGCAAAGACCTTCATGCAAAATTAAATGTGCGCAGACAAACTATGCCAACTTTGTCTGCGCCACAGAATGTGCACCAAGATCATGCTGATTATGCACGTGTGCACAAGAAGACTGTCAAAGACAACTTCCTATCCTCTCTAAAGGGTAAGAACTCGAGATACGATGAATCACTTACAAATTAATCCAGAACATCACTCTATACAAAATGGACCAAAAATATGCACAAAAGATTTAATCTATCTCATGTAAAGAGGCAGAGTCTGCCCTTTTTCTTCCTATTCTCTTCCCTTTCTCGATTTACATGAGCTTATTGTATAAAAGCATAAAGAAAGGGACCCTTCTGACACTACAACGGTATTTCCTAATGAACATCATTATAGTTGTTATAAAGTTGTAATTGAATATTGTTGTGCGTCAACAAAATGGTCTAGGTTTGACCAATTGACTTACACTATGTTTCCTAAGACTCAACGCACAAAGCAAGTTGATAACCAGGAGCATGAGGATGAACCGCTCTTTGCCTCAATATATATGGCTTCGCATCTTTCCCGTGGTAGGAGACAACCAAGACGGAGTTCTTCAAGAACACCCAGTCAAAGGAGATTTGACCAACTCATCAATTTCTTTGAAGGAGTATACCAGAATACTCATTCTCAAAGACGAGAGCTCGTTCATCACGAGAATTCCTAATCCTCATAATCTGAAGCTGGAGGTAGCAATCCCCTCGATTATGAAACTGACCATTTAGACTCTAAATACACGGTTCTTTCTACCAATCCCTCTGTCATACACATGGATGCTAGTGTTTATGTCATCGGTAATGAACAAGACACTTCTCCATTAGAAGCTACTGAATAATGCCTCGGTTCATTAGAGGCCGCTCTAAGGGATATGCACACCATGGTGCAAAATATGCATCAAATAATGATAGCCCAACATACCATTGCACCAGAACCAATCCCAATGACTTCATTCACACCTGCACAGCCTACTCCTGGGATAATACCTCTGTCGGATAAGACAAATCAAAAAGTGGTCAAAAACCAAGAGTCAGCAGGGCCAAATCTTAATCTTGTCAATATTGGGGGTAGATCTCTACCAGTGATGATTCCTGTTCAACTAGGATCTCATCAATCAGCTACACCACTCTGAACAGAAGATTCTCCCAAAGCGATCCGAGAGTTGCATGCACAGGTCGATGTTCTAAAGAACAAAGACTAACTTCGCAAGTTGGGGGTGAAACAACCTTATCCTCCGTATTGGGATAATGTTCCATTTTCTCCTAAGTATAAGCCCCAATCGATAGTCTTGTTTGAAGGCAGGATATCACCGAGCTAATATATCAACTACTTCAATATGATGATGGATCATCTGCAAAAAGAGGATTTTCTCCTTACTAAATTATTTGTGGGATGCTTAGCCGGCATAACCTACGATTGGTATCGCAGTTTACCTGATAACTGCATATCATTATTTGATGACATAAAATATATTTTTCTCTCATAATTCTATGAGGGAGGCATGTATATGACAATGTCTTCACTCATTAATATCAAACAAAAGGAAAAAGAGTCCACTCATAAATTTATGGAGCATTTCAGACAGGCAACCATGAAGCTACCCCCGGTATTCCAGACTATGCATTCATCGACATATGCAAAAAGAACTAACTACCTATAGTAGGGCTCTGGATTGGTCCAGCTCAATTTTAAGACTGGACGACGTTCATCATCGGGGTCGAAGCTGCTGAAGGCAATACAAAATGGCAAGCAATATGGGATTACAAATAACCCACAAAAATAGCATTTATCATCGGGGCCAAAGCTACTGAAGCATCCCTACAATAGTGCAAATAATCGTAATAGTAAAGAAAAGGAGGCCTTGATGATAAATCTGTTGAAGCGACCCACCTCTCCCCAAGCACAAAATCCACCGGAGTCCTCTAGGACTAAGGAAGAATATTCCTTCGACGAGAGTGATATCTCCAGTATTTTTGAATGCTCGATAAAAAGAAATAACTTGTAGTTGCCTGAAGTCAAGCGACCAAGTGAGTCTGTCAAAACAGATGACCTGAGATACTGCTTGGACGACTGATAAGTAAGTCACCCTACCAAGGCTTGTTATATCTTGAAAAGAAAGATACAACAGTTGATAGATGCTAAAGCTATCATACTTTACAATGAAGAAAAGATAGTCACTGCCAATATGGTATCTCTTCAATTCAGAGACTTTCCAGCACAAGAAGTCCCTGAACGGCGTTGTCCCAATACCTCGAGCTACGATGGAAGTTGTAAATCTTTTACCGTCTAAAAGCCAAACAGGGGAATTGGTGCCCCTTACCACCGAGCATGGCGAGATTATGTGGATTCATCCTGA
Source organism: Iris macrosiphon (assembly GCA_036927795.1). Taxonomy (NCBI): domain Eukaryota; kingdom Viridiplantae; phylum Streptophyta; class Magnoliopsida; order Asparagales; family Iridaceae; genus Iris; species Iris macrosiphon. The sequence continues at coordinate 113,107,751 of JAYESA010000019.1, read as the reverse complement.
TCTGTTGTCAAATTGGAACCAAGGAGCTCCGATTCGAGCAACGTGAACCGTCTACAGTGGACAAAATAATCCAAATTAATATAGGAGAAGAATCTTCCCCAAGACTAATCTTCATCAACAAGAGTCTTCCTGAAGAAGATCAACATTCTTTACTCTAGCTAATAAAGGAGTATATCGATGTCTTCGCCTGGAGTTACGAGGATATGCTTGGCCTAGATCCTTAAATATCTACACATAAGTTCAATATTCTTTCGAATGCTAAGTCAGTAAAGCAGTAACAACAGCGGTTTCGTCCGAATATATTGGATACAATTGAAGGAGAAGTCAAGAAACTCATAGCATTTAGTTTCGTCCAAAAAGAGGAACATCCTGACTGGGTAGCCAATGTCGTTCCAGTCATGAAAAAAATAGAAAAATCTGGGTCTGTATAAATTATCGAGATCTGAACTCAGCCTGTCCAAAAGACAAATTTCTCTTTCCATCACATATGTCATGATCGAGAACACTTGTGGCTTTCATGGATGGATTCTCAGGCTACAATCAAATCAAGATGTCACCTGAGGACGAGAAATATATAACTTTTTGTACACCATTGGGAGTTTACTGTTATACGGTCATGCTCTTCGGCTTGAAAAATATGGGTACAACGTATCAACGAGCTATGAGTATAATTTTGAAGAAGAATTTACGAAAAATAGTAAAATGCTATGTGGATGACATCGTTGTCAAGATTCGCTCCAAAGATGATCACCTTCAAGATTTGGGGACTGTATTCGAATTGATGCGTCAGCACCAGCTGAAGACGATTCCAACTAAATTCTTTTTGGTAGTCTCCAGTGGCAAGTTCCTTAGATTTGTTATAACTTTAAAAGGTATTCACATCGACCCCGATAAAATTAAAGCTATCCTCGAAATATAGCCTCAACGTAATCTCAGAGAACTTTATGGTCTGCAAGACCGTTTGGTGTATACTAGGAGGTTCATCGCCAATCTCTTGACATGTGTCGTCCCTTCACTCTGTTAATGAGGAAAGGTGTATCCTTTGTCTAGAATAAAGTATATCAACAAGCATTCGACGACATCAAATGATATTTAACAAATCTGCCAGTTCTGGTGTCTCCGGTATTTGCTGTATGTTTGAGCAATGGATCACTTTCTAGGAGCTCTTCTTGCACAAAAGAGTGATAAAGGCCATGAACATGCGATCTATTATCTCAACCGCATGATGGTAGGCGCCGAACATCGATATAATTTGATGGAGAAAGAATATCTCGCCCTGATGTTTACTCTTTAGAAAATACAATATTATGTGTCAGGTTAAACCATTCACATCATATCCAGAGTAAATACCCTCGGGGTATTGATGACCAAGCCAAGTACCCTTAATTCTCGGTTAGCTACATGGGCAATGCTGCTATCGCCTTATGACATAGTGTATGTCCCACAAAAAGCAATGAAGGGTCAAGCACTAGCTAATTTCCTGCCAGCTCATCCTGTACCAGAAAGTTCTAAACTATACGATGACATCCCAGATGAAATATTAGAGTCTAATATGGCAATAGAAGATAACACATGGCAACTATTCTTTGATGGCACATCAAGAATTGGACCCAAAGGCAACATAATAGCTAGAGTTGGCATAGTCCTTGTATCTCCTGACCAACTACTCATTCATCGAGCATATTCTCTCAGTAAACCTTGTTCCAATAATGTAGCAGAATACAATACCCTACTCATTGGTCTCCAATTAGCTAAAGAATTAAACATATAATATCTGGAAGCCTATGGATACTCCAAACTGATAGTCAATCAGATCAGGGGAAAGTATGAGGTTCGAGATAAAGACTTCGTCCCTTATTATCAAGTGGCAATCAAACTAGCTTTTACCTTCAAAGGATTCTTCATCGAGCTTGTACCTCAGTTACAGAATATAGAAGCGGATGCTTTTGCTGGCCCTGCAGCTTCATTGGCTGTTCCCCTAAAGAGACGACACTCTATTATGATAACAGGACGAGAGTTGTTCTGTACGAAGAATAACTTGTACATTGAACGAAGTTACTTCATAACCTCAACTTTAATAGATAAAGAATGGAGAGACCATTTATAGACTACGCTGCTTATGGGATTCTTTCAGAAGATTCGAAAGAAGCCACTTCTATAAAAAGAGTCTCGTACTATTTCTACTATAACGCTTCGTCCAAAATATTATATCGTTGTTCTTATGATGGATTGCTACTATGTTGTCTCTCTAACCAAAAAGCAAAACAATCACTCTGTGAGGCTCATGATGGCATCAATGGTCCCAAATTACAAGACCGCCTCAGGAGAATAGGTTATTATTGACCCATCATGGTGGCAGACGTCGTAGACTATGCTGATTTTATCCACCAACCAGAGAATTTTTATACCCTACAGCTGCTTCTTGGCCATTTGAAGATTGGGACATGGACATTATTAGCTCGATCATCCAATCTTCTTCTATGGGACATCGGTTCATACTTATAATAATTGATTACTTTTCTAAATGGGCAGAAGCAGTCCCATTTATCAAAGTTAAGATGCCCAACGTAATTAACTTCGTCAAACACCATGTTATCTATCATTCTGGTGTTCCCCAAAGGATGATACATGACTACGGGCTACAAATTTCCAATTAAGCATTTTATCGGTTCTGTGACAAGAACCAAATCCAGAATATAGCATCTACAGCCTATAGTCCAGCAGCCAACGGCTTAACAGAAGCCTTCAACAAGACCATAATCAAACTCCTTAAAAAGTTTGTCTCATCCAACAAACATGATTGGAATAAGAAACTCAGAGAATGCTTAAGGGCTTATCGTACGATAGTTCGGGCTCCAACTGGTTATACACCATTCTCTCTAGTCTACATATGTGAAGCGGTCCTTTCACTCAAAATCCAGATACCTTCTTTCAGAATAGATATTGCTAATGAGATAACATTGGAGAATAATGATCAATTATGACTATAAGAATTGGAAGCATTAGATAAAAATTGTCTGCACGCTTAACATTGTATTGAGCTATACCAAGCAAGTATTTTAAGAGCCTTTAATCGAAAGGTCAAGGAAAGAATATACCAGGTTGGTGAATTGGTCCTTTCAGTGAGAAGAACTATGATCACAACCCATAAAAGCTGTCATGCCCCAGTACAGGAATACGGATACGAACATGGCCAGCTCTCCTATACAAGGTATAAAACGTCGTACGGTGGTCACAGTTGTACCTAGACAAGGGGGTGCATGTTATAAGCAAGTGACTTAGGGTCACACAGAACATCTATTGTCTCAATCAGTCAAATAAGAATATTAAACATATAACATATATGACAAGAAAGTAAGGCATCCCAAATGCCCTGCCACAACATTCAAGAAATTAGCTGTGCAAAAAGAGAAGGCTGGCAGAGTAATAAGAGTAAATGACCATGATCACCTGCAGTCTGATTAATTACAATCATGTAGGAAACTAAATATCCAAATACACGACTAATAAGTGCCAGTGGATAAATGCCCAAAATGAGTAAAATATGAAATAACGAGCAGGGAAGAAGAGACCCACTCGTTTCCCTCAGAGGTCATCCGCCTGGTGCGCGCCATTGTTTTAGAGGTAGTACGCTTGATCATCGGGTGTTGGATTTAAACCTGTCCATGCAAAACCAATAGGGTTAGACCCCAAATAGCAAGTATCATAAAGGAAGCACAAATATAGAAATAAAACCAGGTTATGAAATAGATACGTATATAAATATATATATAGTTATGTCTCGTAGTTTCGGTTCATAGCCTATCGTGACACAACATTCTAACCCTACAACCAAACAAGGACAATGGTTAAACCATCGCAACATGATAGTCCATGTCCCTTGACTATTTGACAGCAAATACAATACACAGACACGCTTAGTTACATAATCGGCCAATCACTTATATGGCTTACTAGATAGAGTCTGGGTTATCCCAGAGATATATGCATATAGAAATCCTCAGATCGAACCAGGTACTAGTAGGGTTAGCTGAGCCACAAATCATCGCATAGTATATAGTAGTATGCACCGGTCCCTCGTAAGGCCACCGTGCTAATATTTCATGGAACACAGTATCATATGATAATCGGATATTGCCACCACTAATGAGAATTTAAACAATATCCATGGGGACTAGCCTGCACACCCCAATTTAGATGATTGGAGGTGGATAGTTAGGCACGATCTTGAGATTCCATTCCCTCCTAATGTTCTACAAGTTTAAGTTTAGTTGCCTAGTTAACCCTAATGTTAAATAGAATCTTATGGCATGGTCACATAGTATTCCCCTTATATGACGTACTATAGTACGGCCACGCTAGATACGAATCTACTTTGTCACTTGATAGTTCAATATGGATTCACCCCAGCATGATGCAACAATCAACAGATCCTAGCCACGCTTGGTCATTGACTAATCCTTATGTCCATGCTGGAGATTGAGTCATATCACATGTCATAAAGTGCTCCATCCTTCCAAAAAACTATTTTTCGAAAATACTATATTTTAGTAGATCAAAACCACCAAAAACTCAAGGAACCTATAAAACCCTAAATTAGAAAAGTAGATCTAAGCAAATCTATCCATCAAAACTGAGAACTCCAAGTATTAAAAGCGGTCAGAATCATCATAAGCACAGAATAGACAAATAAAATACAAGAAAAGAACAAGAAATGAAAATCAAAAGATTTCTTCATGTAGTACAAGGTGTACTTGCCTAGAAATGAAAGAAAGAGGGGAATAAAGAATGAGGGAAGAGAGAAACAAGTTAGATTATATAGCTAGGGTTTGAGGTTTAGACCATGGGTTTAAATTCATGAATAAATCAACCCATAAATAAACCATGAACCATGCTAAACCAAAGAATGGGTCTAGTCTCCATGCATGCAACCTAATGATCATGTGAGCAAGAAATAATCTAAGCATAAATAAATACAAGCAAGAAATAAATATATCCTAAATTACGTATTTCGGGAACGGGAAGTGACATCTCTACCCACCTAAAAAAAAAATTTTGTCCTCGAAATTCAAACCCAAGACTAACTAGAGAAATCAGAACAAGCACTACGCTAACTATAAGATCATGCAATCAAATTCAAGCATATGAAGAAACAGTATCACATAGCATGGACAAACGAATCACGAGATCCGAGTTAGGAAGGCATAATAATGAATATACCCTCTAAGTCGAATAAGTACGGATATCGAGACCGGATATCATCCTCATGCTCCCACGTCGACTCTCCCAAAGGGTGATGATCCCAAGCAACTCGGACAAAATAAATAGTCTGATTCTTGAGCAACTTCTCCCTTCGGTCCAAAATGGATACAGGCTGCTCCTCGTAAGACAAGTCGGTACCAACGACTAGCTCAGAATGGTCGATGATATAAATCAGATATGGGACATACTTGCACAACTGAGATACATAAAATACATCGTGCACCTCACGCAGCGAAGGCGGAAGGGCAAAACGATAAGCAAAAATGCCTACCCGCTCAAGAATATCGAATGAACCAATGTATCGTGGACTAAGCTTCCCACGAATCCTGAATCTAATGACTCCATGGGTTGAAGAAATTCGTAAGAACACATGGTCGCCGATACAAAATTCTAATGGCCTACAATGCTGATCTGCCCAATGTCGTTGCCTATCTTGAACAACCCAAAGTCGCTCTTTAATTTGCTTGACAACTTCTACTGTCTGCTTGATTAATTCAGGGCCTAATATCTTTTGCTCGATAATATCTTCCCATGCAAATGGTGACCTACACTTTCTACCATACAATGCTTCGAAGGGTGCCATCTGGATGCTGGCCTGATAACTATTGTATGAGAACTCGACGAGATGTATGTGATCTTCCCAAGACCCACCAAAGTCCAAAGTATAAGCTCGTAACATATCCTCCAATGTCTGAATGGTTCTCTCTGATTGTCCGTCTGTCTGAGGATGGTAAGCGGTACTAAATCTCAATTTAGTGCCCAAACTCTGGTGCAAACTATTCCAAAAATTTAAAGTGAACCTAGTGTCTCGATCTGATACAATACTCATTGGAATGCCATGCTGTCTTACTATCTGTCGCATGTACATCTCCACTAACTGCTCTGTGGATTGCTCCACTCTGAAGGAAAGAAAGTGGGCTACTTTTGTGAGATGATCTACTATTACCCAAACTATATCACGACCATTCGGGGATCAAGATAAACTAGTCACAAAGTCCATCGTGATATGTTCATATTTCCACTCCGGAATAGAAAGCGGCTATAATAATCCTATTGGTCTCTGCTTGTCGGCCTTCACTTGTTGATATACCAAATACCGAGAAACAAATCGTGCTATCTTCCTCTTTATCCTATTCCACCAGAAATATTATTTGATGTCTTGTTACATCTTGGTACCTCATGGATGAATTGAATACTGGGAACTGTGCGCCTCTGTCATTACTTCTTGCCAGATATCTCCACTTGGTACACAGAAACGGTTTCTGAACCTAAGAGTTCCATCTTCATGAATAGTCAACTCTTTCCTGAGACCAAATTTACACTCCGCCCGAAGTATCTGAACTTTCGGATCCTTTGTTTTAGCTGCCTTAATCCTCTCTATAATGGTAGATTGTACCTATAAACTAGCCAATACTCCTACGTCTTGTAGAAGTACTATGACTTTTAGCGCGTATGATTCATGATTTTTATGCTTCTAAATGTGTTTACCAAATTCCTTAGTTTTCTTCCACCGAACTTTGTGACTTATTTGTAGGATCCAGTAGCACCATCGCCAAGTCAAGTGTGTTGCTTCCGTGTCGTATTTTCGTCAATAAATTTCAATCCCTACCATGTCAGTAAGTAGTCGAAGTGATGACTACTTGGCGATGCACTTTTGACAGCAATGGGCCAAATCCCGATGACTTATATTAATCATTGATATGTTTTTATCCTCGTTCAACAACGGATCAATGACCACTTTTGGCAATCGCTAATACTTGGGTACATTGTAAGTGGACCACATGTTGAAAACTAGGACTTCATGAATTTTTGGAAACGGACAAATAACGAGGAAGAACTATAAGTTGTACACTTATGGAAATTCGGTAAGTAAATTTAGAAGTACTTTCTTATTAAGTGTTTAAAAAATGTCCTCCATGGATTAAGCAGTCACTTACCATCAAGGATTCCAGAAAATGTTATGGTTGGTTTTTTTATAAAGAGTTAATATATCAACAAAAAATAAACAGGGAACTATAGTTGCCAAGGAAGTTGTAACAATGTCTATAAATTTTCAAAGTGGATTACCAATTTTTTTTTAATTATAAGAAAAACTGTAAATTTTATTTTTAAAAACAGTAATAAAGTAAGAATAGTTTTGAAAACACTTTTTAAGAACATTGTAAAAGCCTAATAATAATGATTATTATTATTGTTGTTGTTATTGTTATTGTTGTTGTTGTTACTTTGATCAGCTACCGGGGCTATTAATTAATCTGAAGATGGTAAGCCTCCTCCAAAACTCTCTGCTCTCCAAAATTCTTGTAAGTCAAGTTGTGCTTGAGATCACCATCTTGAGCCTAATAATTGAGTTGTTAAACAAAAAAGTCTCAGTCCACTCTTTTATGCATATGGTTCTTGTTAGTCCTGAGATAGATCAAAGATGGATCACAGAGGCAGGAACAAAGAATCACACAAGACATTGTCGTCCGCTCTCTGTTTGATCCTAATGTTATAGTAAAGACTCAGAGATTCACGCAAACAAGTTTCTCTTTGAAAAAACTCCATTCCAATAGAATATATATATATATATATATATATATATATATATATATATATATATATATATATATATATAATCGATATAGGTTCCTATAGGATTGGATTCCCCCCTTTAAAATAGGGCGGATCAAAAGACTCGCCCTCGGAGCCCCATCGAAGCCCCGCGGATCAAAAGACTCTGTCTCTCTTAATTTTGTCTGACTCCAAAAGGAGACCCGAAGAGATTATTTATAGGGAATGATTGAAACCCTAATCAGGCCACTCACAAAAATTATAAAGATAACAATCAATTAAAATTGAATCCCACAAAAACTGGATCTGAATAAATTGACTTAATCTTTCCATAACCGTCCAAATCTCGCAATCAACGAAGATATGTGCATAACCGGTGCTATATGCGCATATGCGCGTAGCAGCACAATAATAGTTGCTCATGTACATATAGGTACAGCAGCGTAATGATGCATACGTTGTCACTACCACTTTTTTGAAAAGGGGTATTTTTGTCATTCATATTATTGGTATTGTCAATATATATACATATATATTTATATTGGTAATATAGTTAGTGGTTAGTGTGTTAGCCATTAGTTAGACTAGGTGCAAGTGTGCCCAAGTGGACACATCTAGACTTGTCATGAACTATTAGTAAAATCAATTAGACTAGTCATGGTTGGACGCATTAATTTGAGAGAGTGAAAGAAATATTATTTTCATTAGGATTTGAACTATTTCCCATAATTAAACATATTGCCATGAGAAACCTTGAGGGCTTTTAAGTCTTATTAAATATCCTTTATACTAACCCTAACCATGAGATGAAGGGGCTGATCCTATAAAAAGGGAGAAGAGTATCTCTCATCTCATTCATTAGTGAACCCTTTCCTAAATAGATTTCCCCCCTAATTTGAGAGCAAACCCTATCGCACCCACTCTCAAATCATTCCCATTCCCTCTTATTTCCATTGCTAGAGGAGGCTAAGGAGCTTGTCATTGCTATAGGAGGCATTGGAGGGAGCTTGCAAGAAGGATTGTGTCCAACCTTAATTTGTGTCCATTTGGTGGTAAAATATTATAAATCCATCTTCCAATAGGTAAAATCTCTATTTTTCTAATAATTTTCATTCTAAATAGTGATAGACCCATAGGGACCTTCCCTTGGTTAAGGGCTACCCCTAGGGACAAGAACTAGGTTCATAGGAGGCCTATATTGATAGTTATATTGACTTTTGTGGCCAAATTAGGAAAAATCTGAATTTGGACCACTGGGTATTTATAGGAATGTCTTATAGGTGATTTTAGGTGTGATTCAAGATTCGGAAGGACGTACTTATCCACAATTGGATACGGTGAGTGTGCATCGAGATATGTCTGTAGAAGCATAAAAAATATGCTGGGGAACTATACGCGTAAAATCCCCAAACATACATGAAGTACGCGTAAAATAGAAGCTTCATAACCATACGCGTAAAATAAGACTTCAGTGCTGCCCGCGTAAAGTAGCATCTCAATCCTGTTTCGGCGTAAAAAGGTTGCTACACTCTGGCGTAAACTAAGTCTGCTTTTAATACAGCGGGAAATTGTATGAGGAACTATTCGTATTCCTCGAATGAACCTGTCAGACAGAACAGTGAACTTGACTCCTCGCAAAGAGTACTGCACGACGATCGAGAGGACGGCTGTAATGATGATTCTGCACAGAGCCCTAGACTGTCGTTTAGTGACATAATCCTTGATATGAGACATTGTTTACGCATTCAAGGAATACGCTGCCTATTCTACACAGGCAGAGATTAGCTTTACGCTCAGGATAAGACGAAACCAACCGCCACGTCAAAACCTGCTCTTCGTACAGAACTCAAGGCATGTCTCTGCAGTTAATGCGGGAGATGGGGGCAGATCTCTGCATTTAATGCATAAGATTTGGTCCTACTTTTAACGACTGGGAGAGCTAAAATTAGGGCTAATACGCTCACATCACTATCTCTGCATGTTACGCCAAACCAGGATATTTTCAGCTATAGGAGTACACCGTATGCTATCTCCTTGAAATACGCCAACTCAGGCTTAATTTGCAAAGGTATGTGATAAAGCTACTTGGCCCAGAATATACTTAAGACCACAGTCAAGGAAGAATAATTGGCTATCTTAACGCTAGTTACCTATCCATGCAGCATCAAGCTTCAGGTAGAACTTGGCTTTTACGCCATTAAGACAACTACTTGGCTTTTATGCCATTAAGTCAGCTACTTGGCTTTTAGGCCAATAAGACAGCTACTTGGCTTTTACGCCATCAGAACAGTTGTTTGGATTTTACGCCAACAAGATAACTAGTTGGCTTTTACGCCAATGAGACAGTTATTTGGCTTGTATGCAACCTTCTCTACGCGAAGGGCAGTTACCTACGTGGCTTGCATGCCGTGATCTTCGATGAGCGATTATACGTGTACCTTATAATGGGACATACGTCACACGCAGATTCAGGAGATCATTCAGACGTGGGTAGCAGTTGCGATAACCGCCGCGTAAAAGGTGCACTTTTCTCCGCTGTTCGGTTTCTATGCCTACTGGTCAGTTACTATGACCGAACTCTATAAATAGAAATCTCCGGCCACAGGAGGCAGGGAGATTCAAGTCAAGAAAAGATCGGAGAGAAAAGAGAGATCGAAATCAGAAGAGATCAGAGAGAGTACATATAGAGAGTGGTGATTGATAACTTTGGCAATGAGAGTTCAATCCCTCCTGCAATCTTTGAAGCTTCTTCTTCTTCTTCTAAAATACTTCTTTGTCATCGTGTGGTCCAAGGGACAAAGTGATCGACCGTAGATCAAACTCCTATAGCAATATTGTAACCTCCGATTTCCAATTTCCAAAATAATTAGATTTTAATCTATTTTAAAATATCAAGTTTTATAAAATATTTCTACTTGAAAATTTTTATTTTGATTTTGAACGATGTCTGATTTTAGAAGGTAATTTAAAAATCTTTATAAAAATCATTTTTTCTAAATAACGATGTATTACAAAATAAATAAATAAATAATAATATATATTTCTAGTTTCAAATATTTATTGGCTTGAGTCATAAAATTATTGTTTTGACTAAATAGTTATTTAAAAGACTAGTTGATAAAATAAAAATAGATTTTATTGGGATAGTAAATAAATGAATTACATATTTCCTAATATTTTGAAAAATGAGTTTAATTAGTAGCTAATCAAAAGCTTCTTAAAAACATTTTCTTAAATTTCTTTTCTATTTAATTTATCGTTTTCCGTCTCCCATTCACGCCCCATTCTTCCCACATGAAAAGCCCCTTTTTATTTAATTCTGGGCCATTCATCATTGGGCCAACCCGCAACCCTTTATCCCACACCCTTCTCCCTATTTAAGTTCTCATTTTCACATCTCCCTAGAAACCCTAATCTCCTAATTATTAGCTAGCCTCCACAATTCCCAAGCCATCACCATCATCTTGTGTGCTCGTGTCCGTGTGTCCAGCATCCGTGTCAGCCGTGATGGCCTCGGGTCCGACCCCGGGTGTCCCACCGTATCCATTTCATTTCATGTGTCCAGATTTACATATTACAACAAATTTCCGTGTCCGACACACCCGGACACAACCCCCACGCCCACAGTACATCAGATCCGTGTCCAACACCGGACACGTCTACAGCAACCCATCGTGTCCTGCTCCGGACACGGTCCACAGACACGACTCGCAGACCCTAACCCTAACCTAACTCCGGCGATCGCCGTGGCCGTCCAGATCCGCCGAGATCCCCTTCCGCTGCTCCCGAGACCGCCACTGCCGAGAAGAACCGCCGCCGGCGACTGGGATCCCCGCCTCGAGTTCCACCACTGCTGGAGCCGCCACGAACCGAGCGGAACCGCCGCCGCCGAGACGAGCGCCGACCCCGGCGAACCCCGCGCCGCGCCGACGAGAACCCCCGCGTGAGCCTCCGCCCCCTTTTCTTCTTCTTTTCTGTGACATTAGAGTTAGTTAATGTAATTAGGGTTATATTAATTAATTTAGTTAATAAATAATTGGTTTCATTAATTCATTATTAGTTAATTAATTCATAAAAAAAATTAGTTTATTTTTTATATAATTAGTTATTTATATAATTAGTTTATTTTATCTAATTAGTTAATTGAATTTATAATTAGCCTAGTAAATTAATGTAATTAATATAGAATTTCATGTAATTAGGGTAGTTAATTATTTCTTAATTAGTTAATTAATTTGTTAATCAAGAATTTAAGTTTTAATCAGTAGTAATATAATTAGTTTTAATTAATTTTAACGTTAGTAATTAAATTAATGGTTTAAGTATATAATTAATTAGTTTAGTTAATATATGATTTATTAGTTAATTATATTAGTTAGTTTGATTAATTATTTAATAATCAGTTGATTAAGTTAATTAATCAGTAAAGTTAGTTAATCAGTAAGTAAATCAATAGTTGATATGTTAGTTTAAGTTAATTGATTAATATAATTAGTAGTTAATTATAATTAATCAAGTAGTTTATCTATATTGGTTAATTGTTATTTTTGTTAATTAAATTATATAATCAGATTAGTATATATAATTTGGTTATTTTATATAATTTGGTTATATTAATATGTAATTAGCTAGTTTATGTAATTAGTTATTTTTATGTAACAAATTAAAAGGGTTTTAAATTATGTAAATAAAATAATTTTGGGGTTTCTATAATTAATTAAAAATTATAGTTTCAATAATAAAAAAATAAGATAAATTGGTTATTGGGACTGGTAACTGAAATAACTAGAGATATATAAATATGATGGCTTTTACATAAAGTCTAGTTTTTATAAATAAACTTTTATTTGAAATTATTGTTCAAAATAAGTTCGAAATGATTTATATACGTAAATACGTATTTCTAGTATATGTAATCAATTTAGTATTTATATATATATATTTTAAAAGGTATTTTAGCATATGTACGAGTATACATATATAATGTTCAACTAGTATAAATCAAATATGTATTTAAAGATATATATATATATATTGTAAATACATTTAAATTGGTGCATGTATAAATATAGTAAGTATTAATAAGTGTAATGTGTATTATATACGTATCCCTACTAGATGACCTAGTTGACTAGAGCCATGCCTGGCAGAGCCCCTGAGTTCATATATTTGTGTGTGTTTAGTATAGCTTCTGATACAAATATTGTATTGTTTATTATATATTTTTAGGACTGTTGGTTCCTCCAGACGATACTCTGGGACAGGACATTGGTTTTACCAGCTAAGGACCCAAGGCAAGTACATTCTCTGATTAGTTTCTAATTTATGATATCTCCTATGTTCACTGTATCTAGTGTAAATATCCATGTTCTCGACACATTGGTTACACGGATTGGTATACACGGATCTCGTCATGAGATGTTATTCCTTATTCATGGTGTAACTTGTACAAGTCTTGTTTCCCTTGTTATCTTGTGCATGTACAGACACTGATTCCCGGGGAGATTTGCTACCTTCCTAGGGAATCCTGTGCCATAGCGTACCATGATTAGATCTACTATACCAGTCGGGGGGGGTTTGGGGAGTATTTTAGTGTAGATATGTGATCATACCCAACTATCCATGCATCATAGCTCACCCCACATCTCACGTCGGGTGCGGCCTGACCATCTCCATGCCTCATAGCTGTTACGTGTGATTAGCCTGACCTCTCCCTGCATCATAGCTAACCAACGGTTAGCCTGACCTTCCATGAATCATAGCTAATCACATGTAACCAGCCTGATCAAGTTCCCAAGCCGATCACATGTTAAAGCTAGTACTCACACACTTAGTCATAGGTTTCTTGCTCATGGACATATTGTTTCTTTTCCTGCATTTACTTACAGTATTTCCAGTACTTCTCTCATTGTACATTCTCGTACTTACACATGCATCTGGTATGTTTCCATCTAGAACTGCTACATAGTTGATGTCATTTATATAGAACTGCTAGTTAGAGATGTACTTTGCTCCTTCCTGACTGGAAAATATTTTTCCAGACTGTGACATTAGTAGACTGGGTTCTGACTCTTGGGGATTGGAAGTTAATGATTGCAGGTATGATTTTGTTGTCTTTAGACTTGTGCTGTATTCTTTTATTTCTTCATTTCCTATCGTGCTGTAGTTGTGATTGAGTATTTCTAGATTTATTTTATGATATCCACGACTCCTTATGGAGTTGGATACTAGCGTGAGATTGTTTAGATAGCACTTGACCTAGACAGCGTTCTACCGCCGATGCTGCGGCGTAGGCTGGACGTACCCACGCTCTCGTGCCCCTAAACCGGGTGCGGGTCGTGACACGTTTTAGTGGTGGCCCATGCAGGTCGGACTTCGCTAGTTGTGCGATGTCGTAGTAGTGCGACGTCATAGTTGTACTACTGCGTACCTGCTATAGAATATAGGACATAGGATACTAGGATGAGAGAGGATACTCAATCACAAATTCTTGAAAGATTTCCTGGGATGACCCCATGAGAATCTTATTTTCAATTTAAATCTTTCCTTGTTTCCGTCCGCTCTCGCTTGTTGTTACTGAACTTGATTCTTGTTGAGCAGTTTTTTTAAATTAAAATCTTGGTATCATTGTTGAGTTTGATTCTTGTTGACCAGTTGTTAACTTTAATTCCTGGTATCGTTGTTGAGTTGATTTCAAAATTGAGATGAATTTTTACGGACTAGGATTTATGGTATCATCTGATGACATATATTGATGAGGACAGTGAGGAAGGTAAAACGTCTACTTTGGTTATGGAACCTAGAATTTATCGCAGCCATATTAGCTGTGGTGACGAGAACGTAGGAACCTGACTTGGATGTACATACTATAGTTATGAAGCTTAGAGTCTTTCGCAGCCATACCGGTTGGCGTGGCGAAGATTCTAGACGACATGATTATAGAGTGCATACCTTAGTTACGAAACCTATCGTTTATCGCATCTATGCTTACTGGCGTGGCGAGGATTCTGAGTGTCATGATTTCAGACAGACGTGTATGATTATCAGGTTGTATCCTAAATTGGTTCTTAAAATACCATCTCAAGACTTATCTATTTCTGTTATTCCAGGACTTTGTTCCACCACTTCTTTCTTTACTAACAGTAAAGATACCTTCTGTCCTCAATTCAGTCTTTGAGCTCCTATTCCTTGAGGATTTCTTGTTAAGCATGGCAATTAGTGGCTTGTGATTTGTTTGTGTCTTGTATTAGTATTGACTGTGTTGCTAGTGATTAGTAAGTGTTTCTTAGTTGGGCATGTGAGCAGTAGGCTTTAACCTAGAATTAACCCATAGCATATACCTTGTAACAATGGTTCTAGGATAAGGTCATTAGAGACTAAGAGTTAAGGAGAGTATAGAGTATCAGTGATAGTTCTCAGAGTTAGTATCAGAGCCAATTACCCGTCCTGGATAATCATGATTATGTAATTGCGTGATTTATGTAAACGATTAAGTATCCGGGAATTGTGTTAAGGATTTATGGAGCATGATGTCCAATTTGATGATTGATATCGGAAATGTTAAAGGTAAAGAAATGTATATGTATAAAGGGTTTAATGAGATGTCATAAGTAGAGAAATATCAGGATTTGTAATGGAAGTTGTGAAGCGTATCACGGATTAGTTTAATAGGCTTTAAAGGATTGAAGGAAATACATATACAACCATCGAGATGAGGAACCATACACATACCCATGAGAGTAAAGAAACATGAGTGTTATAGAGGATACAGGTGATCATGAGTCTAATGAGCTCGATGAGATAATCCATTAATGCAGTTAGTGATATAATACCAAGAGTGCTAACGATTCTATATCGAGGATTAGTCAAGGATGACGTTAATAACAGTAAACACTCGGTGTGATGATAATTAGATGATATACCAGCTGACATAAATTGAAATTATGAAAGAAAACACCGTTGATGATAACTTTGATCATTGGAGGTAATAGTGCAAGTGATTCGGGCAGTACAAATTTAGTACACAGTTCTAAACAATAGAGGTATTGAGTGCACCTTGAGTATCAGACCGTGAGCACTCATATGTATATTGAGGAGTTATAAATTAAAAGGTGGAAATAAATTTTAAATTTTCAGAATTTTTAAGGAGTTGAGATTTTATGTTGTTAAAATATTGAGGATTTAAATTTGATTCACTAAACATAGTTAAGGCTACAAAGATTTTAGAAGTGATTAAATTTTATTTCGATGTGAAATATCTAATATTGAGGAGGTATATGCATTTTATTTTAAGTTGATCGGGAAGTTAAACCTTGACGATTATTTGGAGGATTAATTTTTGGTAAATATGAATATTAAAATATGATTAGTTGATATGGGTACCAGTGTACATGAATAGAAAATTGTTAGTGTGCTAGAGTTAAGTGTTTGTTAGAGATAGTAGACACTACAAGTAATATGTTAACATGATCCTTCTTCCTTCCTAATGTTCCTTTTCTTTCGCCTTTCGATTGATTGATTGATTTTCCTAGCACTGTGGTTCACATGCATGATTTCCTTGTTAGAATATAACTAGTAGTACCCCCTTAACAGAGACTGAAATACCATGACAAGACACATGACCTATATTTTCTTAAATTGCATGGCTGTAGGTAGAGTTTTCTTAAACCATGATCATTGGGTTTGACCATAGCAAAGATTTATGACGAGGTTATGACGGACAAAAGAGACAAGAGGATTAAATTGTGGATGAGCATTAAATTAAATAAAGGATTTAAGGGTTGTTATAACGGAGTTGATGGATCATTGATTTTATGAAAATCGAGGTATGATTGAAATTCGAGGACAAACAATTACTTAAAGGGAGAATTAAGAAATTCACAGAGCCAAAAATTTGAGGATTTGTTAATTTTAAGGAGGTCTTGATATGATTGATTTGATTATTAAAAATTTGAGAAATTGAGAGATTATCATTTTATCTATTTGATTGCAAGATAGAAATTTTATATAGTATGAATGTTGCATTGAAGATACTGGAAGCATCGCATCGTTGAGTATTGAGGAAAAAGAAAAGCAGGAAATAAAATCGTAAAATGGAATAGTGTCAAATTAAATTCTTGGGATGAGGAGTTAGATTGGAATAAGCATCAATTGAAATTGAGTTAGAGGAGTAAGGTGATTGATGGATTGTGTTAAAATTTAAATTTTTGGGATATGATTTTTATAAATATGCATTGATTGGATTTCAATTAAAAGGATCGGATAGTAAATTTTGTATTTAGTTATTGACTCAAAAATTTGAGGAGATTATGATACGACTGGAATTCAATTAAAATATTGAGGATTGGAGTAGTAAAAATTTTTACATTGAGATAATAAATTCAGAGGATGAAAAAAAAAAAAAATATATATATATATAGTTCAAGATTCGGAAACATTATACATACGGATAAAGAAATATGGAATGAAATAAAGCTCATGGTAAAGAAGATTTTAATATAATTGATTATGGGATCGTATAATTGAAGGTCGTAAGGTTAGATCAGGGTATATTGAGGTTGTGATCTAAATTAAAATCTTGACCATGACAGTAACATTTGAACCGAAGAAAATAATCGAGGTATAGTTGATGCTAAGATAAACAAACTCGAATTTGATAATAAGGATTTTTGGACATGTAATAAATTTTGATTCAGAAATTCTAAGATCTAATCTAATAAAGTTTGTGGAATTTGGAACTTTTATAGATATTAGTTAATGATGAATCACAAGATTGAGAAAAGTAAGATGAACGAGGATAAAAAGGAAGGATTATTTTCTGAAGGTAGTAAAGACTACTCTTTTTCCTAGAATCAAGAAAGGCGATTAGATGTCTCTTGATTACATTCTGGAAGATGTATTTAAGTTTCTTAAATCAAATTGTCGACTGTATCTTTCGAATTAGCTATAACTTTCATGTCTATATCATTAATTATACTAGGTCTTCCTTGGTTTAGTTACTTTGAAAGGTAACGTGCATTATTCAAATTATCTGTTTTTGTGATCGTGTCTACTTCCCAAACCTAAACTTTCTAGAGGATTCAAGGCCGAGCCATGATTCCTTCAAGATATTCCTGTCTTAAACCATATTTTCTTTTCTTCATGTTTTCTTCTGTTTGGTAAATATTATCCTTATAGAAATATTTTCTTCAATGATATATTCATCATTATGAGCAACAAAATTTTTCTATCCTAGTCGTCCCTAAATTTCGAGGACGAAATTTTTCTAAGGTGGATAGACTTGTAACCTCCGATTTCCAATTTCCAAAATAATTAGATTTTAATCTATTTTAAAATATCAAGTTTTATAAAATATTTCTACTTGAAAATTTTTATTTTGATTTTGAACGATGTCTGATTTTAGAAGGTAATTTAAAAATCTTTATAAAAATCATTTTTTCTAAATAACGATGTATTACAAAATAAATAAATAAATAATAATATATATTTCTAGTTTCAAATATTTATTGGCTTGAGTCATAAAATTATTGTTTTGACTAAATAGTTATTTAAAAGACTAGTTGATAAAATAAAAATAGATTTTATTGGGATAGTAAATAAATGAATTACATATTTCCTAATATTTTGAAAAATGAGTTTAATTAGTAGCTAATCAAAAGCTTCTTAAAAACATTTTCTTAAATTTCTTTTCTATTTAATTTATCGTTTTCCGTCTCCCATTCACGCCCCATTCTTCCCACATGAAAAGCCCCTTTTTATTTAATTCTGGGCCATTCATCATTGGGCCAACCCGCAACCCTTTATCCCACACCCTTCTCCCTATTTAAGTTCTCATTTTCACATCTCCCTAGAAACCCTAATCTCCTAATTATTAGCTAGCCTCCACAATTCCCAAGCCATCACCATCATCTTGTGTGCTCGTGTCCGTGTGTCCAGCATCCGTGTCAGCCGTGATGGCCTCGGGTCCGACCCCGGGTGTCCCACCGTATCCATTTCATTTCATGTGTCCAGATTTACATATTACAACAAATTTCCGTGTCCGACACACCCGGACACAACCCCCACGCCCACAGTACATCAGATCCGTGTCCAACACCGGACACGTCTACAGCAACCCATCGTGTCCTGCTCCGGACACGGTCCACAGACACGACTCGCAGACCCTAACCCTAACCTAACTCCGGCGATCGCCGTGGCCGTCCAGATCCGCCGAGATCCCCTTCCGCTGCTCCCGAGACCGCCACTGCCGAGAAGAACCGCCGCCGGCGACTGGGATCCCCGCCTCGAGTTCCACCACTGCTGGAGCCGCCACGAACCGAGCGGAACCGCCGCCGCCGAGACGAGCGCCGACCCCGGCGAACCCCGCGCCGCGCCGACGAGAACCCCCGCGTGAGCCTCCGCCCCCTTTTCTTCTTCTTTTCTGTGACATTAGAGTTAGTTAATGTAATTAGGGTTATATTAATTAATTTAGTTAATAAATAATTGGTTTCATTAATTCATTATTAGTTAATTAATTCATAAAAAAAATTAGTTTATTTTTTATATAATTAGTTATTTATATAATTAGTTTATTTTATCTAATTAGTTAATTGAATTTATAATTAGCCTAGTAAATTAATGTAATTAATATAGAATTTCATGTAATTAGGGTAGTTAATTATTTCTTAATTAGTTAATTAATTTGTTAATCAAGAATTTAAGTTTTAATCAGTAGTAATATAATTAGTTTTAATTAATTTTAACGTTAGTAATTAAATTAATGGTTTAAGTATATAATTAATTAGTTTAGTTAATATATGATTTATTAGTTAATTATATTAGTTAGTTTGATTAATTATTTAATAATCAGTTGATTAAGTTAATTAATCAGTAAAGTTAGTTAATCAGTAAGTAAATCAATAGTTGATATGTTAGTTTAAGTTAATTGATTAATATAATTAGTAGTTAATTATAATTAATCAAGTAGTTTATCTATATTGGTTAATTGTTATTTTTGTTAATTAAATTATATAATCAGATTAGTATATATAATTTGGTTATTTTATATAATTTGGTTATATTAATATGTAATTAGCTAGTTTATGTAATTAGTTATTTTTATGTAACAAATTAAAAGGGTTTTAAATTATGTAAATAAAATAATTTTGGGGTTTCTATAATTAATTAAAAATTATAGTTTCAATAATAAAAAAATAAGATAAATTGGTTATTGGGACTGGTAACTGAAATAACTAGAGATATATAAATATGATGGCTTTTACATAAAGTCTAGTTTTTATAAATAAACTTTTATTTGAAATTATTGTTCAAAATAAGTTCGAAATGATTTATATACGTAAATACGTATTTCTAGTATATGTAATCAATTTAGTATTTATATATATATATTTTAAAAGGTATTTTAGCATATGTACGAGTATACATATATAATGTTCAACTAGTATAAATCAAATATGTATTTAAAGATATATATATATATATTGTAAATACATTTAAATTGGTGCATGTATAAATATAGTAAGTATTAATAAGTGTAATGTGTATTATATACGTATCCCTACTAGATGACCTAGTTGACTAGAGCCATGCCTGGCAGAGCCCCTGAGTTCATATATTTGTGTGTGTTTAGTATAGCTTCTGATACAAATATTGTATTGTTTATTATATATTTTTAGGACTGTTGGTTCCTCCAGACGATACTCTGGGACAGGACATTGGTTTTACCAGCTAAGGACCCAAGGCAAGTACATTCTCTGATTAGTTTCTAATTTATGATATCTCCTATGTTCACTGTATCTAGTGTAAATATCCATGTTCTCGACACATTGGTTACACGGATTGGTATACACGGATCTCGTCATGAGATGTTATTCCTTATTCATGGTGTAACTTGTACAAGTCTTGTTTCCCTTGTTATCTTGTGCATGTACAGACACTGATTCCCGGGGAGATTTGCTACCTTCCTAGGGAATCCTGTGCCATAGCGTACCATGATTAGATCTACTATACCAGTCGGGGGGGGTTTGGGGAGTATTTTAGTGTAGATATGTGATCATACCCAACTATCCATGCATCATAGCTCACCCCACATCTCACGTCGGGTGCGGCCTGACCATCTCCATGCCTCATAGCTGTTACGTGTGATTAGCCTGACCTCTCCCTGCATCATAGCTAACCAACGGTTAGCCTGACCTTCCATGAATCATAGCTAATCACATGTAACCAGCCTGATCAAGTTCCCAAGCCGATCACATGTTAAAGCTAGTACTCACACACTTAGTCATAGGTTTCTTGCTCATGGACATATTGTTTCTTTTCCTGCATTTACTTACAGTATTTCCAGTACTTCTCTCATTGTACATTCTCGTACTTACACATGCATCTGGTATGTTTCCATCTAGAACTGCTACATAGTTGATGTCATTTATATAGAACTGCTAGTTAGAGATGTACTTTGCTCCTTCCTGACTGGAAAATATTTTTCCAGACTGTGACATTAGTAGACTGGGTTCTGACTCTTGGGGATTGGAAGTTAATGATTGCAGGTATGATTTTGTTGTCTTTAGACTTGTGCTGTATTCTTTTATTTCTTCATTTCCTATCGTGCTGTAGTTGTGATTGAGTATTTCTAGATTTATTTTATGATATCCACGACTCCTTATGGAGTTGGATACTAGCGTGAGATTGTTTAGATAGCACTTGACCTAGACAGCGTTCTACCGCCGATGCTGCGGCGTAGGCTGGACGTACCCACGCTCTCGTGCCCCTAAACCGGGTGCGGGTCGTGACAAATATTTCCCCAGAATCATTTTTATTGTACTTAATATCCTCGTATAGGATTAATTGTACTTCATTTTCTTGTTTGTAAATAAAGAAAGGATTTCGTATAAACCTAGTTTCATTTCTTCTGTTTATCATCAAATACAAGATAGAATTTTCCATATCCAAATAACCTCTGAGCAAACCTCCCAGTTTGTGGCTATAGATCAGTTCACGTCCATAATACCTCTAAACTACGTCTTTCCAGAGAGTAAATTTTTCATCACGAAAATGATCATTTCCATATTTCCTCTGCCCTATTTTTTCTTTATCTCCACTGAGTCATATCTTACCACGTCCTTATTACCTCTGAGTAAAATATTTTCAGAACTTTCCATGTCCACATTACCTCTGAGTGAAGTTCTTCTCTTTGACTTTCTACTATCACGTTAGCATAACCCCTAATAGTGCTAGTCGTTTAAACTTATTATCTGTACCCAGTATTAAGGTACGCCAGGGGTAATAAGTCCATAACCCGGATGTACAAGTTGACTCTTGATTTTTCATCCCCAGCAAGTGTCTATGTGCAATATTTTCTCCTTCGTTACAAATTCTTATAAAGAGCCATCATCCGTATCCAAGAGTCTCGGGTACGTAATGGGTGATGGATCCTCAAAATTCCCCCAGTGGAGCAATCCTTAGGTCTACTCGTACATTCGCAAAATGACTATTTAAACCAGTCTCATTTTACGTTAGCCATGTTCATATTACCTCTGAGCTATCATCCAATCAATCTCCCCAGCGGAGCGATCCTGGGTCTATCTTCATGTTTGGATAAACCACACTCAACGAATAACTCTTTCAAAGAGTTTTTTTTCGGACACTAGTTCATGTCCATATTACCTCTGAACTGCTGTCGTAATATTTCTCTCAGACTGAGTTTGTCATATTCATATTACCTCTGAACAAACCTTCCTGGTTTGGCTATCGATTATCATATCCATATTACCTCTGATATCGGTTGTCATCTCAACTCAACACCCGTACTTAACTCTAAATATGCTAGTGGTGTTAAGTCCACAAAAACTGCCACGTCCATATTACCTCTGGCAGGGCTTGTCCTAAACTTATTACTTGCACTCTCGTGCATAAGAAGTAATAGGTCCACCAAAAACCTCCCTGTGGAATATCCGTAATGGAAACGAATTGTTCATGTCCATATTACCTCTGAACTATCCTCATTTTCCCGAGTGAAGAAAGAGAAAGTCAGTTCATTCCCCCGCAGAGTCGCCATCTTGTGTTTGATGATAAACAGAAGAAATGAAACTAGGTTTATACGAAACCCTTTCTTTGTTTACAAACAAGAAAAAAAAGTACAATTAATCCTATATGAGGATGTTAAGTACAATAAAAATAATTCTGGGAAAATATTGCTATAGGAGTCTGATCTACGGTCGATCACTTTGTCCCTTGGACCACACGATGACGAAGAAGTGTTGTAGAAGAAGAAGAAGAAGCTTAAAAGATTGCAGGAGGGATTGAACTCTCGTTGCGAAAGTTATCAATCACCACTCTCTATGTGTACTCTCTCTGATCTCTTCTGATTCCGATCTCTCTTTTCTCTTCGATCTTTTCTTGACCTGAATCCTTTTGTCTTCTGTGGCCGGAGATTTCTATTTATAGAGTTCGGTCACAGTAACTGACCAGTAGGCGTAGAAACCGAACAACGGAGAAAATTGCACCTTTTATGCGGCGGTTATAGTAACTGCTACCTACATCTGAATGATCTCCTGAATCTGCGTGTGACGCATGTTCCATTATGAGGTAACGCGTATAATCGCTCATCAAAGATCACGGCATGCAAGCCACGTAGGTAACTGCCCTTCGTGTAGAGAAGGTTGGGATACAAGCCAAATAATTATCTCATTAGCGTAAAAGCCAACTAGTTATCGTGTTGGCTTAAAAGCCAAACAGCTGTTCTGATGGCGTAAAAGCCAAGTAGCTGTCTTGTTGGCGTAAAAGCCAAGTAGTTGTCTTAATGGCGTAAAAGCCAAGTTCTGCGTGAAGCTTGATGCTGCATGGATTGGTAATTAGCGTAAAGATAGCCAATTATCCTTCCTTGACTGAGGTCTTGAGCGTATTCTGGGCCAAGTAGCTTTATTATATACCTTTGTAAATGTAGCCTGAGTTGGCATATTTCAAGGAGATAGCATACGGCGTACTCCTATACCTGAAAATAGCCTGGTTTGGCGTAACATGCAGAGATAGTGATATGAGCGTATTAGCCCTAATTTTAGCTCTCCCAGTCGTTAAAAGTAGGACCATATCTAATACATTAAATGCAGAGATCTGCCCCCATCTTGCACATTAACTGCAGAGACGTGCCTCGAGTTCTGTACGAAGAGCAGCTTTTGACATGGCGGTTGGTTTCGTCTTATCCTGAGTGTAAAGCTCATCTCTGTCTGTGTAAAATAGGCAGTATATTCCTTGAATGAGTAAACAACGTCTCATATCAAGGATTATGTCACAGTCTGGGGCTCTATGCAGAATCATCATTACAGCCGTCCTCTAGATCGTAGTACAGTACTCTTTGTCAGGAGTCAGGTTCACTGTTCTGTCTGACAGGTTCATTCAAGGAATATAAAGAGTTCCTCGTACAATTTCCCGCTGCATTAAAAGCAGACGTAGTTTACGCCGGAGTGAAGCAACGCCAAAACAGGCTTGAGATGCTACTTTACGCAGGCAGCATTGAAGTCTTATTTTACGCGTATGGTTCTGAAGCTTCTATTTTACGCGTACTTCATGTATGTTTAGGGATTTTACGCGTATAGTTCCCCAGCATATTTTTCATGCTTCTACAAGATCCCTTCAAAGTTTTTAAATTTCTCGTAATTTGAAATACTTTGAATGAAGCATGAAACGGTCAAATTTGACTCGTTCTGCGAGGCTGATTTCTCGGCAGATTTTATGAAGATTGTTGGGATTTGATGTGTTCTCTTTTGCCTATATAAAGGTAAGTGAGTGAACATTTCTTTCCACACTTCCTTCACTAAAAGAGATGGTTGCCGAGATCCATTTAATGAAACAGTGGTGATCGACGTCGAATAAGCATGCTTTAAAACTGCCGATCTCTCATCCGCAACATTCTCGGGTGTCATCCTGCCAGTGAGAGTTCAAATAACATCAGAGGAGGATGAACCCACCATCTCGTCCGTGCCTCCTTCGTCGAGTATACCAGCAACTTCAACTGTTGTTGGTGTCTCTTCTTTTATCGTGCCATCTGTTGAAGCAACAACAGTGGCGATCCCCTCTGCAGTCATTCCTAGAGGAAGATTTACTGATATTGCGGCCACTTTCAGCTGTGTTTGATAATAAATGAAAGAAATTGAAACTGAATTTATACCAAACCCTTCTTTTGGTTTACAAACAAGAAAAAGAAATACAATTAATCCTATACGAGGATGTTAAGTACAAAAAAAAATTTCTGGGGAAATATTGCTATTGGAGTCTGATCTGCAGTCGATCACTTTGTCCCTTGGACCACACGATGACGAAGAAGTGTTGTAGAAGACAAAAAAGAAGCTTCAAAGACTGCAGGAGGGATTGAACTCTCGTTGCCCAAGCTCTCTATAGGTGCTTTCCTGACCTTGACCTCTGTCTGTGGCTCTTGAATTCTCTCTACTTTGGATTTTACCCTTCGACCTCCTGGACCTCCGTGGCCTGAGGTCTCTATTTATAGAGTTCAGCTACAGTCGGCGTAGAAACCGAACAGCGAAGAGAGGTGCACCTTTTACGCGGCGGTTATAATAACTGCTACCCACGTATGAATGATCTCTTGAATTGGCATGTGACGCATGTCCCATTATGAGGTAATGCATATGATCGCTCATCGAAGATCATGTCATGCAAGCCACATAGATAACTGCCCCTCGCGTAGAGATGGTTGGCATAAAAGCCAAATAACTGTCTCGTTGGCGTAAAAGCCAAATAGCTGTTTTGATGGCGTAAAAGCCAAGTAAGCGTAGAAGCCGAAAAACTGTCAAGTTGGCGTAGGAGCCAAATAGATGTCATGTTGGCGTAGAAGCCAAATTCTGCGTAAAGCTTGATGCTGCACGGATAGGTAACCAGCATAAAGATAGCCAATTATCCTTCTTTGCATAAGGTTTTGAGCGTATTCTGGGCCAGATAGCCTTATCACCCACCTTTGCAAATATAGCCCGAGTTGGCGTATTTCGAGGAGATAGCATACGGCGTACTCCTATAGTTTGAAAAATAGCCAGGTCAGCGTATTTCAAGGAGTAGCATACAGCGTGCTCCTATAGCTGAAAATAGCCTGGTTGGCATAATGTGTGGGGATGGTGATGTGGACGTATTAGCCCTAATTATAGCTCACCCAGTCATTAAAAGTAGAACCAAACTCATGCATTAAATACAGAAATCAGCCCCCATCTTGTGCAATAATTGCAGAGACGTGCCTCGAGTTTTGTACGAAGA
This sequence comes from Iris macrosiphon, assembly GCA_036927795.1. Lineage (NCBI taxonomy): Eukaryota > Viridiplantae > Streptophyta > Magnoliopsida > Asparagales > Iridaceae > Iris > Iris macrosiphon. Next base: position 113,081,684 of record JAYESA010000019.1, on the reverse strand, counting down.
ACAGCTTTTGACATGGCGGTTGATTTCATCTCGTCCTGAGCGTAAAGCTCATATCTACTTGTGTAGAATAGGCAGCGTATTCCTTGAATGCGTAAACAACATCTTATATCAAGGGTTATGTCACTAGATGACAGTCTGGAGTTCTGTGCATAGTAATTATTATAGCCGTCCTCTCGATCGCTGTGCAGTACTCTTTGTCAAGAGTCAGGTTCACTACTTGATCTGACAGGTTCATTCGAGGAATACAAAGAGTTTCTCGTAAAACTTCTTGCTGCATTAAAAGCAGACGAGTTTTACGCCAAAGTGGCGATGTAACAACCTTTTTACGCTGAAGCAGTCTGGAAATACTGCATTATGCGGGTTGTTCTAGAGCTATGTTTTACACTGAACTAGCGTTGAAGCTTTGCTGTACACCAATGGCTCTGAAGTCATGTTTTATGCCACCCAGTACTGGAGCTCTGTTTTATGCGAGTTTCTTGCATGTTGAGGGTTTTACGCGTATGATTCTCCAGCGTATTTTTTATGCTTCTACAAGACCCCCTTCAAAGTTTTCAAATTCCTCATAATTTGATACACTTTGAATGAAGCATGAAACGGTCAAGTTTGACTCGTTCCACGAGGCTGATTTCTTGGCAAATTTTTAGTAGTTTATTGGGATTTGGTGTGTTCTCTTCAGCCTATATAAAGGCGACTGGGTTATCTTATTTGTTCCCACACTTTCTTCACCATAAAGAGATGGTTGCCGAGCTTCGTTGGGTTGACTTGAGGAAGAAGAAGATCATGTTCTTCCAGCATGTAAGGAGCCGTAAAAAGAGGCATCTTCGAGCAAATGTCCTCTGCAACGATGGATCATGGAAGGATATCATAGCTTCCTTTGCTCGGGATAATCAGCAATTTTATATGGCGATTTGTCCAGGAGAGAGGAATGGTCTCATTTGGCTACACAGCTTGCAAGCTGTATTTTCTCCCATCATGGCGCTGACGAAGGCAGATAGTTTGGACCTGTCTTCCAGTATTGAGTTGGGTCTGAATCCCCAACACAATTTCTACGACATGCCTGCCATGGCGTATGGAGGGTGGGCTTAAATAATTTATACAGGCCCAGTTCTGTATCCTTCTGCCATTCACCATTTTCTTGTTCATCGGCCGCAGAAGCCGATGAAGTGCCGTAGAAGACGAAAAAGATCTACACCAATATGAGAATCTGGCAAAACAGATTCTTGGTGTAATCTTAAATGAAAATGAGAAACCATTTGTAGAAAAAAATTTCCATCATATGTAATCATGAAGATGAAAAACCCTTTGTAGACTGGATTTCCATCATATGTAATCATGATTTAATCAAATTGTCTTCTTTTACGCATCTGATGATTTGCCATATTCGCTGTAAAAAAGTCTGAATAGTGTGCAACTTCAGCACGTCTGAATAATTTTACGCCGACTCTAATAAAAGAGTATCTGATCTCGTCCCATCTTTTACGCGTAATAGAAGACGCGTAGAAAACTCCTTAGCATTTAACTTGAAGATCCAAACTGTCATGTTGTCTTGGACGAGGAGTCGCGTAGTGTTCTGAATGGTCACTTCTCTGATGTGAAGAATTCTTGTTCAGATCATCATCTTCACGAATGGTTTTTTTGAAAATCCTTTTAAGAAAGGCGAGAAATTTTTGTCGGCCAAGCCATACTTGAACTTTTTATAAAGTATTCTGACTGGACTTTGGATGAACTTCCAAATGACCCAAGAAGAAGAGTCATTTTCAATGCTGAACCCGGCGTATTTCAGGCACTTGGAATATTTTGTAGCCAAAAAGGAGCATATTCTGCGTAAACCCTTGAAATTGGCCGTCTGTAGCTTTTGAGCGTAGAATCGTAGATTTGTAGCCTCTGAGCATAAAAAGCTTTCGAGCGTAAAATTATAGATTTGTAGCCTCTGAGCGTGAAATTATAAGTTTGTAGCCTCTTGAGCGTATAAGTTCGTGAGCATAAAAGCATCTGGGCATAAAACCGTATATTTATAGCCTCTGAGCATAAAACCGTAGATTTGTAGCCTCTCGAGTGTAAAAGCTCCTTAGCGTAAAATTATGGATCTGCTCTGCGCGTAAAATCTGGATCCACTGACTGTCCGTCTTCCCTAAATGATAGGCTGACGTGGTCCCAAATTATAACCGAATATTAAATATCGAATTTGGTTAGGGATTCGAAGAGTTATCCAAACTCTATAAATAGTCCAAAGTACTGAGAGAGAGAACTTTTATCTGTCTTCCCAAAACCCTTGCTTTCCAAGAACCCTTCTTCTTCGTCTCTTTCTTGAGAACTCAGAATCGCCATGGCACCTAAACTGACTTCCACTGCTAAGGGAAAGAAGGTAGCTTCCTCTTTCCGCTCCACTACTCAAGCACGAGCAACTCCCATTAGGCTGAATGAGCCTCGATCAGAACGCAGCGATCCCCCGTCGAGCTGTGCTCCGGATATTACAGGTAAAGACTTCGGGAGAGAAAAAAATCCTTCGCACGCGTTGTACGTGCATGAGCAAGGTCATCTTTTGTACTGAGAGCCTCTTCGAGGAGGATGATGTACTGAGATATTTTATTGTTACACGCACATTCCTAATGTGTCGGCGTAAAAACTCCATATTTTTAAAGTCTGGCGTAAAAACTCATACTGTCAAAATTTGGAGTAGAACTACAGACTTTAAATTTTACGCGCTGGATATGAATTTCGGCGTAAAAAAAATTCAAATTTTGTCAATCTGGCGTAAAAGCTCAGTTTGTTAGATTTTGGCGTATATTGCCTACTTTGAATTTTATGCCTTGGAAATGAGTTCAAGCGTAAGACTCAAATTTTTGTAGTCTTGGCGTAAAAGCTCAGATTGATAATCTTTGGCATAAACTATAAGAGTGTATCGTCTAGTGTAGAAACTGACTTGTTCTCTTATATTTTGTAGTGGACTTGCAGATCTCTCCTTTGGCTGAAGTTATAGGCTCTGCTGCCGGGATGTTGAGCTCAAACTATTTAGAGGACTTGTCCCACGTGACATTCCCTATTTCTGGAGCCAATTATCCTGAAGAAAGGGGAACCTTAATCTCGTCCCAAGGAGAACGCATGCTGCTAAGTATGATCAGGGGGAGCCTCTGACATACATAGATGGGACGGAGTATAAGAAGCTAGCCTTCTTGTTCGGGGACGTTATCGACAAACAGTCCCAGACTAAATCCAAGAAGGAGGATTGGGTGTTTACTGCTGAGGGCACGATCATGTATCTGCCCCGGATGCTCAGGGATTACCCTATCTCTGCATTCTTCCATGCACACATCCTAGGAAGATGTCATGGACCCTGACTCCCGATCTTCACGGCCGACCGGGGAAAATCTTATATAACAAGGAATACGACCGGGGGGCCTATATGAGCCATCCTTCGGGCCCTGTTATGCCCTTTAGGGGATTGCTGTCGGGTAGTGTCCCGAGTGAGGATACTTCGTTGATCCAGCCGGTTCAGATATCGACCTTCTGCAACGATTTTATGGGGCAGGGAGGAATGTACCCCAGGGTCAACCCTCGGACCAATGGATGGCTTATCCCGAGGAATCTCCGATGGGCCAGTTTGACTGCATGGTCCCTGAAGCACTTCCAGACGGAGCTGTAAAGTATTGGCTTGGTCGCTGCTGTGAGCACCACAAGTGTTGGGCTACCTATGAACCCTAACTTGTTTTTAGCCTTGATGGAGCGATACAACTCCCTCACTGGGACTTTTGCCACTCCGCTGGGTGAGTTGGGCTTAGCCCTTCATGAGATGGCAGAGATTTCAAAGCTGCCGAAGGGGGACGCTCCTTATGAAGAGTATGTCCCTACAAACAGGGAGTTGAGGGATATAAACCCTCGGGCAGTAGCAGTATATCAGGAGTTGATGTGACACTATCTTGCCTGTACCACTTTCGACAAGGAGCCTTCTGACTTGGCTCATATCAACAAGTGGGCAACCTATCTCTTCTTCCACCAGGCAAGAAATATTAAGCCGGACAAGATGGTAGATAGCCGAGATAAGCCCTTGAACCTCCTGAGCATGCTCAATGCTGACACGGTCGATGATCTTATTGACGACGCAGGGGCTCCAGATCATATTTTTGTTGATGAGATAGAGGGTTACCCTGCAAGTACGAAAGCTTTCAGTTATATGAGGCATTGTCGTAAGCCTCTGTCAAATGAAGCTTAATTGGCTGGCTTCCTCTCCGTCTGGCTTCGCTGCTGGGTAGTGTCGAGCATTGCGTCTGCAGATCGCATCCATTGTAACACCTTATGGCCTGCAGTGCGTTTGGTGTTCGAAGCAAGACTGGGCCTGCTTCCTGCTATGGTATGTAGAATACAAGCAGGCCTGAGGGCCCTTACTGATGGGCTGCTAGCTGATGATACACAGCATGAAAGCTTTCCCCGAGTGGAATTACCATTCCTATACTTGATGGGATGGTTAATTCTTCACAACACCTGGGAAATATCTTCCGGTCCTGTCAGCGGTTCGGGAAATAACTTCTTGTTGAATTACAAGAATTCCTCTTGGAACGTGGCGACCGTCATAGATTGCCGACGGGCGTTAAATGTTGCACACAGCTGGAAGTTTTTCTGTATCTTCCCCCCTGTGCATATCAATCAACAGGGGAAGAAACTTAAGGATGGGGGCCATGGGAGGACCATTCTTTCTCCTGAAGCCTTCTATTGGTTGGTCTGTATTAGATCTTCCCATTTATTGTACATAAGCGATGACCACTGCTACTTGGAGCCTTATTTGCCCAGTCGGTTCGCCAGGCAGTTTGGATACGACCAATTGCATATGGAGAATGCAATTACCAGCTTCAAGTCCAAATGTGGACTTATTGATGGAGCCAAAGGATGGCGGCACTTCATCACGGGCTGTACTAGTACAACTTTTGCTATGCCTGCAACTTCTCTCTCTATGGAGTTGCGTATCCTGCACTCGTATGCGCAGTTCTATGTGTCCATCAATAGCTTCCATCACGATTTTGATGTGCATGGAAGTTTTAGGATGCCCTCCCACAAGTCTACTACAAGGGAGGAGGTTCCGTCTGTTTCTTCGGACGAAAATGAGGACACCGCCGGGGCAGACGAGTTTTTGACGACAATACCGAGAGGTATAATAGCTCTGCCAGCTGAGCCTCTCGTTATCCCCCAGAAATGGAAGGCTTCCACTCCGAAAGAGCCTTCCTCTCGCAAGAAGAAGATTGCCAGAGGTCCGAAAAGGGCTTCCACCAGGGGGGCTTGTAGGAGTGAGCCCGTCGTTTCCCCTGTTGTGGATGATTCTTTGATTAGAGGTCCTTCGCCTTTTATAGAGGGAACCTCCATAGTTCCGGCTGGCAGTACCGGAGATTCTTTGCTCGAGATCGCTGCTACTACTGCTTCTAGTAGCGCTACAAGATCGCCTTCGAGGCCGAGCATAATAAGATTCCATATACCTTTATCCAGACCAATAATGGGAGTAACCCCTACTTCGTCTGTATATATTTCCAACGAGATTCTACCCGATGAGCCTCGAGTGGATCTTGGTGAAGACTGGGAAGACTAGCCGCCAGTGTCAGTTGGTGCACCCCCTTTTCCAGGTATGATAGCTTGTCTAGCATCATTAAAAGATGATTTAGCTATTCAGGCTGCGGACGCGACATATATACCATCGGCCATGGGTAAATGTTGTCTTTATGCCTTTTTTTAGGAAAATTAATATCGAATTGATATTAACTTTTTTTTGTCTTCTTTAGGTGAAGACATCTCGGGGGAGGGCGGAGTTGATGCAACCTTTGAATATGTTGCAGATACTGCCGATGAAATGGCGGCATTTAATATTGAAGAGGCATGCCTTGAAGCTACCAATCCTTCGTCTGCAATGTTATCGAGTGTTGTCTCGCCAATGGTAGTCCAGATATCTTCAAAAGTGGATGAGCCCATCATGACGACTGTGCCTCCTTCGTTGAGTACGCCAACAACTTCTACCGTTGCTGGTGTACATTCTTTTATAGCACCCTCTATAGAGGCAACGACCATAGCAACATCCTCTATGGCCATTCCTGGAAGGAGATTTCCTGGTATCACAGCCACTCCTAGCGTGCATCCGGTCTTCGATATGCTGATTGAACAATATACCAGCCTATTCTACCGCAGTTTGAAGGAATTGATTTCCATGGTGCTGGAGAAGTACATGAGCTTTGATAATCTGCTGGCGTCCTTCCAGCTTGCGATAACGCCGCTCAGAAATTTCAACGACGCTGGGAGAGCTGATGCGCTGGAGCAAATAGTTAATGGTTTAGAACAACCCATTAACGAATATTTACAACTATCTCGAGGCAACGTCGATGATATAATTCAGGCCGAGTATGACTCCTTGACTGGCGAATCTTGCTGAACAGATGGAATGCTTTGACAAATCCATTCAGGCACAACAACAGGAGATGGATAAAGAGCGGACCATCTTGGAGGAGGTTTTTCATCAGCTAATCGAACATGAGGGAAATGAAGCGAGGGTCCGTAAATTGGAAGTTAAACTCGCTTCGGCAAAGGAGTGGACTCTCCAGTCATTGGCAGCTCGAGATAAGTTGAAGGGCCGAATGGACACAGCTCAGCAGAACTTGGCACATGTGGGTGTCATTCGTGTCGATTATATACATGCTCGGTCCGAGCTATCCCTCTTGAGTGATGATGAGGCACGACTGGAATGGGCTCGCACGAACATCTTGGACTCCAGGAATGATAGGATGGCCGCCTTGGCGCAGCAGATTCATGATTTGACTGCTCCTCCCCAATGATGTACTTTTCGCTTTTATATGTAATTTGATCTTTCCCGGAGATAATAAAGAGACTTTATTTGACTTTGTGGACCCATTATTTTTGAATATAAACGATAGGCTAGGGTGAAAGTGATATCAGAGGTAATATGGACGTGATATACTTTCGGTAAGCTTCAGCTGGATATATCTATTCAGAGGTTATATGGACATGATAGAATATGATCAAACTAAATTTGTGTAGAAAACACTATCAGAGGTAATATGAACGTGATAGGTTTTGAAGTTCCAAATAAGTTAAATATATCTATTCATAGATTATATGGACATGATAGAATATGCTCCAACCAGTCTTTGTACGTATTATCGTCAAAATGAGATCTTCACCATACTCTATTTTAAGCAAGGGAGATTAAGCGTAGTACCTCTTCAGGAATTTGCCGTTGATAGGAGTCATTATCAGATCTCCATTAGGCTTGGCTAATCTGTAAGCGCCGTTTGAAAATGCCATTTCAATCACATAAGGGCCCTCCCATTTGGGCTGGAATTTACCCTAACTCTTTTGTGTAATGATCATTGGCCTCCTTACAGCTAGAACTAGCTCACCAACTTTGAACACTCCCTCCTTCACTTTTCGATTAAAGCTCTAGAAATACGTGCCTGGTAGAACGCAATACGCTGCTGAGCTTGAAGGTGTTTCTCGTCTAATCCTTCTAGCTCTTGAAGCCATAGTCGATCATTATTTTCCTGAGTCAACTCATTGGCCACTGCTATTCTGAGTGATGGGATTTGGATTTCAATGGGGAGAACTGCTTCACACCCGTAGACTAATGAGAAAGGGGTACAACCCGTCGGTGTTCGTACCGTTGTACGGTATGCCCAGAGGAACTCTCCCAGCTTCTCATTCCAATCTCTTTTGTTCGAAGAGACGAACTTTTTCAAGAGTTTGATGATGGTTTTGTTGAAGGCTTCTGCCAAACCATTAGCAGCCGAATTGAATGCCGTAGAGGCCATATTTTGTATCTGATTTTTATCGCAAAATCGGTGAAACGCTTGGGTGATGAATTGAGGCCCATTGTCATGAATTATCCTTCGAGGTATCCCAAAACGATAAATGATATGGTGCTTGATGAAGCTGTTCACGTTCGATGTCTTTACTTCAGCTAGGGGGATTGCCTCCGCCCATTTAGAGAAGTAGTCCATGATAGCCAATATGAATCGATGTCCTCTAGAAGATGACGGGTGAATAGGACCAATGATATCCATACCCCATGCTTCAGAAGGCCATGATGCAATAGTCGGATGTAGATACTCAGAAGGCTGATGTATAAAATCCATATGAACTTGACAGGCTTTGCATTATCTTACATATTTTACTTCATCTGTGATCATAGTAAGCCAATAGTAACCTATCCTCCTGATACGATCCTATTACTTAGGACCATGTTGAGGTGCTCCACATATACCATCGTGAGCTTCATGGATAACCCGCTTCGTATCATTATCGGAGAGACATCGCAACAGTAGTCCATCGTTTGTTCGGCGATATAGACTTTGTGAAGAGGCATCAAAATAGAAGCGTAATGATCGTCTTTTGATAGACGCTGCTTCTTAAGGATCCTCTGGTAAGATTCTGTATGCCACGAAATCTATAAAGGGACTTCTCCAGTCTCTCTCAGGAGGAACCGTGTTTACAGCGTAGCTGCGTTCTATGTGAAAATTATTTTTCACACAGAACTGATCTCTGTTGAGAAGAATCACCGAATTCTGCCTCCTTATAGGAATAGCTAGATTTGCAGCTAGACTGGCCAGAGCATCAGCTTCCAAATTTTAGGATCGGGGCACGTACTCTAGGAAGAATCCTCTGAAAGATATTGCAACCTCGATCGTTGCTTGGTGGTAAGGAATGGGGTCTGGATTGCGGACTTCATATATTCCTCTGACCTGATTGACGATCAGCAGAGAATTACCAAAAGCTTCCAGGTATTCCACATCCAATTCTTTAGCGACTTGGAGCCTGATTAGTAGAGCGTTATACTCTGCTACATTATTGGAGCAGGGTTCGCTAAGAGAATATGCTCGATAGATGACGAGTTTATCAGGAGTGACCAGGATAATTCCTACTCCTGAAACCACGTTTCCCTTGGGACCAGTCCTGAAGGCACCATCGAAGAATAACTGCCATGTAATATTTTCTATTGCGGAATTATATTCTACAACTTCGTCGGGAATGTCCTCGTATAGTTTAGAGGTTTCCGGAATTGGATGACCAGCTAAGAAATCAGCCAAGGCCTGACCTTTTATGGACTTTTGAGGGACATAAACCATATCATACGGTGTTAGTAACATCGCCCAAGTCGCGAGTCAGGAATTGAGAACACTCAGCTTGTTCATCAATACCCGAAGATGATTGATCCTGGAGATGATATGAATAGTTTGGCCTATGACGTAATGTCGCGTCTTTTGAATGGCAAACATTAAGGCCAAGCATTTTTTTTCTATTGGATTGTACCGGTGTTCAGCTCCGACCATCATCCTGCTTAAATAGTAGATAGCCTGTTCATGACCCTTAATGTTCTTCTATGCGAGGAGAGCTCCCAAAGAATGATCCATTGCTCGAACATACATCAAAAATGGTCTTCCTATAACAGGAGGCACCAGAACTGGAGGATTAGTGAGGTAGTATTTGCTATCATTAAACGCTTGCTGACAGGCTTCGTCCCATACGAAGGACACACATTTCTTCATCAGGCAAGAAAAAGGTTGACATCTCCCAGAGAGGTTGGATATGAATCTCCTGATATAAGCTAAATTACCTTGGAATCCCCTGAGTTCCCTCAGATTACGGGGTGGTCGCATTTCTAAGATAGCCTTCACTTTATCAGGGTCCACTTGAATGCCTTTAGCGGTAATGACAAATCCCAGAAATTTGCCACTGGATACACCAAGAAAGGATTTTGTATGATTCATTTTGAGTTGATGTTGGCGCATCAACTCGAATACTGTCTTCAAGTCTTTGATGTGATTATCCTTGTGGCGGCTTTTGACAGCAATATCGTCTATATAACATTCTACTGTTTTGCGTAAGTGCTCATGGAATATGTTACTCATAGCTCGCTGATATGTAGCCCCGGCATTCTTCAGTCCGAAGGGCACGACTGTGTAGTAATATACCATTAGAGGTATCCGGAAGGCAGTATGCTTCTCATCTTCATGATTCATCTTAATCTGATTATATCCTGAGAATCCGTCCATGAAAGATATGCGCTCAAAACCGCATGTATTATTGATCATGACGTCTGTAATGGAAAGAGGGAACTCATCTTTAGGGCAGGCCGTATTTAGATCTCAGAAATCGATACAAACACGTACTTTCTCGCTTTTCTTCATAACTGGGACAACATTGGTGACCCAGTCAGGATGTTGCTCTTTCCAGATGAACCAACAGGCTATCAATTTCTTGATTTCAGCTTCGATGGCATCCATCATATCCGGATGAAACTGGCGTTGGTGTTGCTTTACCGGCTTCGAATTGGGCAATATGGTGAGCTTATGGGTAGCCACTTTTGGATCAAGGCCTGGCATATCCTCATAATTCCACGTAAAGACATTGATATATTCTTTTATCAGTTGGATTATTTCTTCCCTTTCTTCTTCGGAAAGATTATTACTGATAAATATCGGCTTTGATGAAAGTTTATCCCCAACATCGATTTGGATAACTTTATCTCCAGTGGGCGGTTCTCTCTGTTTGAACCGGAGTTCCCATTGTGTATCCATTTGCTTAGCCCAGGATTCATCTTCGAATGGTTCAGATTCTTGTTCCTCTGTTTTGGGAGAATCTGTCAACACCATATTTACTGATAATACCCGTTCGAGATCAGCATATGAGCCGGAGGACGACGAGTCATCTTGAGAAGAGGAAAATGTATCCTCATTTGACTCAGAGGTTGCAAGAGACGTGGTATACCCTAACCCAAAACAAGTTCGTTGACAGTAGGAATCACCATGCAACGGTATTCATCTGTATTTCCCATAGTTGAGACCTGGTTTCAGTTTCAAGTCATAACCGATACTTTGCATAATCTTCAAAGCTTGTGGGCTATATCTGTGAACTTGCATTTTCCCAGCATCAGATTCGTGAGAATCTTCTTGTACAGTCGGTCTGTTGCACTTGCGACCAAAGACTATTGGATGCTGAATGCTGCGAGTAGGCAAAAGAATAAAGATAGAATCTTCATGTGGCCCATATGTCATGATGATATTAGATGTTGATGCCACTTCCCACACATACGGATGATAAAAATCTACAGCTTTCAAGAATTTTTGTGCTATAGGTTCTATGTCGTTATAGGGGAAGGATTCCTGATTTGGAAATCGAACGTCAGTATACTGGAAAAGAGAATCTTTATTATCGTTAGAAACTACGTTTCCGGTTGTATTTACATCAGTAGGTTGCTTGTTGCACCGGAGGTTGATGACCAAAGGTGGAGGCTTCTGGTTCTAAGTGATCACTAGGGGATCACTTCCTCCTCCTAATTTGGTTTCGTTCAAGTGGATAGGTTCCATGACTTTTGGACGGGTAGTCCGCCCTTTCACCTGGATTGACAGGGGTTGCTCAGCAGATGGTTCTCCTGGCTCCCGGTGGGATTCTTCCTCCGTCTTGCCTGACACCTCTTTCATGTAGTCTTGGGTGTATAATATGGTGTCAGAATAGTAGGACTCTACTTTCTTGAACGGGTTAAGGTCAGCAAACTCCATTTTTACTGTTCCTTGGGCATCTACATATTTGAAGCATTGATATAGAGTCGAAGGAATAATGTTGTGATCGTGGATCCATGGTCTACCCAGCAGAATATTGTAGGATACCTCTGAATCAATGATATAGCATGTAGCCATTGATCTAAGATCTCCTATCTGGATCCTCAGCCGAATCTTCCCCAACAGCTTACTTTTTCTGGCGTTGAAGCCCACGATTATAGTGGTGGTATAAACCAGTTCGCTTGTAGGAATCCTCAGCGGTCTGAGCAGACTATGAGGGATAATGCTGATCGACGATCCCGGATCTATGTGAATCCAGTCTACCTCCATGGAACCAACGTATCTGGTATAATATAGGGGTCTGTCATGCCGGTTATATTTCAACAGCATGTCATCTTGAGTGAAAGTGATGTTAGGGACCACTTCCATCACACTATGGCATTGAGGACATGCCACAGGCTCTTTGTCGGGGGATTTGAGCTGAGTCAAGCATATATCCGCCTGCATTAAAGCTTCACTCAAGGCTTGACGAGTGTCTTTGGACAGCCTTAGGAGCTCAAAAATGGACAATCTGGCTAGTGTATTAGCCAACTGGGCCAGGATGTCAAAGTTATATGGCTTCTCCAAACCTTTGTTTTGAAAATTCTTCAAAGGTTTATCAAAGCACACTTCTTTCTGCTTGCCCTTGTCCGTCGAAGTTGGTCTAGAAGGACCTGCCTCTGGTATGACAGGTTCAGGCTCTAGAAGTTTGATAGCTGAAGTGTCTGCCATTGCATCTTACTGGTTTCCTCCATAGTCCTTGAGGTAGGCTTTCCCTGAACGGGTTCCGGTAGCCAAAGCCTCTTCTTCTGATGTCGGGTATATTGCAACCATATGGCATGGTTTACGTCTTGAGTTCTTTTTAGACTTAGCCTTAGCAGCTTGAGTCTCTTCCTCAATCTCTGACACCAGATCTGGATGAACCCATATAATCTCACCACGCTGGGTAGTTAGGGGTACCAGTTCATGATTTTGACCCCTGGCCGGAGGAAGATTAACGATGTTCATCATTGTCTGGGAAATAGGTACACTACCATCCGAAACTTCTTGAGGGGGCAGATTGCCGAATTGGAGGGAGATCATGTTGGCAGTGACCGTGTTCTCGCTATTACGTAGAGTGATGGCCTTGGCGTCAATCAACTCCTGGATTTTCCTCTTTATTACATAATACGCCTTTGTGGGGTGATGTATGTACCTATGGAAAATATAGTACATAGGATTATTGGTACTACCGATTTCATTAGGCCGCTTTACCTCCGGGAGGGTAAGCTCGCCACTTTTGACTAAACACTCGAATATGCTCGAAATATTATCGTCGTCAAAAAAATATGCTTCAATGAGACTGGAAGTCCCAGGTTTCGTCTGTGTGGTTGCCAGAGTATTTTGCCTGGACATATTGATCGCCAGGGCTTCTTTTCCTTTGGAACCATGAGGATGGTCGCTATTGGAGGATAACCTCTTCCCTCTATCAGAGGTAGAGATCATGATTCTATTGTCACGCGCCTTCCGACTGTTGTCTTCTGCGGCTATCGCTGAGATGATAAACGAGGGCCAATCACAAAACTGATATGGTCCTGTGAACACCGAGATTAGTGGAAGAAGGTTCTTTCTACAAATATCCACCAAGGCTGAATCCGGATCTCCGGGAGGCATTTGCAAAGTGGCCTGACGAAAACGTTTGATGAAAGTGCGAACGTTCTCTTTCTCCTTCTGCTTTACTTCGATGAGTGAGGACATAGACATGTCCATCCCTCCTTCGAAGAATCGCACGAATAACAAAGTCTTGAAATCTTCAAAGAAAGTAATGCAGTTGTCTGCAAGACTATGGTACCACTGATAGGCCACTCTAGATAGACAACCTTTAAACACTCGAGTGAGAAGGGCATCATTCCCTTGTAACAATACCGTCATCATGCTAAAGTAGTTCATGTACTGGCTCGGTGACGTCTTTCCCTCAAACAAAACCATAGCCTGTGGTTTGTATTTAGGTGGGAAGGGGATCTCGTCACAGATAGCTGGGTATGGTTGGTTGATTCCCAACTTCTTGAGCTGATCCTTATGCTTCAAGGCATCAAATTGGGCTTTCAATTCCCGTACTGCCTGCATCAGGTTTTCAACTAGTAAAGGGACCGCAGAGTGGTGCGAGATCGATTGTATCGTAACTCCAACAGGAGGCAATACATTCTTCGAGTTAGGAAGTGGAGGATCTGCTGACTCTTGATTTAGAACAGGCTCCTGGTTTGCATTGGATGGTGGTAGGTCCACCCCCACACGTATTTGAGTCGGAGGAACCGATGCTTGAGTTATAGCAGTTGTATGTTGAGTCAACATCATCTGGTGCATATTCTCCATCATGGAATGCATCTCTTTCAGTGATGTCTCTAATACAGCGATGCGTTGTTCAATACTTCCTGATGGGGAAGCCTCTTCGTATTCATCTCCAATGGCATAGACTCCCATTTCTCTGGATGCTATGGAAGGATCAGTATAGAGCTCTGTAGAGATTGAATCTATACTTTCAGCATCCGATTTGGAAAATTGGCGACCCCCAGTGTCGGAATCAGAAGAATATGAAGTCGGTTGTCGTGACCTTGAACGAGTGTTTCGAAATACACCAGCTTCAATATTCTCAAGGAGTCTGTTGAATCTCCTTTGGCTTGGAGTTCTAGAGGGATGGCGTCTTAAATTTGACCTTCTTCTTGGAACATGTGAAGCCATGTTCACTGATGTGAATGTAGGCTCTTCTTCCTGTAAAGACAAAGAGTAGTTCAATCGGTCAAAAACTTACCGTTTTGCCTTAGAACAGCAATAGTTAACTACAATTTTATGACTATTACAACAATGCTCCCTAGGGGGTGTAATAGACATGTTAGACGATCCCCTATCTTTGCGCTTCTCGATCAGAAGATTATGCAAGTCAAAAGGATTAACAGGAGAAGAAGAAGAAGGCTTATTCTGCCTTTTTTCATCAGTTGGAGTGCGGATATTGGGAATCATAACTCTCTCCCGGCCATACGAATACAGCAGTTCAGCCATGTGAGTAGCACATGATCCATGAGGAGCGTATCTATCCACAAACTGGGCCTTCTTTACGCTGAAGGGCTTGTCCTGGCATAATCTGGAACTTTGCACAGGTTGGCGTAAAACTGAGGAAGTCCTCAATCGGCCGTCAGCATTCCGCGTAATCTGAAGAGCGGGCAGATTCTTCTTTTGATGGCGTAAAGGCCGAGAGGTCAGAAAATCTGCCACTTATTTTCCCTTGCGGTGATTGCAAGGACCATCTGCCTCTACACAGAGGGAAGTTGTATTTTTACGTGCGGAGCGCGTTTGGAATTTCTGAATTGGCACTGAGGCATTATCAGAAATTTTGTCTGCCGCGTCAAAAATGGGAGACTGAATTTTATGCGCGGGGCACGGAGTAGACTTCTGGATTGGCCCTGAGGCATTGCCAAAGGCTTCGTCTGCCACGTCACAAACGGGAGACAAAGTTTTATGCGCAGGGCGCGGAGTAGACTTCTGGATTGGCACTGAGGCATTGCCAGAAGCTTTGTCTGCCATATCACAGACGGAAGACAAAGTTTTACGCACAGGGCGCGGAGTAGACTTCTGGATTGGCACTGAGGCATTGCCAGAAGCTTCGTCTGCCATGTCACAAACGGGAGACGAATTTTTACGCCCAAGGCGTAGAGGTCGCGATATCACAACCTTGTTGATCGGGGAGAGAGAGAGTCCGCAGGAATGGTAGAGGATGTCCGGGGCATCCATACTTTACGTAATTTCCTGTTGTCTTGGACAGAGAGGGAATGAGAACTACCCCCTGCTCGAAGCATGTCTTCATAAGACGATTGGTCTAATTGGACCACCAGAGTCTTCTTCGTTGATCATACGGATACAGCATCGTGTTGAGCAATGGCTTTCTCGTCATATGAGAAAGTAGTCTCCAGCAGAGTCGCCATCTTGTGTTTGATAATAAATGAAAGAAATTAAAACTGGGTTTATACGAAACCCTTCCTTTGGTTTACAAACAAGAAAAAGAAGTATAATTAATCCTATACGAGTATGTTAAGTACAAAAATTTGATTCTGGGGAAATATTGCTATAGGAGTATGATCTGTGGTCGATCACTTTGTCCCTTGGACCAAACGATGACGAAGAAGTGCTGTAGAAGACGAAAAAGAGCTTCAAAGACTGCTGGAGGGATTGAACTCTCGTTGCTTATGCTCTCTATAGGTGCTTTCCTGACCTTGACCTCTGTCTGTGGCTCCTGAATTCTCTCTAATTTGGAATTTACCCTTCGACATCTTGGACCTCCTTGGCCGGAGGTCTCTATTTATAGAGTTCAGCTACAGTCGGCGTAGAAACCGAACAGCGAAGAGAGCTGCACCTTTTACGCGGCGGTTATAATAACTGCTACCTACGTATGAATGATCTCTTGAATTGGCGTGTGACATGTGTCCCATTATGAGGTAATGCGTATAATCGCTTATCGAATATCATGGCATGTAAGCCACGTAGATAACTGCCCCTCGCGTAGAGATGGTTGGCATAAAAGCCAAATAACTATCTCGTTGGCGTAAAAGCCAAATAGCTGTTCTGATGGTGTAAAAGCCAAGTAAGCATAGAAGTCGAATAGGTGTCAAATTGGCGTAGGAGCCAAATAGCTGTCATGTTGGCGTAGAAGCCAAATTCTGCATAAAGCTTGATGCTGCACGGATTGGTAACCAGCGTAAAGATAGCGAATTATCCTTCTTTGACTGAGGTTTTGAGCGTATTCTGGGCCAGATAGCCTTATCATGCACCTTTGCAAATATAGCCTGAGTTGGCGTATTTCGAGGAGATAGCATACTGCGTACTCCTATAGTTTGAAAAATAGCCAGGTCGGCGTATTTCAAGGAGATAGCGTACAGCGTGCTCCTATAGCTGAAAATAGCCTGGTTGGCGTAATGTGTGGGGATGGTGATATGGACGTATTAGCCCTAATTATAGCTTACCCAGTTATTAAAAGTAGAACCAAATCTCATGCATTATATGCAGAGATCTGCCCCCATCTCATAAATTAATTGCAGAGACGTGCCTCGAGTTCTGTACGAAGAACAGCTTTTGATGTGGCAGTTGATTTCGTCTCGTCTTGAGCGTAAAGCTCATATCTGCCTGTGTAGAATAGGCAGCGTATTCCTTGAATGCGTAAACGACGTCTTATATCAAGGGTTTTGTCACTAAACGACAGTCTGGAGTTTTGTGCCGAGTTATTATTACAGCCGTCCTCTCAATCACTATGCAGTACTCTTTGTCAGAAGTCAGGTTCACTGCTTGATCTGACAGGTTCATTCGAGGAATACGAAGAGTTCCTCGTACAACTTCTCGTTGCATTAAAATTAGACGAGTTTTACGCCAAAGTGGCGATGTAACAACCTTTTTACGCCGAAGCAGTCTGGAAATACTGTATTACACGGGTTGTTCTGGAGCTATGTTTTACGCTGAACTAGCGTTGAAGCTCTGTTGTACACCAATGGCTCTGAAGAAATGTTTTACGCCACCCAGTGCTGGAGCTCTGTTTTATGCGAGTTTCTTGCATGTTGAGGGTTTTACGCGTATGATTCTCCAGCGTATTTTTTATGCTTCTACATCAGCGTCCATTCGAGCTTTGCTATACTAGTGGATCAATACACTAGCATATTCTATCTCACTTTGAAAGAGTTGATATCGATGGTGCTGGAGAAGAACCTAGGTTTTGATGCTCTGAAGATGTCCTCCAATCTCCCTATAGCGCAAATTAGAAATTTCAGTGATGTTGAAAGAGCTGATGCTCTAGAGCAAATAGTTAATGGTTTAGAACAACCCATTAACGAGTATTTGCAATTATCTTCGGGCAGCATCGACGCTTTGGTTCAAGCTGAGTATGACTCCTTGACTGCAGAGCTTGCTGAGCAGATGGAATCTTTAAACAAATCCATCCAGGAATAGCAGCAAGAGATGGATGAAGAGCAGGCTGTCTTGGTGGAGGTTATTCTTCAGCTAGCGAAATGCCAGGCCAAATGTGAGGGAAATAAAGCGAGGGTCCGAGAATTAGAAGCTGAACTCGCTCAGGCAAGGGAGCGAGTTCTCAAGACATCGGCAGTTTGTGATGTGTTGAAGGGCCAAATGGATACAGCTCAGCAGAACTTGGCACATGCGGGTGTCATCCGCGCTGGTTTTGTTAATGCTCGGTCTGAACTATCTCGCTTGAGTGATGACGAGACAAGGCTGGCATAGGCTCGCAACAATATTTTGAACTCCAGGAATGAGAAGATAGGTTCTTTGGCACGACAGATTTGGGATTTAACTGCTCCTCCCCAATGATGTACCTTTTTGTTTCCCCTGTAATTTTTCAGAGATAATAAAGACACATTTTCTGACTTTTGTGGACCCATCACTTTAGAATATGATAGGCTAAGATAAAAGTGACATCAGAGGTATCATTAACATGACATACTTTCGTTAAGGTTTTGCTGAATGTAAATCTATTCAGAGGTAATATGAACCTGATAGAATATAATCCAACTAAATTTGTATACTAAACACTATCAGAGATAATATGAACATGATAGGTTTATAAATTAGTTAAGCATATCCATTAAGAGGTCATATGAATCTGATAGAATATAATCTAGCTAACCTTTGTGTATGATATCGTCAGAATAAGATATTTATCATACTCCGTTAAGCAAAGGAGATCAAGTATAGTACTTCTTCAGGAATTTGCAGTTGATAGTAGCCATTATAAAAAAATTCATTAAACTTGGCTAATCTATAAGCTCCATTTGCAATCATATAAGGACCCTTCATTTCTTTATGATTGTTTGTGCGAATTTTGGTTTGTTGAGGACATCCAACTGGGGGATCTTTGGTGGACCTATTATTTGTTACGCACGTTGAGTGCAAATAATAAGTTTGAAACAAGCCCTATGAGAGGTAGTATAGACATGATAGATTTTGTGCCTGGTAAAGACATACTGCTAGGAGATTTTTTTTTTGTGTGATGAAAAATTTACTCAGCTGGAGAAAGTGGAAAGACGTAGTTCAGAGGTATTATGAACGTGAACTGATCTATAGCCACAAACTGGGAGGTTTGCTCAGAGGTCATTTGGACATGGCAAATTCAGCTGGGGAAACAAATGTTTAGACAATAGCTCAGAGATAATATGGACATGCACTAGTGTCTAAAAAATTCACTGTGGAGTGATTTAGCTGAGTGTGGATAGACCTGAAGAACCCGCTGGGAAAACTTTAGGGACTCATCATCCGGTACTTCTTGAGGGAGCAAATTGTCACGTTTAGAGTGAAATCAATTTGCAGTGATCGTCCCCTCGTTTATAGATGCAAAGTGATTTCTTTGGCGTCGATCAACTCCTGAATTTTCCTTTTTAGTACATAGCATGCCCTTGTGTGGTGATGAATGTACCGATAAAAGAGCCAATATTTTGGGTCATCGACCTTGCCAGCCCTTTCAAGGTATCTGATGTTGGGTAGCCGAAGCTTGTTTTCCTTCATCAATATATTGAAGATTTCAATGATGTCATCTTTATTGAAGGAGAAAGTCCCCTTTGGCCTTCGGGCTCCCGATGCCTGAGTTTTACGGTCTTCCGAAAAGATGGTCCTAGCTGCATCATCTTCAGACTCAGAGGAAATTCTACTCCCAGCTTTGGATGCTGCTCTGTTTTGTCGACGGAGACTACCCCCAGACATGTCATTGTTTGGTTCTTCATCTTCTTTTTGTTTGCCCTTGTCCACATAAGTTGATTTAGAAGGCCCTGCCTCTGGTATTTTAGGATCAGACACTGGAGGTTTAGAGTTTGCAAGAAATACAGTAAATCCTAACCCAAAACGATTTCGTTGACAGTAAAGATCACCATACAACGTATTCGTCTGTCTTTTCCATAGTTAAGGCCTCGCTTCGACTTTAGGTCATAACCCATGTTTTGTATAATCCTCAAAGCCTGAGGACTATATCTGTAGATTTGGATTTTCTCAGCATTTGACTCGCAAGATTCTTCTTGTACAATTGGTCTATTCCGCATTCGACCGAAGACTATTTGATGCTGGTCGTTGCGAGTTGGTGGAACAATAAAGATAAAATCTTTATGTGGCCCATATATCATGACGATATTAGATGTTGACGCATCTTCCCACATGATCTCTCCACGCTTGGAAGCTATGGGCGCTAAATCTTGATTTTGACCCCTGTCTTTGCGTTTCTGAATCAAGAAATCATGCAAATCAGAGATATTAACAGAAGAAGAAGAAGAAGGCTTATTCTGCCTTTTTACATCAGTGGGCCTGTGGAGATTAGGAACCATAACACTTTATCTGCCATATGAGTAGAGCAGTTCAACCATATGAGTAGCACATGATCCATGAGAAGCGTATTTTTCCATGAAACAGGTCTTCTTTACGCGGATGGGCTTACTCTGGCATAATCTGGAGTTTCGCATGAGTTGGCGTAAAACAGTAAGAACCCTCAAATGTCCTCCAGCGTCACACGTATTCTGAAGAGTGGGCAACTTCTTCTTTTGGTAGCGTACCTAGCATTCGGGAGATTCGCCACTTGTTTTGCCTTGATGTGATC
Organism: Iris macrosiphon; assembly: GCA_036927795.1. Lineage (NCBI taxonomy): Eukaryota > Viridiplantae > Streptophyta > Magnoliopsida > Asparagales > Iridaceae > Iris > Iris macrosiphon. The sequence continues at coordinate 113,061,497 of JAYESA010000019.1, read as the reverse complement.
CAAGGGTCCATCGGCCACATCACAGATAGGAGGTGCATTTTTACGCACAAGGTGCGTTTGAATTTTTTGTGCGGGCATTGAGGCCTTGTCAGAAATTTTGTCTGCCACGTCACAGACGGAAGACAAAGTTTTACACGCGGGGCGCGTTTGGAATTTCTGAATTGGCACTGAGGCCTTGTCAGAATTTTTTTCTGCCACATCACAGACGGAAGACAAAGTTTTACGCACAGTGCGCATTCTAGACTTCTGGATTGGCACTAGGGCATTGCCAGAAGCTTTGTTTACCATGTCATAGACGGGAGACGAGTTTTTACGCATAGAGCATATAGTTTGGGGTGTCACAACCTTGTTGATCGGAGAGGAAGAGTCCGCAGGAAGGGTAGAGGATGTCCGGGGCATCCCTACTTTACGCAGCTTCCTGTTATCCTGGACAGAGAGGGAATGAGAGCTACCCCCTGCGCGAAGTATGTCTTCATAAGCCGATTGGTCGAATTGGACGACCAAAGTCTTCTTCTTTGATCCGATGGATACAGCATCGTGTTGAGCAATGACTTTTTCGTCAAATAAGAAAGTAGTCCCCAGCAGAGTCGCCATCTTGTTTTTGATGATAAACAGAAGAAATAAAACTAGGTTTATATGAAACCCTTTTTTTGTTTACAAACAAGAAAAAGAAGTACAATTAATCCTATACGAGGATGTTAAGTACAATAAAAATAATTCTGGAGAAATATTGCTATAGGAGTCTGATCTGTGATCGATTATTTTGTCCCTTGGACCATACGATGATGAAGAAGTGTTGTAGAAGAAGAAGAAGCTTCAAAGATTGCAGGAGGGATTGAACTCTTGTTGCCAAAGTTATCAATCACCACTCACTATGTGTACTCTCTCTGATCTCTTCTGATTTCGATCTCTCTTTTCTGTCCAATCTTTTCTTGACCTGAATCTCCTTGTCTCCTGTGGCCGGAGATTTCTATTTATAGAGTTCGGTCACAGTAACAAACTAGTAGGCGTAGAAATCGAACAGCGAAGAAAATTGCACCTTTTACGCGACGGTTATAGTACCTGCTACCCACGTCTGAAAGATCTCCTGAATCTGCGTATGATGCGTGTTCCAATATGAGGTAACGCATATAATCGCTCATCGAAGATTACGGCATGCAATCCACGTAGGTAACTGCCCTTCGCATAGAGAAGGTTGGCATACAAGCCAAATAATTATCTCATTGGCGTAAAAGCCAACTAGTTATCTTGTTGGCTTAAAAGCCAAATAGCTGTTCTGATGGCGTAAAAGCCAAGTAGCTGTCTTGTTGGCGTAAAAGCCAAGTAGCTGACTTAAGGGCGTAAAAGCCAAGTAGTTGTCTTAATGGCATAAAAGCCAAGTTCTGCATGAAGCTAGATATTGTATGGATAGGTAACTAGCATAAAGATAGCCAATTATTCTTCCCTGACTGAGGTCTTGTGCGTATTCTGGGCCAAGTAGCTTTATCACATACCTTTGCAAATGTAGCCTGAGTTGGCATATTTCAAGGAGATAGCATACGGCGTACTCCTATAGCTGAAAATAGCCTGGTTGGTCGTAACATGTAGAGATAGTGATGTGAGCATATTAGCCCTAATTTTAGCTCTCCCAGTCGTTAAAAGTAGGACCAAATCTTATGCATTAAATGCAGAGATCTGCCCCCATCTGGCGCATTAACTGCAGAGACGTGCCTCGAGTTCTATACGAAGAGCAGCTTTTAACGTGGCAGTTGGTTTCGTCTTATCCTAAGCGTAAAGCTCATCTCTGCCTGTGTAGAATAGGCAGCGTATTTCTTGAATGCGTAAACAACGTCTCATATCAAGGATTATGTCACTAAAGGACAGTCTGGGGCTCTGTGCTGAATCATCATTACAGCCGTCCTCTCGATCATCGTGCAGTACTCTTTGTCAGGAGTCAGGTTCACTGTTCTGTCTGACAGGTTCATTCGAGGAATACGAAGAGTTCCTCATATAATTCCCCGCTGCATTAAAAGTAGACGTAGTTTACGCCGGAGTGTGGCAACCTTTTTACGCCAAAACAGGCTTGAGATGCTGGTTTACGCGGGCAACACTAAAGTCTTATTTTACGCGTATGGTTTTGAAGCTTCTATTTTACGCGTACTTCATGTATGTTTAGGGATTTTACGTGTATAGTTCCCTAGCGTATTTTTTATGCTTTTATAATGTCATGATACGGTAACGTAGAAGGGGCATTTGTATGTATATTGGACTCTAGCATGCCAAATTCTTCATATTGCATTATAGTAGCTATAATACATGTTGTATATATTATATATTGTATAATAGATGCGTGAATTGGGCTTTGGGAGTATATCGTGTGATTGATGGGCGTAGCACAAGCATATCATGAGATACGGTGTAATACTTGATGAGTGCACGCCAAGTATTTGGTAATTGTCTGGAGTGTGTGTTTATATAATGTATGATATATATATATATATATATATATATATAAATATGTATATATATAAATATATATATGAATATGGATATATAAAAAATACATTAGTATATGTATATATTTGTGTCGGGTTGAGGTATAGGTTGCTGTTGGTTGAGGTGTCGAGTTACTGAACAACAAAAGCAAGTAGAAGAGGCTCAAGCTGTATAGAGTACAAAGAGAGAGAACTGCTTACCTGCACTTGAGGACCTAGTGATAGTAATAAGTTTGAACAACAATAGCAAGTCGAGTTACTGAACAACAACATCAAGTAATAAGTCCACCAATAGTCTACTAGCCAAGGATATCCCACTGGGGGATCTTTAGGGGACTTATTACTTCTTGCGCACGAGAGTGCAAGTAATAAGTTTGAAGCGGGCCTTACCAGAGGTGATATGGACATAGCAAGTTGAGATGACAACTGGTGAGAGTCGTAGTGCTCAGAGGTCACTTAGACATGGCACACTCTCGAGGGAGGATGTGAGAACGATAGCTCAGAGGTGACGTAGATGTGAGATGATCGATAGTCATAGCGAGAGGTTAGGTACGATCCCGGTATTTTTGTAAAAGGATAAGGAAGCACGCTAGAGGTAGTATGGACATGGCTGTTTGCTTCCATTGAGAAAATCCCGTTAGGGGACTCTTAGTGGACTTATTACTTTTAGCGTACGTTGAGTGTAAATAATTAGTTCAAAAACAATCCCTATTCGAGGTGATAGGTTTTGTGGACCCATTACTTTTTGTACACGTTTGTGCAAGTAATAGATTTGGAATAAGCCCTGTCAGAGATAATATAAACGTGGCAGTTTTAGTGGACTTAATATCGCTGGTGTACCTTGGTGAGTACGGGCGATAAGTAGGGATGATAATCAATATCAGAGGTAATATGGACGTGATGATCGATAGCCAAGATTCAGGAAGTTTGCTACGAGATAATATGGACATGGAAAACTCAGCCGGGAAGAGGGTTTAGGATGATAGTTCAGTGGTAATATGGACATGAACGGATATCCGAAAAAGTCGCCGAGGAGTATTTTGTTGAGTGTGGTCTATCCGAACATAAAGACAGACCTGAAGATTGTTCCACTGGGAAGATTAGTGGGACGATAGCTCAGAGGCAATTTGAACATGGCTAGCATCTAACGAGATTGGTTTTTGAGTGGTCACTGCAGGACTGTACAAGTGGACCTGAGGACTACTCCGCTGGGGAGACTTTGAGGATCTATCATCCGTTGCGTATCTAGGACTCCTAGATACAGATGATGGCTTTTACAACAATTTCTAACGAAGGAAAAAATATTGCACATTGGAACTTGCTGGGGATGAAGAACCAAGAGGGTAAAGATGTATATCTGGGTTGTCTTACTGGGGATAATAGGAGTACAAGTCTAGTTTAGACGTAGTACTTTTTTAGGAACTTGCTATTGATAGGCGTCATGAGTTAGTCGTCGTTGGGTTTCACTAGCCGGTAAGCACCGTTGGAGAATACAAACTCCACAATGAATGGGCCCTCCCATTTAGGCTAGAATTTGTCGACCGTCTTGTGGGTCATAACCATCGGCATCCTTACGGTCAGGACGAGATCACCCACTTAGTAGGTCGTCTTCTTCACCCATTTATTAAAGGCTCCAGAGAGACGTGCTTGGTATAGCTCAATGCACTGTTGAGCTAAGAGACATTTTTCGTCGAGTGCTTCTAACTCTTGTAGTCATCGATGGTGATTTTCGTTAATGACTAATTGGTTGGAAAGAGCCACTCAGAGTGAAGGGATTTGAATTTTGAGCAGGAGGACCGCTTCACTTTCGTACAACAGAGAGAAATGCATATTGTCAATAGATGTCCGGACAGTTATATGGTAGGCCCAGAGATATTCTCCCAACTTCTCGTTCCAGTTGTGTTGGCTGGAAGACACGAATTCTTGAGGAGTTTTATGATGGTCTTTTTGAAGGCTTCTGCCAGACCATTTCCTGCTGGGTTGTAGGTAGTCGACGCTGCATTCTAAATTTATTTTTTATCACATAATCGGTAGAGCGCATGTCTTGCAAACTATGGACCATTATTATAAATGATCTTTCGTGGCAAGCCAAAATTGTATATAACGTGATGCTTGACGAAGCTGACCACGTTGGACGTCTTGACTTCCACGAGTGGTAGGGCTTCTGCCTACTTGGAGAAGTAGTCGATGATGGCGAGGATGAACCAATATCCCTTGAATGAAGGTGGACTAATCGGCCCAATGATATCCATTCCCCAGGTTTCAAATAGCCAGTACGCAATAGTCGGGTATAGGAACTCCGAGGGTTGGTGGATAAAGTCTGCATGGATCTGGCATGTCTGGAATTTTTTTATGTAATCAATAGCATCATCTACCATCGTAGGCCAGTAGTAGCCTATTCTTTAAAGATGGTCTTGTAGCTTCGAATCGGGTTAATGGACACCATAGACGCCATCATGGGCTTTCTGAAGTGCCTATTTGGCTTTTGTGTTTGATAGGCATCATAGCAGAAGGTCATCGTATGAGCAGTGATATAGCCTTTTAGTAGCCATATCTTAGTAGAATCAGAGGGAACGTCTCCTGATGGACGTGGTTTCCTTTGGGTTCTCAGAGAGAATTACATAGACCGCGTAGTCAATAAATAGAATCCTCCAGTCTTGGATACCAGTGTGCACTTTTGCCACGTAGCTCAGACATAGGTAGCAGTTATTTTTAGGGCAGACCAGCTCTTAGCCGATTACCATGATTAGCTGATGAGTGTTGTCTGGAACCGCCAAAGAAGCAGTGAGACTGGCTAAGGCATCAGCCTTAATTTTTTGTAACCGAAGGACGTGCTCTATGAAGAATATCTCAAAAGTTGCGATAATGCTAAGTGCCACTTGGTTGTAGGGGATCAAGCCTTTGTTTCGGACTTCATACTTGCCCCGGACCTGTTTGACTATTAGCTGAGAATCACCTTAAGCCTCCAGGTATTCTACTCCAACTTGTTTAGCAAGTTGGAGCCCGATGATTAAGGTGTTGTACTATTCTATATTGTTGGAGCACGGCTCTGTGAGAGAGTAGGCACGATTGACGACTAGGATGTATGGGGAGATCAACACTATCCCGACCCCAGTGATAATGCCGCCTTTGGGCCCTACTATTTAAGCATTGTCAAAGAACATTCGCCAAACTGCTTCGTGTAAAGTAAAGTTATAGTCTGCCACCTCATTTGTAATCTCCTCATAGAGCTTTGAGGTTTCTGACCCTGGATGGGCTACCAGGAAGTCTGCTAGTACTTGACCCTTGATGGCCTTTTGTGGGATGAACACCATATCATATAGAGATAATAGTATCGTCCAGGTAGCCAAGCGGGAACTGAATGCCCCTGGTTTGGTTATGAGGACCCTGAGGGGGTTGACTCGCGAGTTTACATAAATGGTATGTCCAACCACATAATGTCAAGTTTTCTGAATTGCGAATACTAGAGAAGAGAAAGGCAATCCTTCTCAATGGTAGTGTACCTATGCTTCGCGTCAACCATCATCCAGCTAAGGTAGTATATGGCCTGCTCGTGGCCTCCATCACTATTCTGGGCTAACAGGGCACCGAGAGAGTGCTACATCGTGCGTACATAGAGCAGGAAGGGTTTTTCCATGACCGGGGCCACCAACATATGAGGGTTTGGTAGGTACTCCTTGATGTCGGCAAACGTGCGTTGGCATTTCTTATCCCAGACAAAAGAGACACCTTTCTTCATGAGTTGGGTGAACGACCGACAATATTCAGAGAGGTTTGATATGAACCTCCTGATATACACCAGACCTTCCTTGAAGGCCACGGAGTTCCTAGAGGTTCTTTGGCGGGCTCATTTCCAGGATGGCCTTAGTTTTGTCGAGGTCTATGTGAATAGCCCAGGAAGTGATGAAGAAACCTAGGAATTTGCTGCTGCAGACTCCCAGGAACGACTTGGTAGGGTTTATCTTAAGGTGGTGTGCGCGCATTAAGTCAAACACAGTCCTCAAATCTTGGAGGTGGTCATCTTTAGAGCGACTCTTAATGGCGATGTCATCAACATAGCATTCGACCGTCTTATGCATATGTTCACAAAAAATGGTGATCATAGCTCGCTGGTATATAGCACTTGTGTTCTTTAGACCAAAAGTCATGACCGTGTAGCAGTATACGCCTATGGGGTACAGAACGACATATGCTTCTCGTCGTCAAAAAATATCTTAATTTGGTTGTAGCCTGAGAAGTCGTTCATGAAATAAATACGCTCGAAGCCACTGGTATTGTCTATCATTATGTTGGTGATCATGATATAGAATTCGTCCTTAGGATATGCCACATTTAGATCATGGAAGTCGATACAGATTTAAATCTTTCCATTCTTTTGGCGACAAGCTCTATGTTGGATACCCAGTCGGGATGTTTTTTTTCTCCCGGATGAAGCTATTAGCTATCAGCTTGTTGATTTTAACTTAGATGTAATTCATTATATTTGATCAAAACTGTCGGTGCTGTTGCTTGAACGATTTGGCGTTCGACAAAAAATTGAGTTTGTGGAGCGCAATTTGAGGATCCAGCCCTGACATATCTTCATAACTATGGACAAAGACATCAATGTATTCCCTGACAAGCTGTAGCAGGGATTCGCGGTCTTCTTCGGACAGACTTTTGCTTATGAAGATAGGTTAGGGGAGGATTCGTGCTCTATATTTACTTGTACGACTTTGTCCTTGGTAGGAGGTTCTCGTTGTTTGAACCGTATCTCCCACTGTGCATCTAGGTATTGGGCCCATGGTTTGACTTCAATGAGTTTCTGTGGATCTTCGTCGTCTTCCTCAGGGTTTGCTGACACCATATTGCCAAACAATGTTTGCTTGAGTATCTCTCCGATACTGACGTCAGAGTCCCAAGCGAAAGATGGAAAAGTATGGGAGTGAACCTTATCTTCTTCATCTGAACATTCGGGGGTTGTTGGAGGTGTTATGTAGCCTAAACCATGCTTGGTCTTATGGTACTAGTCCTCGAACTTGCCTAAGGGACCAGGTAGATGCATGGACAGTCGTCGGCCCTTGCCGTAGTTTAAACCTTGGTTATCTTTAAGGTCATAACCCATATTCTGGATGATATGTTTGGCTTAGATGCTGAATCGGTAGAGTTGTATTTTGCCGGTGTCGGATTCTGGCTCTTATTACTCCAGGGTGAAGGACCAAGGGCATTCAACCCTGCCGAAGATGAAAGGTTTGTCTCCCTTCTTCCTTGCTAGACCCGTAAAGTAGGAACCTTGACTAAGGAGGATCTGGTTTACTGCGTAGGTGGTAGTCACTTGTGTTTGAAGGTGTAAGCCTAACCGTGCTCTATAGAGTATAATGTGTTGATATTGTATACTCAGAATAATTCAAAGATAACCCTTTATTGACAAAATAAGGTATCTCTTCCGGAGGAATCATATCATCGAGGGAAGGGACGTTGGCCTGGTCGGCCACATATACTTCCAGTTCATCATCCTCATGGGCTACCCCTGGCACGGTTATAGGCATTGGTGGTTTCTTGTGCAGTTTTACCACCAGAGGCTCGGAGGCTGCAACCGTGGCCGAGTCTTCTTTTGGCGGTCTGCGAAGAAGAACGACCATAGGTTCTGAAGAAGAAGATGGTGTGGGATCCTTCTTCTACGGTCTATTTGGCCTATAAAGGCGAATAACCAGAGGTTCAGAAGGAGCAGATGGTGCGGGATCCTTCTTCTGCGGTCGATTTGGCCTATGAAGGCGAACGACCAGAGGTTCGGATATTATGGAAGGTGCCAGATATTCTGGTGCCTTCCTATGCCACTTGACGATGAGGGGAGTGGATGCATCAGGAGCAGAAGCCTTGAGACGGGTTCTCATGTGATCCTTCAATATTGTCGCAACCTTGGCCTCATCATTGGTCTTATTGCCACCTTTGTCTTGGTGGGTTTGTTTATAGAGGATGGCGTCAGAGTAGTATGTATCGACTCCCTTAAATGGGTTGATGTTTGTGAACTCCATTTTGATAATACCATGATCATCGGTATACTTTAAGCATTTGTGTAGGGTTGATAGCATGATCATATATTGGTGTATCCAGGGGCGTTCGAGCAAGACGTTGTGGGCTACATCTACGTCAATGACGTAGCAAGTGACCTATGTTTTCAGGTCGCTGATGTGGCACATCATGCAAATCTTTCCTAGAGGGTAGTTTCTTCCTACGTTGAAGCAACTAATGGCAGTATTGGTAGCCGCCAGGCAGTGCATCAGGATGCCCAAGGTCTGTAACAGACTCCTCGGGATGATGCTGATTGATGAACTGGGGTCATTGTACATCCGATCCACCTTTATTGCACCAATATACCCTGTGTAATACAAGGGACGGTCAAACTTTTTATTATTAAGCAACATGTTTTATTGCAAGAATGTAATATTGGATACGGTATCCGTAATATCGTTACAGTGGAAGCATATCGTCAGATCTTCAACTAACGTCTTGACCTGAGCCAGATAGGTGTCGATATTTTGTAATGCCTCGCTCAGGGAGGCTCGAGTTTCTCTGAAAAGTCGCAGAAGCTTAAATAACGACAACTTTGCTGGGGTATTGGCGAGTTGAGCCAATATGTCAAAGTTGTAGGACTTTTTCAATCCTTGAGATATTTTTTTATGCAATGGCTTGTCGAAGCATCCCTCTTTTTATTTGGACTTGTCCGCTGGTAGGGATTGAGATGGACCCAGATCAGACGCAACAGGTGCATTAGTTGGAGGTGCATTGACATCGGGAGCTTTGTAATCTTGCTGGTAAGTAAGGCCCGACCTGGTTGTCCCTGCCCAGGCTTCCTCAGCGGTGGAAGAAACCATGCGGTAGGACTTGGTTTTTCGTGTTTTAGGCTTGATGGCGGAAGAAGCTTCTTGCTATGTCAAGTCTGGGACCAGATTTGGGTGGACCCACATGATCTCGCCCCGAGGGGTAGTAAGAGGTGTCCGCCTAGCAGCTTGGTCATGAGCTGTGGGAATATTGACTACCTCCATTGTTGCCCTTGGGATCGGTGTGACTCCGTCCTGGGCTTCCGTTAGTGGAAAGTTGCCAAAATGGAGGGACACAATGTTAGTGGCAACCATTACATCGTTAAAATTTAGGGAGAGAGCCTTGGGATTGATCAACCAATGGATATACCGCTTCAAGATCTAGCACCCTGCGTCGGATGGTGAACATACCGGTGGAAGTGATAGTACTTTAGGTTGTTCATCGCCTCCACTTCAGGCTGACGTTTGACGTCGGGGGGGGGGGGGGCAAATTTTACCTTCAGGCATCAGCATGTCAAAGATGGGCTTGACATTACCGTCTTCGAAAAATAGGTCTACAATAACCCGTCATTCTGCGAATAACAATTCTCAAGGAACGTACTTCGCGAATCTTGGGAGTAGTTTCCCTCATCAAAATAAAGCACCTTCTGACATCGGGTGTAGTTTTCTCACCCAATCTGAAGAAGTTGCAGCATTGTCAACTTTTCTACACGACTATTCAATGCAAGAAACTGAGGTAGAAAGTGAGCGAACTACCGTCCCGTCTATCTCTCCCCATGTTCGAACTGTATACATGGTTGGGGAGGACTTCAAGGATACTACCGACGACCAACGCCTTGACACCTTGGAAGCAATGACTATAAGTGCCTCAATGTATTCCTTGACTCAAACAATGTTAGAGATCAAGGCAAGCATGGTCTCACAACCGCCAAGGACTTTGCGCAAGCAAGCAAGGACCCCGGGACCAACGGGGAATCGAATGCAACTGCCCCACCCTCTGATGGTAATCATACTCTTCCAGAATCATCTGTACCGCCTGCAACAAATGATGCCCGGGAGACCATACGGGAAATACGAGAACTTCGAGCCTGCATGGACTCAATGGGCAATCGGTATACACTAGGCCAGATGGGGGTACGACAACCATATTATCTTAAGTGGAAAGATGTGTCAAACCGCCAAAGTACAAGCCCTTTACCATGAGTTACTTTGAGATGGCAACGGGGCATCTATCTCGCAGCGATGTCCTTCTCCATGAGTTACTTTGAGATGGCAATGGGGCATCTATCTCGCAGCAATGCCCTTCTCACCAAGGTCTTCGTCAGGGCATTATCTGGGGTAACCTTCGATTGGTTCTGCAGTCTTCAAGGCAATTGTATCTCCTCCTTTGAAGACCTTAAGTGCCTCTTCCTGGCCTGATTCTTTGACAGAAGAAATGACATGACAATCTCCTCCAAGATAGATATCGCTCAGAAAGAAAAAGGGCCGGTACGAGAATACATAGAATGATTCGGGCAATCTGCGCTCATACTACCCCCAAGTAAATCTGGATTCTATACTGATAGGCACATACCGAAAGAATTTGTTCCCAGTAGTAAGGCTTTGGACGAGCTTCGCTCAGTTCAAAGACTGGACAATATTTATCATAAATGTTATTTCCGTCGATAAGAATCTAAAGGACACTTGACTATTGGGAATACAGATCCCCATCGCTGATGACAGGGAAAACCATCCTTATAACAACAACAACAACAACAATAACCAGGGCAATAGTGCTCATGACGGTAAAGGGAAGCAGGCCCTTACTGTCAACATGTCTAAACAATCCCCTCTATCGGAGTCGCAGCCTATTGAGGCCCCCAAACCGAAAGAGACTTACACTTTTGACAACGATGATGTGATGGTAATCTTCTTCGTATTGATGAAAGACAACAAATTTTGGCTCCCCGATATCAAATGCCCCAATGAAGAAGAAAAGGTCGATAATCCCATATACTACCAACTACCATCGGTTCATCAACCATCCAATATGGGATTTTTATGTGTTAAAGTAATACATCCAGCGCATGCTCGATTCCAAAGCTCTAACCTTAGACTTTGAGGACAAGACGGTCATCGCCAATATGATATCTCTTAATTTCGAGAATTTCCACGTAACAGAGGCCCAAGATGTGTTGTCCCGATCCCAAGGGCCATCATGGAGGTTGTTAATCTCCCTTTAGCTCGTAACCAAGTAGCTGGGATGGTACCTCTTAGTACACCTCAGGGTAAGGTCATGTGGGTTCACCCGAATCTCGTCCAGGACGTGATACACCAAGCTGTACCCTCTACCGCTAAGTCCAGAGGAAAGAAATCTAAACCTTGCCACTTGGTTTCTTCTTCCACCGAGGAAGCTGTGGCAGGAGCGACAAGGTCGAGACTAACCTACCAGCGCGACTATGATGCTCCCGAGAATGTTATACCGCCAACCACCTTACCTGGCACGTCGAATCCTGATTTATCTCAGCCTTCTGCCATAGACAAACAAAAGCAGACTCACTTTGACAAGCCTTTGCGGAAGGATACATTATAAGGGCTGGAGAAACCCTACAACATTAATATATTGGCACAAATATCATGACCCGCACTCGAAAATTTGGCATGAGCCGTGGGTACGTCCAGCCTATGTCGCAGCATTGGCGGTAGAATACTGTCTAGGTCTCAAGACTAACAACATAACTCATCATGTCAAAGGTCTCAACTCCATAGGGAGGACAATGATATACATGAGTCAACAGCTATAATATACTCAATCACAAGACTATTGGAAAGTAAATGGCACGATGAGATATAAGGATAAAGAGTACTGACATAAGTCAAGCACAAAAATATAAATACATAACAAGTCTAGAGTCTAGATGTCCATAAAAAGTCTCAACAATAATACAACCCAAATCTCAGTTCTAGAACAAAGATATATAAATAAGACAGTCTAAATGCCTGTAGGTGGTATCTCCTCTAAGATGGGAAACTCCTCTAGAATCTCTGATACAAAATCTCCCTATGCTCCCGGGCCATAGTGGGTAGGACAGAAGTCCTCCAAGTCCTCTGAAAAATGTTATCCAGTCAGGATTGGAGCGAAGCACAGACACTAAACAACAGTTTCATTTATGTTGACAAAAGGTATAAAATAGTGTAAGGAAATACAAGATGAAAGAAATACTGGAAGTATAGAATACTAGAGAATATGAAATAAGAAATAGAACATCTAGCAATGAATAAAAATATAAGTAAATGCTAGAACAAGTGAACTGAAATAAAGAATAAATATTTGGCTATGTGTTTGAAATATCAGTTTATTATGTGATCGGCTTGGAACGAGATCAGGCTTGATATATATGATTGGCTATGATACATGTGAGGTCAGGCTAACCATCTGGTTAGCTATGATGCGATCAATAGTCAGGCTAATCATATATATCAGGCTATGAGACATATAAATGGTTAGGCTACACCCGACGTGATGTGTGGGGTGAGCTATGATGCATGTAAGGTGGGGTATGATCACATAATCTGCTAATATTTCCCCATCCCCAGCTAGCACGATGGATTCCAATCACGACTCCTCATGACAGGTATCTAGGGTGCTAACCCGTGTATCCACAGTGTCAGAATCAAGTATATAATATAACTAGGATTATAAAATTAATCAACAAAATGAAAACTGTCAGAGAATGTACTCGCCTGTGGTCCCGAGGAAGGTGCGAGGATCAATGTCCAAGGTGAGATCACAATGACCTAGTTATGGAATATCAATGTCAAAATACTGAATTAAGGGAATAAACATGTTTAACTGATTAAATGCGAGACCTCTAGGTCAATTCTGAGGTTTACTAGTCAATACTAGGTTAACTAGTTAATACCTTGCCAACTCAACACTTCTAGTACCCACCTACTACTACCTCACTATTAATCACTAACCAAACCTTGGTTTCACTAGGCCTATGATACTAGGTATCTTAATACTCATTAGATGTGTAAATACTAATTCATGTAGGTACTAGATAGACACAACTCATAAACCTAGTTATTTAATTCTAACCTTGGTATCTAGGTTATACTAGATACTTTTGTAAACCCCCTCGTCAAAAGTAGGATTTATTTGATTATTTTAATTGAGATCAACCGTACCCCAAATTCCAAGTACCCAAATTAGGGTATCAGTCTGCACCAAGCCGTTATGCCACGACTCCCGTTTACCACTCAAAAATATCTAGTTCCCTATGTTTTCAATACATTAGGAATTACCAAGTTAAGTTGTAATTTAATTTTAATTAAGGCTAATTTCACCTCAAGCAACACTTAGACCAACCTACCTTAATGAGTCCAGATAGGCCTAAGCCGAGGCTAGCCCACAACTTCCACACACATGTGTATATATATATATATATATATATATATATATATATATATATATATATATATATGAAACCTCTCCCTTAAAACCCTAAGAAAACCATCACAATCCCCCTCTCCAAACCCTAGCCGACCCCCACCTAAACAACCCTCCCTGTCGGCCAGATCCCCCAACCCGACCGTCTCCCAGCCGACCGCTCCCGCCGCCGCCGCCCCTGACCAACTGCTTCCGCCACTGCTGCCTAACCCGACCGCTCCCTCGACCGGCTGCCGCCTAGCCAACTGCTTCCCCCCGACCGGCTGCTGCTAGCCGACTGCTTCCCCCCGACCGGCTGCCGCCTAGCCGACTGCTTTTCCCCGACCGACTGCTGCCCAGCCCGACTGATCCCCCGACCGGCTGCTCCCTAGCCGACTGCCCCGACCGACTGCTGCCGACCCCGACGGTCCCACCACCCGTGAGGCGACCCATCCACGCTGCCATAGCCACCCTCGTCGAAGGAGCAGACGCCCCACGTCCTATCGAACATGTACTCATCCTCCAGCAGTTCTTTTCTTGTGTTCCAACCATCTCACCACGTATCGTGTCCATGAATGATTGTTAGGTTTATGTGTCGTGAATCATAGTTCAAACACAACCTTTCTAACCCTAATTAAAATAATGATGGCTTAATGATTAACCAGAATAGAATTTGTTAATAAACAGAAATTCCTTAACCGATACCTGTCATAAAGGACTTAGTTAATTTAAATCTCTGGTCATAAACCACGTGCACTAAATATAGAAACCAAAGACAGATGTTCGCAAAGAACATAAATCATGGATAACCGTAACTGGATGATTATTGTCCCGGTGCACCTGTTAACCGAAGACAACACCCGTGTACACCCTAGCTAAGTGCGCACGTGATGCTGTACTCGAGCAACAGAGAACTCGCAACAAGTATTTAAGATTAGCGTCTTAATAGTACGTAGATAAGGCGTAGTATCTGATGCCTGTATTATTGTGTTATATTATTGTCTATGGTCTTTGGATCAGCCAGGAGACGCTACCGGAACAGGCTTTTGGCATTCATCTCTCGAAGACCGAGGCAAGATACCTTGCCATATTTACTGTCTAATTTAAATGATGCAAATATTGTATTGTATGCTTGTTGTTTGCTTTATACAACTGTGCGCGTCCGAGATTGTCTCGGGTGTATTCGACGGGTACGTCGAAGATTAGTATACATCGACTTAGTCATTAGCAGACTCACCTCATTAGATAATACCCTGTTATCTTCCAAGACCTGATACTTTTACATGTATTTATAGTGATAAATCTCATATTGGGATGCGTGTTCGCGTGATCGACTAGCTATCGCCGCGTGTGACGTGCATCACGGTTAGCAAATAATATAGGACTATTTCAGTGTAGAGACTTGACATTTAGATAAGGGATATGCGTGTCAATTATTTGACGGGTATATCTACATTGGGAGGAGAGGACGACTGGTAGGCATATGGGACACCCCACTCTTATATACTGATACCGCACTCGACGGAGTGATACGGACGTATTTATATATTACTGATACCGCGTTCTGTAGAGTGTGGGATATTACTTGATGACATTGCAGATACCACAATCTATAGGATGTTGGACGTTACTGTATTCCTGCGCCCATGTTATAGGGGACATGTGTGGCATATACTAACCGGTTGTCACGACTGGTGAATTATGTCAGCATATATTGAGCCTACATCTTCTCATATACTCACAGTTGTTCTCATATTGCATTCACTTAGATTGGCTAGCACACCCTTTATTGAATTTATCTTATTCAGTATTCATATATGGCTTGTCTCTTTGTATCTTGTTACGTCCCTCTGAGGACCTGGTTTCCTTCCAGATTTAGACGAGGCTTTCTACCCCACCGTATATGGCCCCGGACAGGAGATGAGATTCGCTTCAGCCGAGGAGTTAGAGGTGCAGCCGTCAGAGTTTCCGTGATCAGTTGGTAGGCCTTCAGCCTAGATTGGGTGCATCATTATCTAGTCAGCCGATGCCCTTATCATTATTCAGTACTTTATTTCGTTATAGTAGTGGGTTTGTTCCCACCAGACTTCACTGATTGTACTATGATATCTTGAGACTTTTATTTATTACCCAGCAGTTTATTTAGTACTTTTTGCTCTTTATATTGTGGATGAGATTAGATTACCTGTTATTGACTGATATTGGACATGTTAGTATTTTAGGACAGCGTAGCACTCTTCGTGGATCCATTAAATTAGGATATCCTCGAAGACGTGTCAGCTGGCTATTGCCACGTGGCCTGGTCCCGTGTATTTTGGGACAGGGGCATGACATGGTTTTAGTGGTGGCCCATGCAGGTCTTCTTCTTTTTCGCTTGTGGTATGGCAACATGCCAAGCGAGCCTGTAATAGGATAGAAATTACTATGTCTCATCCACTTTTTGATTCGCCTTTGAACTTCCTTCATATTGCTTCTAAATATCTGCATCCTGTTTGTTGTCCCCATACTCTTTTAATGAAATCCATCTCTTGCAGGAAGATAAATTTGTACAGTGGACGAGGAGCACCCCGTGCCGCAATGCCAGATAATACCACTCAAGGAGAGGAGGTACCCCAAGAGCAACCCCCACTACAGACCCTGTTGATACATTGGCGCGAGACATCGCAGGACGATCCTATGCCGCAGCCTGAGGGACAGACTTCCCAGACAATCCCCACGCAACACTGTGAGGGCCAGACTTCAGGATCTACACCGATGCCGCAGACTGAGAGGACGACATCTGAGGATACGCCTATCGCACAGCCCGAGATTCTACTACCACAGCCTCCACCTTATCCACCCCAGATGCCACAACCAGATGGACAACCACAGATGCTTCAGTTCTTCCAGACGATGATGCAAGCACAGTGGCATCAGACAGAGACATTGAGACAGATTTTGATGGCAGTACTAGAGAGAACACCTGTCCCAGCACCAATACCAGCACCTCCACCAGCCCAGACAGGTGGCACTGTTAGATAGTTCTGACAGATGGGACCAGATACTTTCTCGGGCAATAAGACTGCAGAACAAATCTCCGACTGGGTCACCAATACGGAGATGCTATTAGAGGCTTCACAACTACACCCCGACCTTTGGATGACCGCAGTGAGGGCCCAGCTAAAAGGCAACGCCCATCATTGGTGGGATTCCATTGAGCGCAGTGTAGGGAAGAACCAGACTTGGGAACAGTTCCTAGAATATTTTAATGCAAAGTATTTCCCAACTACAGTCAGGAATGCCATGTACTCCCAGTTCCTACATCTAGAACAGGGAAATATGACTGTTGACGCCTATGACGGGGAGTTCAGCCGCCTTAGCAGATTTGGTGCAGTCCTGATACCCACCGATCTTGAGAAAGCCCAGAGGTTTCATCACGGCCTCAATCTCGAGCTACAGAGGTATACCACTACACAGGCGAGGATTTCTTATGAAGAGGTTCTTGCAGAGGAAAGAGTCCAAGAGGCCATAGTCAGAGGAGCGCTACGTACGAGCACGACTACACCAGCCAGAGCACAGCCAGGAGCAGGAGGACCGATCCGTCATCCAGGAGCACAGACACAGTAGAGGGCAGCACCATATCCACAGCAGGAGCTCCCGACTTGTCACCATTATAGCAAGAAGGGACACGTCATTAAGGATTGTCGGAAGAAGTTAGGATTATGCATGATATGCGGGTCCAATCAGCACCTTGTCAGAGATTGCCCGCAGCACAGAAAAGCATCACTACAGACAGGCCAGAGGCCAGCAGCACCAGCCCAGAGGATACTACCCCCACCAAGAGGCCAGAGTCCACCAGCCCCCGGAGGATTTCAGAGGGGACCACCCTTGGCCCCACAGCAGGCACAGTTTGAGCGAGCTCGTCAGCAGACCGGAGGACAGAGGCAGGGACAAGCCTTTGCACTAGCAGCTACCGAAGAAGAAACAGAAGGAGAAGCTATCACAGGTACCATTTTAGTTGCATCATTACCTGCAACTATATTGTTTGATTCTGGAGCTATATTATCATTTATATCTAGTAGATTTGTAGCAATGCATAGAGTAACGACTTCTCCATTACCTAAGAGTTAGAAGATTCTTGCCGGAGGAGGTATCGTGCCGGTTACCAGCACTATCCGAACGTGCTCGGTAGTTGTATGTGGTAGAGAGATGAGAGCGCGATTCTTGGTATTACCCATGCCGTACTTTGATGTTGTGTTAGGCATGGACTGGCTAAGCCAGTATAATGTCGTACTGAACTGCCGGAAGGGTAGCGTTACCTTTAGACCGCCGGATCAGCCGGAGTTCAAGTACATGCGAGGAACCGTCGAGCAAGGAGTAGGACAGATGGCAGGAACTTGCATGGCTATGGAGATTGCACCCCCACCAATAGTTGCAGAATTTGAAGATGTATTCCCCGAAGAACTGCCAGGCTTACCGCCAGATAGAGACATGGAGTTCACCATCGAGCTAGTACCCGGAGCAATGCCGGTATCTTCTAATGTGTACCGATTGGCGAAGAAAGAACTAGATGAGCTGAAGCTACAATTAGAGGAGTTGCAGGGCAAGGTATTTATCCGTCGTAGTGCATCACCATGGGGAGCGCCAGTGCTATTCGTACCTAAGAAGGATAGAAAAATATGCATGTGCATTGATTACAGAGCCCTTAATGCTCTGACTATCAAGAACAAGTACCCCCTGCCGCGGATCGATGATTTATTTGACCAGTTGACAGGCGCAGTAGTGTTCACCAAGATTGACTTGAGATCGGGTTATCATCAAGTAAAGGTGCGAAGGAAAGACATTCAAAAGACAGCATTCAGGACTCGTTATGGTCACTACGAGTTCTTAGTAATGCCATTTGGACTGACGAATGCGCCAGCTGTATTTATGAACTTGATGAACAGAGTATTCCACCAATACTTAGACCAGTTCGTGGTAGTCTTCATCGACGACATCTTGGTATATTCGAAGAGCCACAAGGAGCACGAAGAACACTTGAGACTAGTGTTAGAGACGCTGAGGAGAGAGAGACTTTATGCCAAGCTGAGCAAATGTGAGTTTCTCCTAGATCGTGTCGCTTTTATTGGACACGTTATCTCAGGAGATGGCATCTCAGTAGATCCGGCAAAGATTTTATCTGTAGAGATATGGCCAACCCCTAGCAATGTCTCAGAAGTGAGAAGTTTTCTAGGACTTGCCGGATATTACCAGAGGTTCATAGAAAACTTTACGAAGATCACAGAGCCAATGACCCGCTTGACCCGTAAGGAGCAGGAGTTCACCTGGACAGAGGAGTGTCAGAAGGCATTCGATGAGTTGAAGAAGCGTTTGACTACAGCACCTATCTTGACCATACCTTCTGGACCCGGAGGATTCGTAATCTATAGCGATGCATCTAGGAAAGGATTAGGATGTGTCTTGATGTAGCACAGAAAGGTTGTAGCTTACGCTTCTAGACAGTTGAGGACACATGAGAAGAACTATCCCACCCACGACTTGGAGCTTGCAGCAGTAATCTTTGCCTTGAAACTTTGGAGGCACTATCTATATAGAGAAAGAGTAGAGATATTTACAGATCATAAGAGCCTAAAGTATGTCTACACCCAGAAGGATCTGAATCAGAGGCAGAGACGTTGGCTCGAGGTGATGACAAACTTCGAGATCGAGCTACAGTATCACCCGGAAAAGGCCAACGTAGTAGCTGACGCGTTGAGCAGAAGACCCATGGCATTCTTCATGACCACCCAACCACACCTGTTGAGAGAGCTAGAGCAGATGGGTATAGAGGTCATTATGTCCGGAGTAGATGGACAATTGTCGAGCTTCCAGTTGCAATCGACATTAGTGGAGAGAATTGTAAAACCCCCATTCCTAGAAATCGTATATACCCTTTATTTATTTATTATTAATTAAATTATAGTAATTAGGGGCTAAATAGGAGAAATAGATTTTTAATAATTTTTATGTTAGGTGTTCGAACACTTAGAGGACTTATGTGACCATCATGATTTTTTCGAAATTTATTCCATGTGGGAGACCCCTTGAGCAGTTGCTAGCCTAACGATGTGCATTACCCTAATCTATAAATTTTCTCATGAGTATATATGTATTATATATGTATATACAAATATATATATATGTATATATATTCTTAAAAAGAAAAATTAAGTAAAAGAATTTAATAACAGTTTAATAACAATAATAATAATAATAATAGTAATAATTCTTAATACTTTACCACTACAGCAACTTAGGAATCCTTGCTACTCCCTTCAGTGACCTTAGTAGCACATGGACCCGCCTTCAGCCAACTAGCCAAAGCCCGCCCCTATTGCTTCAGACCTCCTCTTCCTCTTTCGTTTATTCTCACGCGGCCAACCCGCTCCAAACCGCTCACCCTCCCTCTTAATATATATAATATATAAATATATATATATTTAGCTCTCAAAACCCTAACCTAATTTCCAGACCTCCTCTTCCCATCTAGAGCCGCCACCGCAGCCAGAGAAGCCCCGCCAAGCCATCCAACCATCCCGTCGACGCCGACCTCCCATCCTGCAGAATCCCACTCGAAGCACCTTCGCTTCGGAGTGATTTCCCGTCGACTCGCTAGACCAAACGTTGTTCCGTTTTCATAGGTATGATCATCCCTTAACCCTCTCCAATATCTGTTTTATAGTCAACCTCGAAAAACGTGTGCCCCTAGGTGAAAAATAGCGTCCAAAGTGGACGGACAGACCCAATTCTGGAATCGCAGAATTCCAGAATGACCAGCCATATTGCCGAGTTCGTATCTCCCACCACAGAGATCCGAATTCGATGATTCTTTTTGATACCTGTAGAATACCTGACCTATTTTATTTTCTGTTAAATAACCCTATGCTATTAGTTGCTGTGGACAAAATTATATTCGTCATAAAACTGCGCGCATCCACTTTTTCCAGATTTCCAAAAGTTGGAAAACGGAGCACGCCCAGCCAAACGGGACCGCCCTGCCGTGTGCCAAGTGTATCGAATGGTACATGCAGCATAATCGGACACGTGAAAATTTATGGGGACTGATTCGGACGCGTGTGCGCGCCAAAATCAGACCGTATCCGCGGACACACATTTCGTGTCGCAACTTTTGTGGAACTTGCACGTATTTTGTGCACGCTTGTCAGATTGTGACGAAACTTGCGCCACTGGACTCATGGTAACGCGCTGGTCCTATGACCCAATTTTCACGTATTTTTGAGACAGTTGACCAAATCACCAATTGGCGAGTCCCACAGTTGACTTTTTGGACATAATTCTGTTCGGCCCATCGGAATCTACATTTGGATATACCGTTGGGTTCGTATTGACATCTAGAGTTGTTTGACCTATAGTTTGTCCCATTTATAGACTGTTAATCTTGGCACGCTTTACGGTGCAAAGTGGGCCACAAGTGGACCCCACTTTTATCTGAAATTACCGTTTTGCCCCTGTGTCTAAATTGGACGAAAAGGATGTGCTTTTTAGCTATTTTGCTCATTCCGGAAATGTTGGTGATGTTTATTTCAGCATCCGGAGTCGTTTGTTCGGAGTCCTTAGTTCCAGGTTCAGTGTCCTTGACATTTGGGCGCGTACACTTTACAGATTTTTTGCCAGGCAAGTATACCTTGCCATTGCACTGTATTTACATTCCATATGAGGCATGCATATATATTTTCTGTTTATTTAGTTTATTTATTTTAACTGCTATATAAACTGTGCGTCCAAGGAAACTTGGGTGCAACGACGGTGTCGCCGTACTATGTTTTTATTTATGTATATGCATTAGACCTATTTTATGAGACTACCCCATCTTCATGAGGCATTTATGTTTCATTGGCAATGACACTATTCTTACACGAGTGTGAGTCACATGTAGGATACGGACTTGCGTACTCGGCTGGCCACCGGTACGTATAGGTCGTGCGACGGATAGGGATAACTGCCAATAGAAACTTTGCATGCTAGTAGACCTGGCGGTTATTAGAGGTTTATCGTGTCATGGACATGACATGCTTAGAGCATTGGGTGGGGAGAACAACAAGTAAGACATTTGGGCTCCTTTACACTTTTCTTTCTATAACCCGGAAGCTCCGCTGGAGATACGGGCGGTGATGACCCCTATACTACTTGGCGGGCCTCTGCCATTCAAAAGATGACATGCCTTTGAGGCCCCTGGTTCTCCGAGAGAGTCATGCCAATCCCAGTTTTCAGCCAGATAGCCCACTTGGTGGAAAGTTGTTCTCAAACTGCACTCACATAGATGGTTAGGCGACCCCGATGGATGTTTATTTTCAGTACTTTATTGGCATGTACTTTTTGTATCTTGTTACGTCCCTCTGAGGACCTGGTCCCTTCCAGATATAGGTGAGCAGGAGTACCCGCAGGAGTATGGACCTGGACCTGACGCTACCTATCAGTCTGAGGAGATCTTACCTTCTGATTATATGTGATTTATTGCAGCTGTTTAGAGATTCTAGTTGCTCTTCTTCTTCTAGACATTTATTCTTATATTAGAGTTTATTCTCTTCTCTCTTTAGTAGTTTATTATAGTCGATTTGCAGTAGATTTGTTTCCACCCGACTATCACACTTTGAGATTACTATTTGAGACTGCTTCTTTGATATTCATTTATTGATTTCCATTATTCTATTATTTGTGCTGTGGATGAGATATAGAACTGCGTGTGACTTGTTATGACATATATTACCACTGTGGATTGGATATTCATGTACAGCGTACGTGTGTATATGGTTTCCATATATTGGAGTTCGTATACATACGGCTGTTGTGTTACGTATTTCTAGTCCTACGTATTTTGGGACTGGGATGTGACATGTTTTTGTGGTGGCCCATGCAGGTCAAGAATATATTGTCTCGGTTACGTAACTGTACCGAATAAGCCTGCGTATAGGAATAGAGTATAAGGATCTCATCCACGCTTGATTGAAACTCATCCTTCCTATTTAATACTTGCATCCTGTTTGATTCCTGTACTTTTTCTAATCGTTTCGTACATCAACTGCAGAGAGATGGATTTGCAGAATGGATGCACTGCCGTTGATGGCGACGCAACTTCGGGAGTCAATAGGCAGACTCAGGGAGGGACCCCAACGGTTCCTAGGCTTCCGGGACCAGATGGACAGACTCACACCCCAGTTCCATCTGATTCTCCCGCTTCACCTATTGGGAACCTTCCACCTGTCCCAGTACCGCAAGATGGCCAAGCGCAGATGTTCCAATTCTTTCAGATGATGATACAGGAACAGAGGCAGCAGGCAGCCGAGCAGAGGCAGCAGGCAGCTGAGCAGAGGTAAGAATTTTTGGCAGCACTGGAGAGGATGGCTGCACATGCTACTGTACCAGCCCAAGCACTAGCTCCAGTACCTCGAGCTAGGGTTGGATCAGTAAAGGATTTTGTTCAGATGGGTGCAAGGCTGTACAAGGGCACTGAGAGCCCGGAGGAGACCACCAGCTGGATCACTCACACGCAGAAGCTATTGGAGGCATCGCAGTTACCCACGGACCTATGGATGACGGGTGTATGGACGCTTCTAGATTGTAATGCTAATCACTGGTGGGAATCCATGGAGCGCCAGTTGGGTACTTACTAGACTTAGGAGCAGTTCTTGGAGTTCTTTGAGGGAAAGTACTTCCCGGACACTGTCAGGGATACCTTGTATGATCAGTTTCTTCACTTAGAGCAAGGGAACCGAACCGTGGACGAGTATGATGCCGAGTTTAGTCGACTCAGCAAATATGGCGCTGCTTTGATACCAAATGACTTGGCTAAGGCTAAGAGATTTCATCGAGGACTGACCCAGGAGCTGCAACATTATACAAGCTCGTAGTCCCGAGTCTCTTACGCTGAACTACTGACAGAGGCCAGATTTCAGGAAACCATTAGCAGAGGAAAAGGAGGTCAGCTGAGGACACAACAAGGATCAGCAAGGATACAGCAGGGACCAGCCAGGACACAACAGGGAGGACCTATCAGACGTCCCTTAGCACAGTAGCATCAGCAACACAGAGCCGGACCATACCAGATTCCGGAGAAACCCCAATGTAATTATTATGGGAAAATCAAACATATTTTAAGGGATTATCGAGGCCGCTTGGGACAGTGTTTATGATGTGGTTCCGGACAGCATTTGGCAAGAGACTGTCCAAAACAGTAGATATTGACACTACCACCGCCAGCACAGAGACTAGCGCTTCCAGCACCGAACCCAGCCCAGCAGATGACCGGACCGGGAGCACCTCGACCCCCGGCAGCAGGAGGATTTCAGAGAGGACCACCGCTACCCACTCAGGATGAGCAGTATATGAGGACTGGATATGGACACCACAGAGGAACGGGCGAGCTTTTGCATTGGAGGTAGATGACCTGGATCATGAGGTGGATGTCATAGCAGGTATTACCCTTGCTTTTACTTTTCCTGCTGTGACATTATTTGATACGGGAGCCACTCACTCATTCATATCATCTAGTTTTATTGCCAAACACAATATTGCTTCTATACCATTATCTAGTTGTGTTAGAATTCTAACCGGAGGAGGAGTTGTACCAGTTAGTCGAGTTTGTAGATCGGGCCCTATAGTGATACGTGGCAGGGAGATGAATGCCCAACTCTTAGTCCTTCCTATGTCGTCTTTTGATATAGTGCTTGGAATGGACTGGCTGAGCAAGAACCACGCTATCTTCGATTGCTTTGGAGGAAGCATTCTTTTTAAGGTACCAGGCCAGCCTGAACTTGAGTTTGCCCGAGGATCCAACGAAATCCTTGATGGTATGCAGCTCGCAATGGACGATGTTGTCTATCACCCTATTATTTCAGAATTTCTAGACATCTTTCCAGAGGATTTGCCAGGACTACCCCCAGACAGAGATGTAGAGTTTTTAATTGAGCTAGCACCCGGAGCAGCACCTATAGCATCGCATGTTTACAGACTAGCGAAGAAGGAGATGGATGAGCTGAAGGCACAGTTAAAAGAGCTAGAGGAGAAAGGTTTCATCCGACCGAGTGCATCACCCTGGGAAGCACCAGTGTTGTTTGTACCCAAGAAGGATGGGTCAGTGCGTATGTGCATTCACTACAGAGCCTTGAATGCAGTGACAGTGAAGAGCAAATATCTACTGCCACACATTGATGACCTGTTTGATCAACTCAGTGGAGCTAAGGTATTCTCGAAGATAGATTTGAGATCGAGATATCACCAAGTGAAGGTACGGAAGCAGGACATTCCGAAGACCGCATTCAGAACAATATATGGACACTACGAGTTTTTGGTCATGCCATTTGGATTGACCAATGCTCCAGCGATCTTCATGTACTTGATGAATCGAGTCTTCCACCAGTACTTGGACCAGTTCGTGGTCGTCTTCATAGATGATATACTTGTCTATTCGAAGAGCCACGAGGAGCACGAGGAGCACCTGCGGATTGTTCTAGAGACTTTGAGGAGAGAGTAGTTATATGCTAAACTCAGCAAATGTGAGTTCTTCTTGGACAGAGTTTCATTTCTTGGACATGTTATTACAGGAGATGGTATTTCTGTTGATCCAGAGAAAATCTCAGCAGTTGAGACATGGCCTGTTCCTAAATCAGCAGCAGAGGTGAGGAGTTTCCTTGGACTTGCGGGATATTACCGACGGTTCATGGAAAACTTCTCAAGGATAGTGGCACCTATGACTCGTCTGACTTGTAAGGATCAAGAATTTATATGGACTGACGAGTGTCAAGCAGCCTTTGAAGAGTTGAAGAAGCGACTGACTACAGCACCAGTATTGACAATTCCATCAGGATCAGGAGGTTACGTGATCTACAGTGACGCATCAGGAAAAGGCTTAGGATGCGTATTGATGCAGCATGGCAAGGTGATTGCATAAGCATCTAGGCAATTACGAGTACATGAGAAGAATTATCCGACTCATGAATTGGAACTTGCAGCCGTTGTATTTGCTCTGAAGCTATGGAGACATTACTTATATGGGGAACGAGTGGAAATCTATACGGACCACAAAAGCCTCAAGTACGTCTTCACGCAGAAGGAGTTAAATATGAGGCAACGTCGATGGCTCGAGTTGATAAAAGATTTTTAGATAGAGCAACATTATCATCCAGGCAAGGCTAACGTGGTAGCAGACGCGTTAAGCCGGAAGCCAGCAGCTTACTTCTTGACAGCACAGAGGGAACTATTAGAGGACTTGCAAGAGCTTGGCATTGAAGTGATACTACTCGAAGCAGATGGGACACTAGCCAACTTGCAAGTACAATCATCATTGGTAGAGAGGATTAAGGCAGCTTTGCCTACAGATGCCAGATTCAGGAGACTAAAGGAAAGGACAGAGGCCGGAGAGCAGACCGGATTGCGCATTCACGAGGATGGGACATTACGATGTGGTGATCGTCTTTATGTTCCAAATGGAGAGATTCGACAGGAGCTGATGGCAGAGGCTCATAGTTCGATTTATTCTATTCATCCTGGAGGCATCAAGATGTATCGTGACTTACGACAATACTTTTGGTGGCATGGGATGAAGAGAGAGATAGCTCGCTTTGTAGCTAAATGTCTAGTATGTCAACAAGTGAAGGCGGAGCACCAGAGGACAGCAGGATTATTGCAACTACTTCCGATTCCAGAGTGGAAGTGGGAGCACATCACTATGGACTTCGTAACGGGTTTTCCCAAGAGTCCAAGTGGGAGAGATGCAGTGTGGGTAATAGTGGACCGACTCACCAAGTCAGCCCATTTTATACCTTTTAGAGTGGGTCAGTCTACAGAAGCTTTAGCTGATTTATATATAAGGCAGATCGTGAGATTGCACGGCATACCAGTCAGTATTGTATCAGACAGAGATTTGCGCTTTACATCGCACTTTTGGAGGAGCATGCAAGAGAGTCTTCGTACTCGTCTGAAGTTCAGTACATCTTACCACCCGCAGACAGATGGGCAGTCGGAGCATACTATTCAGACCTTGGAGGATATGTTGAGGGCTTGCATGTTAGACTTCGGAGGATCATGGGAGGACCACCTACATCTTGTAGAGTTTTCTTACAACAATAGCTATCAAGCGAGTATTCAGATGGCTCCGTTTGAAGCATTGTATGGAAGAAAATGTAGGTCTCCTGTGTGTTGGAGTGACGTGGGAGAATGTCATATTTTGGGACCCGAGTTGGTGGTCAACACCGTAGAGACAGTCAAGAAGATTCAGGGACACTTGCGAGCAGCGCAAGACAGGCAGAAGCAGTGGACAGACCTTCATCGTCGTCCCTTGGAGTTCAAAGAGGTCGATCACATCTTCTTGAGGATATCACCGACCAGAGGCACCATCCAATTTGGAGGGTGCGGCAAGTTGAGTCCAAGGTATATTAGACCATTTGACGTGCTCGAGAGAGTTAGAGAGGTGGCATATCGACTTGCGCTACCACCTTCACTGGAGGGAGTACATGACGTATTCCATGTGTCACAGCTCAGGCGATATGTGGCTGACAGCAGTCATGTTCTTGACCATTCAGAGATCACCATTGGGCCGAGCTTATCATACCAAGATCAACCCGTGGGAATCCTTGATCGTCGAGAGAAGGTATTGAGGAACCAGTCTATTTTCTTGGTTCGCGTAGCATGGAGGCATGGCGCGCCAGGAGAATCAACTTGGGAGCGCGAGGACGACATGCGCAAGCATTTTCCGAACCTATTCACAGACCAAGGTATGAATTTATATTGTTAATTTATATCTTATACCATCCTTGCATTCTATCGTGGCTTAATTTTAATTTCGAGGAGGAAATTTTTACAAGTTGGGTGGAATGTTAAATCCCCATTCCTAGAAATCGTATATACCCTTTATTTATTAATTATTAATTAAATTGTAGTAATTAGGGGCTAAATAGGAGAAATAGATTTTTAATAATTTTTACGTTAGGTGTTCGGGCACTTAGAGGACTTATGTGACCATCATGATTTTTTTGAAATTTATTCCATGTGTGAGACCCCTTGAGCAGTTGCTAGCCTAACGATGTGCATTACCCTAATCTATAATTTTTCACATGAGTATATATGTATTATATATGTATATACAAATATATATATGTATATATATATTCTTAAAAAGAAAAATTAAGTAAAAGAATTTAATAACAGTTTAATAACAATAATAATAATAATAATAATAGTAGTAATAATTCTTAATACTTTACCACTACAGCAACTTAGGAATCCTTGCTACTCCCTTCAGCGACCTTAGTAGCACATGGATCCGCCTTCAGCCAATTAGCCAAAGCCCGCCCCTATTGCTTCAGACATCCTCTTCCCCTTTCGTTTATTCTCACGCGGCCAACCCGCTCCAAACCGCTCACCCTCCCTCTTAATATATATAATATATATATATATATAGTTAGCTCTCAAAACCCTAACCTAATTTCTAGACCTCATCTTCCCATCTAGAGCTGCCACCGCAGCCAGAGAAGCCCCGCCAAGCCATCCAACCATCCCGTCGACGCCGACCTCGCATCCTGCAGAATCCCACTCAAAGAACCTTCGCTTCAGAGTAATTTTCTGTCGACTCGCTCGACCAAACGCTGTTCCGTTTTCATAGGTATGATCATCCCTTAACCCTCTCCAATATCTGTTTTATAGCCAACCTCGGAAAACGTGTGCCCCTAGGTAAAAAATAGCGTCCAAAGTGGACGGACAGACCCAATTCTGGAATCGCAGAATTTTAGAATGACCATCCATATTGTCGAGTTTGTATCTCCCACCACAGAGATCCAAATTTGGTGATTCTTTTTGATACCTGTAGAATACCTGACCTAGTTTATTTTCTGTTAAATAACCCTATGCTATTAGTTGCTGTGGAAAGAATTATATTCGTCACAAAACTGCGCGCACCCACTTTTTCTAGATTTCCAAAAGTTGGAAAACGGAGCGCTCCCCGCCAAACTGGACCGTCCCGTCGTGTGCCAAGTGTATCGAATGGTACACGCAGCATAATTAGACACGTAAAAATTCGTGGGGACTGATTCGGACGTGTGTGCGTGCCAGAATTAGACCGTATCCGCGGACACACATTTCATGTCACAACTTTTGTGGAACTCGCACGTATTTTGTGCACGCTTGTCAGATTGCGATAAAACTTGTGCCACTGGACTCGTGGTAACGCGCTGGTCCTGTGACCCAATTTTCACGCATTTCTGAGACAGTTGACCAAATCGCCAATTGGCGGGTCCTACAGTTGACTTTTTGGACATAATTCTGTTCGGCCCATCGGAATCCATATTTGGACATACCGTTGGGTTCGTATTGACATCTAGAGTTGTTTGACCTATAGTTTGTCCCATTTAGAGACTGTTACCCTGGGCACACTTTTCGGTGCAAAGTGGGCCACACGTGGACCCCACTTTTACCCGAAATTACTATTTTGCCCCTGTGTCCAAATTGGACGAAAGGGATGTACTTTTTAGCTATTTTGCTCATTCCGAAAATGTTGGTGATATTTATTTCAGCATCCGGAGACGTTTGTTTGGAGTCCTTAGTTCTAGGTTCAGTGTCCTTGACATTTGGGCGTGTACACTTTACAGATTTCTTGCCAGGCAAGTATACCTTGCCATTGTACTGTATTTACATTCCATATGAGGCATGCATGTATATTTTCTGTTTATTTAGTTCATTTATTTTAACTGCTATATAAATTGTGCGTCCAAGGAAACTTGGATGCAACGACGGTATCGTCGTACTATATTTTTATTTATGTATATGCATTAGACCTATTTTATGAGACTACCCCATCTTCATGAGACATTTATGTTTCATTGGCCATGACACTATTCTTACACAAGTGTGAGTCACATGTAGGACACGGACTTGCATACTCGGCTGGCCACCGGTACGTATAGGTCGTACGACGGATAGGGATAACTGCCAATAAAAACTTTGCATGCTAGTAGACCTGGCGGTTATTAGAGGTTTATCGTGTCATGGACATGACATGCTTAGAGCATTGGGTGGGGAGAACAACAAGTAAGGCATTTGGGCTCCTTTACACTTTTCTTTCTGTAACCCGGAAGCTCCGCTGGAGATACGGGCGGTGATGACCCCTATACTACTTGGCGGGCCTCTGCCGTTCAAAAGACGACATGCCTTTGAGACCCCTGGTTCTCCGAAAGAGTCATGCCAATCCCAGTTTTCAGCCAGATAGCCCACTTGGTGGAAAGTTGTTCTCAAACTGCACTCACATAGATGGTTAGGCGACCCCGATGGATGTTTATTTTCAGTACTTTATTGGCATGTGCTTTTTGTATCTTGTTATGTCCCTCTGAGGACCTGGTCCCTTTCAGATATAGGTGAGCAGGAGTACCCGCAGGAGTATGGACCTGGACCTGACGCTACCTATCAGTCTGAGGAGATCTTACCTTCTGATTATATGTGATTCATTGCAGCTGTTTAGAGATTCTAGTTGCTCTTCTTCTTCTAGACATTTATTCTTATATTAGAGTTTATTCTCTTCTCTCTTTAGTAGTTTATTATAGTCGATTTGCAGTGGATTTGTTTCCACCCGACTATCACACTTTGAGATTACTATTTGAGACTGCTTCTTTGATATTCATTTATTAATTTCCATTATTCTATTATTTGTGCTGTGGATGAGATATAGAACTGCGTGTGACTTGTTGTGACATATATTACCACTGTGGATTGGATATTCATGTACAGCGTACGTGTGTATA
The DNA here is from genome assembly GCA_036927795.1 of Iris macrosiphon. Classification (NCBI taxonomy): domain Eukaryota; kingdom Viridiplantae; phylum Streptophyta; class Magnoliopsida; order Asparagales; family Iridaceae; genus Iris; species Iris macrosiphon. The sequence goes on along the minus strand of JAYESA010000019.1, from coordinate 113,031,049 downwards.
TGGTTTCCATATATTGGAGTTCGTATACATACGGCTGGCGTGTTACGTATTCCTAGTCCTACGTATTTTGGGACTGGGGCGTGACAAGAAACAAGGCTACCTTGCCGACAGACTCCAAATTTTAGAGGCTTAGACAGAGGACAGAGGCTAGAGGCTAGAATACAGACAGAACTGAGAATACATGAAGATGGGACTTTGAGATACGGAGATCGTCTCTATGTTCCAAATGGAGAACTTCGTCAAGAGTTAATGGAAGAGGCACACATTTCAACATATTCTATTCATCCAGGAGGCACGAAGATGTACAGAGACTTGAGACAGTACTACTGGTGGCACGGAATGAAGATGGAGATAGCACGTTTTGTGGCCAAGTGCTTGGTGTGTCAGCAAGTCAAGGCTGAGTATCAAAGATCTGCAGGATTGCTTCAACCGCTTCCTATACCGGAGTGGAAATGGGAGCATATCACTATGGACTTCGTTACGGGCTTCCCGCAGAGTCCTAGTGGGCGCAATGCAGTATGGGTAATTATGGATAGACTCACCAAGTCCGCGCACTTTTTACCCTTCAGAGTTGGGCAATCAATGGAGGCCTTAGTAGATATGTATATGAGAGAGGTGGAGCACCTACATGGAGTGCCAGTTAGCATCGTATCTGACAGGGATACGAGGTTTACTTCTTACTTTTGGAGCAGTATGCAAGAAAGTCTTGGTACTCGCCTAAAGTTTAGCATAGAATATCACCCACAGATAGATGGCCAGTCGGAGCGCACAATTCAGACGCTAGAAGACATGTTGAGAGCGTGCATGCTTGACTTTGGAGGATCATGGGAGGACCACTTGCATCTGGTCGAGTTTTTCTACAACAACAGCTATCAAGCGAGCATTCAGATGGATCCCTATGAAGCGTTGTATGGAAGGAAATGTCGTTCTCCAGTATGCTGGAGTGATATAGGCGAGCAACAGATTCTCGGACCAGAGTTGGTTGTTAGTACGGTAGAAAAGGTGAAGAAGATCCAAGGGCACCTTCGAGCGGCACAAGAACGACAGAAGCATTGGACGAATGTGCATCATCGACCCTTAGAGTTTCAGGTTGGAGATCACGTACTCTTAAAGATCTTGCCTACTCGAGGGACTATCAGATTCGGAGGCAGAGGGAAGCTGAGTCCGAGGTACATCGGACCATTCGACATATTAGAACGCGTCAGAGAGGTTGCCTACAGATTAGCATTACCGCAGATATTGGAAGGAGTTTATGATGTCTTCCATGTATTTCAATTGAGGAGGTACATACCAGATCCTAGTCACGTGCTTGACCACTCGGAGATCACAGTTGGCCCGAATCTATCATACCAAGAGGAGCCCATCGAGATTTTGGACAGGAGTGAGAAAGTATTGCGAGGGCAGACCATCCCCCTAGTTCGTATCGCATGGAAGCATCATGCACCAGACGAGTTGACCTGGGAACGCGAGGAGGACATTAGACAACATTATCCCCACCTCTTCGAAGGACTAGGTATGTTCCAGCATTTTCTTTAGTCTTTAGTTCTTATCCATGCGTGTGTTTAAATTTCGAGGATGAAATGCTCTAAGGAGGGTAGATTGTAAACCTCCTCGTCAAAAGTAGGATTTATTTGAGTATTTTAATTTGAGATCAACCGCACCCCAAATTCCAAGTACCCAAATTAGGGTATCAGTCTACACCAAGCCGTTATGCCACGACTCCCGAGTACCACCCAAAATATCTAGTTCCCTATGTTTTCAATACATTAGGAATTACCTAGTTAAGTTGTAATTTAATTTTAATTAAGGCTAATTTCACCTCAAGCAACACTTAGATCGGCCTACCTTAATGAGCCCAGATAGGCCCAAGCCGAGGCTAGCCCACAACTTCTACACACATGTGTATATATACATATATATATATGAAACCTCTCCCTTAAAACCCTAAGAAAACCATCACAATTCCCCTCTCCAAACCCTAGCCGACCCCCACCTAGACAACCCTCCCTGTCGGCCGGATCCCCCAACCAGACCACCTCCCAGGCGACCGCTCCCGCCGCCGCCGCCCCTGACCTACTGCTTCTGCAGCTGCTGCCTAACCCGACCGCTCCCCCGACCGGCTGTCGCCTAGCCGACTGCTTCCCCCCGACCGGCTGCCGCCTAGCCGACTGCTTCCCTCCGACCGGCTGCCGCTAGCCGACTGCTTCCCCCCGACCGACTGCTGCCCAACCCGACTGATCCCCCGACCGGCTGCTCCCTAGCCGACTGCCCCGACCGACTGCTGCCGCCCCCGACGATCCCACCACCCGTGAGGCGACCCATCCACACTGCCGGAGACACCCTCGTCGAAGGAGCAGATGCCCCACGTCCTATCGAACAGGTACTCATCCTCCAGCAGTTCTTTTCTTGTGTTCCGACCATATCACCACGTATCGTGTCCATGAATGATTGTTAGGTTTATGTGTCATGAATCATAGTTGAAACACAACCTTTCTAACCCTAATTAAAATAATGATGGCTTAATGATTAACCAGAATAGAATTTGTTAATAAACAGAAATTCCTTAACCGATACCTGTCATAAAGGACTTAGTTAATTTAAACGTCTGGTCATAAACCACGTGCACTAAATATAGAAACCAAAGACATATGTTCGCATAGAACATAAATCATGGATAACCGTAACTGGATGATTATTGTCTTGAGGCACCTGTTAACCGAAGACAACACCCGTGTACACCCTAGCTAAGTGCACACGTGATGCTGTACTCGAGCAACAGAGAACTCGCGACAACTATTCAAGATTAGCATCTTAACAGTACGTAGATAAGGCGTAGTATCTGATGCCTGTATTTTTGTGTTAAATTATTGGCTAGGGTCTTTGGATCAGCCAGGAGACGCTACCGGAACAGGCTTTTGGCATTCATCTCTCGAAGACTCAGGCATGATACCTTGCCATATTTACTGTCTAATTTAAATAATGCAAATATTGTATTGTATGCTTATTGTTTGCTTTATACAACTGTGCACGTCCGAGATTGTCTCGGGTGCATTCGACGGGTACGTCGAAGATTAGTATACATCGACTTAGTCATTAGCAGAGTCACCTCATTGGATGATACCATGTTATCTTCCAAGACCTGACACTTTTATACGTATTTATAGTGATAAATCTCATATTGGGATGCGTGTTAGCGTGATCGACTAGCTATTGCGCGTGTGACGTATATCACGGTTAGCAAGCAATATAGGACTATTTCAGTTTAGAGACTTGACATTTAGATAAGGGATATGCGTATCAAATATTTGATGGGTATATCTACATTGGGAGGGGAGGACGACTGGTAGGCATATGGGACACCCCACTCTTTTATACTGATACCGCACTCGATGGAGTGATACTGACGTATTTATATATTACTGATACCATATTCTGTAGAGTGTGGGACGTTACTTGATGATATTGCAGATACCACACTCTATAGGATATTGGATGTTACTGTATTCCTGCGCCCATGTTATAGGGGACATGTGTGGCATATACTAGCCGGTTGTCACGACTGGTGAATTACGTCAGCATATGTTGAGCCTACACCTTCTCATATACTCACAGTTGTTCTCACATTGCATTCACTTAGATTGGCTAGGACACCCTTTATTGCATTTATCTTATTCAGTATTCATATATGGCTTATCTCTTTGTATCTTGTTACGTCCCTCTGAGGACCTGGTTCCCTTCCAGATTTAGACGAGGCTTTCTACCCCACCGTATACGGCCCCGGACAGGAGATGAGATTCGCTTCAGCCGAGGAGTTAGAGGTGCAGCCGTCCGAGTTTCCGTGATTAGTTGGTAGGCCTTCAGCCTAGATTGGGTGCATCATTATCTAGTCAGCCGATGCTCTTATCATTATCTTTTATATCTCATTTCAGTACTTTATTTCGTCATAGTAGTGGGTTTGTTCCCACCTGACTTCACTGATTGTACTATGATATCTTGAGACTGGTATTTATTACCCAGCAGTTTATTTAGTACTTCTTGCTCTTTATATTGTGGATGACATTAGATTACTTGTTATTAACTGATATTGGACATATTAGTATTTTAGGACAGCATAGCACTCTTCGTGGATCCATTAAATTGGGATATCCTCGAAGACGTGTCAGCTGGCTATTGCCACGTGGCCTGGTCCCGTGTATTTCTGGACTAGGGCGTGACAACTATCAATACATATAACTCATATATGTATATATATATATCACATAAATCAGTACTTCTAACAATATACAACTAGCTAATTTAGTAAATAACTAGACCAACCAACCCAAATGCCTGAGACCCTGCTTCCCTGATTTCTAACTGCACAGTGATCCTCTAGTTGATACTGGGACACTGCTACTGTGTAGTTAAGCTCCAATTTCCCCTGCTCTACTACACTGCCTCATGTCTACCCCAATACCCTGTTGCACTGCCCTGCACTGTATTACTGATAACAAAATACACTAGTCTAGAACTGACACTCACTACACAAATTCACAGAATGATGACTGATATAGTGAACCATTCACAGTTCACAGTCTGAAGTTGTTCAGACTTACACAGGCGTTTGAGACAAGCCTATAGCTACTGGCAGGATCACCCAGGTAAATCTGTACCTTAATCACTGATACATGCATGGCTCAATCCTTGAGACAAACATATGGCTTACACAGGCATTTGCATAGGTAAGCCTAAAGGCCCTGAACTGGTTTGAACTTACACAGGCATGGCTAAACTCTGATACACAATGCAGCTATAGCCAAAGTTTAATCTTGAACTGACTGTGTACAGATACTTACTGCACAGTTTTTACCTAAAATACTGAGATAACCTGATACACTATGAACTTAATTCACTGATGCACTAACTTCCTACACAATTACATGGATATCCTAATATACTACTGCTAATGCCTCTCATTACTACTGCTGTGAACCTCTTGTAGAAGCTCTAACCTAATCTCTAGGTAGATACCCCCACCTGGCATTTAATACATCATCAGCATTCACTGAATCCATGCTACTCTATCATATTGGCACACTATTGATACATGCCAAAACCCTTAATCATACACTAATGCATATCACTACAAGACTGAATTGACACTGTGTGCACAAATACAGACATTGTGTCACTAATTCTGAAGGCACACACAGTGCTCACTTCTCTGATACACTAAACTGACTGAAACTTACCTACTGATACTGACACAGGCAACACACCCTGCTGAATTCTCCCTACTGCAGTATACCTAGCACTCCTCCTTTCCGATACACTAGCATATGGACACTAGTGCACCAATACACCCTCACTAATGTATTGTAACCACCCTGTACACAACTGAACAGTTTCTAGATTTTCCCCACATACTGAGATACTCACAGACACTGACACTGGCACTGGCACTCTCACAACTGAGGCACTCACTATTGACACACACTCACACCCCTCACTGAGACAGAACTCATCTAACAGAACCTCAGTCGACACACACACCACATCACACAAAGGCTCCTACATCATGCTGATACTCCAACATAGATACTGAACCTCTCTAGTGCACACAACAATCTCTGATACACTAAACTGTGAAGAACCCGACTGCACAGTGCTCAGGCATTACCTCAGGGACACGACTATACAATGAACTCCCCCACAGTAAATTCGACTGTACAGTACTCTCCAAATCACACAACACATCTATATATATATATATATATATATATATATATATATATCATGCATCAAAACATGAAATATTAGAATGGATTAGATAGGTAAACCCCTATGAAGCATTTCAACGAACACCTAGGGCTGAAAATCAGATTTCTCATAAAAACTCATGAATACCCAAACCAAAACCCTAAAATCGAGATCAAATCTATATGTAAATGATGCAACCATGCAAGAATACATATTCCCATAACTAGGGCTCACAAATTTGGGGAAAAACCATCGTTTGAAACCACAAACCCTAGAATCACCTAGGAATCCATGAAAAAATGAAAGAGCCAATCCTAATTCAAATGGTGGGCTCCTAATGGCCAAACAACAATTAAAAACAGAATTAAATGGGGTTTTAATTTGGATTCTCACCTATTGGGAGATGGTTTCCCAATGTAGCTCCTCTTTCTTCAAGCCTCCTTGGTCTAAGCTCCTAGATCTCTCTTGATGGAGAAGGAAGAGGGTTTCTAGGGCTAGGAATTTCTAAAATTTTGGGGAAGGAAAGGGTTTTCTAAGTGGAGGCTAGGTTTAGGGTTTTCCTTCATGAATGAAGAAGCTTGAGGGAGGCTCCCCCTCATTATATAGGACTAGGGTTAGGGTTAGGGCCTCTAATGCCAAGTGTCTAATTAGCCCTTAATAATTTGTCATGAAGAACTAAAAAATAAAAAGGGTTTATTCATTCACTTAGGGTTTAACTAAAAACTAAAAATACTAATTAGGGTTTGGTCACAAGGTCAAACCTAATGAGTCTTTAGGTCAAGCCCATAAACCTATTCATTAAGAACACCCTACAATTTATTTAATAAACTTATCATACATATTTATTTACACAATAAATTAAACATGGAAATTTATAATAATGCCCGAATCTAGGAATGTGGTAGTGACAAGTCTACCCTCCTAAAAAAAAATTTGTCCTCGAAATTGAATTGAACTAGAACAGAACAAAATCAGGCAGGAATTATACCTCAAGTCTAGAAGAGATACGTGTATTGCTCGCACATTTCGTCCTCTCTCTCCCAGGTCGACTCGCCTGGAGAGTGATATCTCCATGCAACACGAACCAAAGGAATGGTCTGGTTCCGCAACACCTTCTCTCTACGATCCAAGATCTCTACGGGCTGCTCAGGGTAGCTGAGAGTCGGACCAATCTCGATCTCCGAGTGATCTAGTACGTGACTAGGGTCTGCCATGTACCGTCTCAGCTGCGACACGTGGAACACGTCATGAACTCCCTCTAGTACAGGTAGCAATTCCAGTCTATTCGCCACTGAACCGACCCTCGCAAGGATACCGAACGGTCCGATGTAGCGTGGACTAAGCTTACCACCTCCACCAAAATAAATTATACCCCGTGTCGGAGAAATCCGTAGGAATACTAGATCGCCAACTTAGAATAAAAAAGTCTTAACACACAGTCTAAAACAAAACAATCACAAGCCAGAAATAACAAACCTATACCTGAAACTCAAGGGGTCTACGGTGGCTGTCGGCCCAATGCCGCTGTCTGTCCTACGCCACTCGCAGTCTGTCTCTGATGAGTTTTACTTTTTCTGCTGCATCCATGACCATTTCTGGTCCTAACAAGGCTCTCTCTCCGACGTCATCCCAAGATAACGGTGTACGACACCTCCATCCATATAGAGCCTCGAATGGCGATATCTTAATGATGGCCTGATAGCTGTTGTTGTAAGAAAACTCTACCAGGTATAGATGATCCTCCCAAGAATCTCCGAGATCTAGAACACAAGTGCGTAGCATATCCTTGAGAGTCTGAATAGTCCTTTCGGACTGCCCGTCTGTCTGGGGTGGTATGCGGTACTGAACTTGAGCTGAGTGCCCAAGCTAGCCTGCAGACTCCTCCAGAAGTAGAAAGTGAAACAACTATCCTGATCTGAGACGATGCTCACAGGAACCCCATGTAGTCTGACAATCTGCCGCACGTACATCTCTGCTAGCCTCTCTGTCGATGTACCCACCTTGAAGGGTAAAAAGTGGGCTGATTTGGTCAACCAATCCATAATGACCCAAATCGCGTCCTTCCCTCCTGGAGAACACGGAAGCCCTGAAACGAAATCCATAGTCACAAGCTCCCACTTCCACTCTGGGATAGGTAAAGGTTGAAGCAATCTACCTGGCTTCTGTCGATCCGCCTTTACCTGCTGGCATACTAGACACTGGGATAAGAAGCGTGCTACCTCGCATTTCATACCATACCACCATACGTGCTCCCTCAAGTCTCGATACATCTTGTTGGCACCGGGATGCATCGAGTACTGAGAGCGGTGTGCCTCCTGTAAAACCTCCTTGCGCAACTCCCCGCTCGGCACACACATCCTCATGTCGTGCCGTAAGGACCCATCATTCGTAATAGTAAAGTCGTCTGACAATCCTGTCTGAACCTGTGCCCTGATACTCCTCAGAGTCTCATCATCATATTGTGCAGCTCTGATTCTGTCCATCAGCTCGGACTGTATCTGCAATCCCCATATCTGAATCTCGTTATCGGGAACTAGCACCTCAATTCCCAAGATTTCCAGATCAGCCAACAAATGTCTATCTATAATCAAGTACATAGCCATTGGATACCTGCTCAAGGTATCGGCGACTACGTTGGCCTTTTCTGGGTGGTACTGTAATGATATGTCGAATCCTTTATCAACTCTAACCACCTCCTCTGTATCATGTTTATCTCCTTCTGTGTGAACACGTACTTTAAGCTCTTGTGGTCGGTGAAGATCTCCACACGCTCTCCGTACAAGTAATATTTCTACAGCTTTAGAGCGAAGATAACCGCTGCCAACTCTAAATTGTGGGTGGGGTAGTTCTTTTCATTAGGGCATAATTGCCTGGAAGCATAGGCAATTACCTTCCCGTACTGCTGAAGAACGCAACCCAAACCCTTCCCTGAAGCATCACTGCAGATAGTGAATCAACCTGTCCCCGCTGGCAACGTCAAAACTGGAGCTGTAGTTAGTCTCTTCTTCAGCTCATCAAATATGGCATGACAATCCTCCGTCTAGACAAAATCTACATCTTTCCTGGTCAGCCTAGTCATTGGCGCTATAATCCTGGAGAAGTCTTGCACAAACCTCCTGTAGTATCCTGCTAGCCCGAGAAAACTTCTGATCTCAGCTACCGAACTGGGGGTAGCCCACGACTCCACTGCCTCGATCTTCCTTGGGTTAACTGAGATTCCGTAACCCGTCACCACATGCCCAATAAATTCAACCTTGTCAAGGAAGAATTCGCACTTTGAAAGTTTCCCGTACAGCTCCTCCTTACTGAGAGTCTCTAAGACCAACCTCAGGTGCTCTTCGTGCTCCTCTGAGGTCTTGGAATACACAAGAATATCGTCGATGAATACTACCATGAACTTGTTAAGGTACTGGTGGAACACCTTGTTCATCAAGTTCATGAATACTGTTAGTGCACTGGTTAAACCAAATGGCATTACCATGAACTCAAACTGGCCATATCTGGTCCGAAAGGCTATCTTCGGCGTGTCTTCTCTTTTCACCTTCACCTGGTGATAGTCTGACCTCAAGTATATCTTCGAAAACACCTTTGCCCGGCTCAACTAATCAAAAATATCATCTATCCTCGGCAGCGGGTATTTGTTCTTGATAGTGAGGTTGTTCCGAGCTCTATAATTGATGTACATGCGCACCGTGCCGTCCTTCTTCGGTACGAACAATACCGGAGCTCCCCATGGTGATGAACTGGATTTGATGAAGCCTTTGTTCTGCAGCTCCTCAACTTGCTTCTTCAGTTCTGCCAGCTCGCTGTGGTTGACTATATAGACATGTTGTGAAATAGGCTCCGCTCCTTGCACCAAGTCTATAGAGAATTCAATATCTCTGTCTAGCGGCAAGCCTGTCAACTCCTCTAAAAATACATCCAGGAACTCCGCTATCAGAGGATGTGGCAAATCCTCTTCTTCTATCCTGGCTCCACAAAATGTGTTTCTGTTCTACTCCGTTGCTCCTCTGGCGACCTCAAACTCCGGCACTCCTGGTGGTCGAAATATCACTCTGCCTCTATGACAATCTATAGTAGCATGGTGCCTACTAAACCAGTCCATTTCGAGTACAATATCGTATCCCGAAAGTGGCATGACGAGTAAGCACACGCTCATCTCCCGGCCTCCCAATGATAATCTTCGGTCCTTGCAATAATCACGGACTATGATAATACCTCCACCAGTCGTGATCTTGCAAGTCCTATCTAATGGTTCTATCTCTAAATGATGTTGAAGAGCATAAGATACAGACACAAAACTATGGGAAGCGCCAAAGTCGAATAATGTAAATGCTGGAATGGAATCGAGAAGAACTGAACCTATAATCACGTCTCCTGCTGGCTCGGCCTCCTCGACCGTCATGGCATATGCTCGCCCTTAGGGTGCACCTCTCGGCTGCTGGTGCTGAGCAAACCTCTGCTATTGCGGTAGAAGTGGTCTCCTCTGCTGGCCTCCTGGTACGGTAGGTACCCTGGCTGGTCCCCTCTGAGCGGCTGCTTCTCCCTGACCTGGACGAGTCTGGATAGTAGGGCAATCCCTCAGCTGATGTGTTAACGATCCGCAGGACAAGCATGTGCCCAATCTCTTCCTGCAGATCTTTCTAGTGTGTCCTGCCTTTCCGTAGTACGCACACTAAATAACGAGCTGATTCTGTCTCTGCTGCTGCTGCTGGGCATGTCCTCGGGCTGGTGCCTGGTGCTGCTGATGCTGCTGCTGGTATGGCCTTTGTTGCTGCTGGAAGTATGGACGCTTGCCCGGTCCCGCACCACTGTTTGCTCCTCCTGAAGTGTCGCGTCCCCTCTTGGGCCTGAGGCGCAAGTCATCCTTAGCAATCTGGGCATCCATCAATATGCCCTCGAAGGTAGCAGTGCGTCATCCTGACGTACGAGACTTGATCTCACTTGTCAGCCCCTTTTTGAACTTCCGGGCCCTGTCTCCTGGATCTTGGATCATCGTTGGTGCAAAATGACTCAGGCGGCAAAACTCCACGGTGTACTCATCAACCGACATGCTTCCTTGGACCAAGTCATGGAACTGACTCTCCAAGGCTCCCAGGGCAACATCAGGAAAGAACTTCTCCTTGAAGAGCTCCCCTGAAGGCCTCCAAAGTAAGTCCCCCAACAATGAGTCTCAGCTCAGTACGAAACCACGTTAGCGCGATATCAAACATCTGACTGCCGACAGCCTCGATCTGAAGAGTCTTCCGAAGCTGCGCCAAGCGCAAGTTTCTCTCTATGTCCTCTAGCCAATCATCGACGTAGAGTATCCCCTCAGTACCCTTGAACTCCCGAGGCATCATCCTCTTGAAGTCCACGATAGTGCTCGGCCTCTGGTGGTGCTGGCCAGGATGCTGCTGCTGCTGTGCAACTCTCTCCACAGCCTGGAGAGCCACCTGATGAGCATTCTCCATGCTCACCCTCATCATCTCGGTCTGGGCCTGTGCGCTTCCGCCTGCACCCTCTGATCCTCCACTGACGTCCTCTGGGCATCAACCATCCCTTGGATCAGCGCGAACATCTGTGCCCCATCAACTGGCATACCTCTGGGAAACGGAGTCGGTGGTGGTGGGAGAGGCTCCGTCACAACTGTGGCAACCCTCTGAACAGGTGGGGGAGGAGGAACCCGAAAAGTGTAGATACTCCCACATACACAGGAGATGTAGGAGGTATTGCGGGTGTTTGTCTAACAGGGCGAGAGGTGGCAGACCTCTCTGAAGCTGCTGCTCCCAGTCTCAAGGACCTGGTCTTCGGCGGCATCCCGAAGACAGATTGAAAGAATCAATTTAGGTGATAGACACGATATCATCAAGGAAGGACAGTAAAATTTCTAAGGGAAGCAATCATTAAGAATAGCGTTATAAGGATCAGAAATTTTCTAATTGTGATTGAACATATCTCGGCCTAAATCCTATCTCCTAAAACAGGCTCGTAGTAATACTCTAAGCGAACACCACTATGACATCGCTCAAAATGCGAATCTAGACCTCCATGGGCCACCACTAAAAATATGTCACGACCCGCACCCGAAAATTGGGTATGAGTCGTGGGTACGTCCAGCCTACGCCGCAGCATCGGCGGTAGAACGCGGTCTAGGTCTCAAGACTAACAACATAACTCATCCTGTCAAAGGTCTCAACTCCATAGGGAGGACAATGATATACATGAATCAACAGTTATAATATACTCAATCACAAGACTATTGGAAAGTAAATGGCACGATGAGATATAAGGATAAAGAGTACTGACATAAGTCAAGCACAAAAATATAAATACATCACAAATCTAGAGTCTAGATGTCCACAAAAAGTCTCAACAATAATACAACCCAAATATCAGTTCTAGAACCAAGATACATAAATAAGACAGTCTAAATGCCTGTAGGTGGTATCTCCTCTAAGATGGGAAACTCCTCTAGAATCTCTGGTACAAAATCTCCCTATGCTCCCGGGCCATAGTGGGTAGGGCAGAAGTCCTCCAAGTTCTCTGAAAAATGTTATCCAGTCAGGATTGGAGCGAAGCACAGACACTAAACAGCAGTTTCATTTATGTTGACAAAAGGTATAAAATAGTGTAAGGAAATACAAGATGAAAGAAATACTGGAAGTATAGAATACTAGAGAATATGAAATAAGCAATAGAACATCTAGCAATAAATAAAAATATAAGTAAATGCTAGAACAAGTGAACTGAAATAAAGAATAAATATCTGGCTATGTGTTTGAAATATTAGTTTATTATGTGATCGTCTTGGGACGAGATCAGGCTTGATATATATGATTGGCTATGATACATGTGAGGTCAGGCTAACCATCTGGTTAGCTATGATGCGAGCAATAGTCAGGTTAATCATATATATGAGGCTATGAGGCATATAAATGGTCAGGCTACAGCCGACGTGATGTGTGGGGTGAGCTATGATACATGTAAGGTGGAATATGATCACATAATCTGCTAATATTTTCCTATCCCAGCTAGCACGATGGATTCCAATCACGACTCCTCATGACAGGTATCTAGGGTGCTAACCCATGTATCCACAGTGTCAGAATCAAGTATATAATACAACTAGGATTATAGAATTAATCAACAAAATAAAAACTGTCAGAGAATGTACTTACCTGTGGTCCCGAGGAAGGTACGAGGATCAATGTCCAAGGCGAGATCACAATGACCTAGTTATGGAATATCAATGTCAAAATACTGAATTAAGGGAATAAACATGTTTAACTGATTAAATGTGAGGCCTCTAGGTCAATTCTGAGGTTTACTGGTCAATACTAGGTTAACTAGTTAATACCTTGCCAACTCAACACTTCTAGTACCCACCTACTACTACCTCATTATTAAGCACTAACCAAACCATGGTGTCACTAGGCCTATGATACTAGGTATCTTAATACTCATTAGATGTGTAAATACTGATTCATGTAGGTACTAGATTGACACAACTCATAAACCTAGTTATTTAGTTCTAACCTTGGTATCTAGGTTATACTAGATACTATCAATACATATAACTCTTATATGTATATATATATATATATATATATCACATAAACCAGTACTTCTAACAATATACAACTAGCTAATTTAGTAAATAACTAGACCAACCAACCAAATTCCTGAGACCCTGCTTCCCTGATTTCTAACTGCACAGTGATCCTCTAGTTGATACTGGAACACTGCTACTGTGCAGTTAAGCTCCTATTTCCCCTGCTCTACTACACTGCCTCATGTCTACCCCAATACCCTGTTGCACTGCCCTGCACTATATTACTGATAACAAAATACACTAGTCTAGAACTGACACTCACTACACAAATTCACAGAATGATAAGTGATATAGTGAATCATTCACAGTTCACAGTATGAAGTTGTTCAGACTTACACAGGCATTTGAGACAAGCCTATGGCTACTGGCAGGATCACCCAGGTAAATCAGGACCTTAATCACTATTACATGCATGGCTCAATCCTTGAGACAAGCATATGGCTTACACAGGCATTTGTATAGGTAAGCCTGAACGCCCTGAACTGGTTCAAACTTACACAGGCATGGCTAAACTCTGATACACAATGCAGCTATAGCCACAGTTTAATTTTAAACTGACTGTGTACAGATACTTACTGCACAGTTTTTACCCAAAATACTGAGATATCCTGATACACTATGAACTCAATTCACTGATGCACTAACTTTTTACACAATCACATGGATATCCTGATACACTACTGCTAATGCCTCTCATTGCTGCTGCTGTGAACCTCTTGTAGAAGCTCTAACCTAATCTCTAGGCTGATACCCCCACCTGGCATTTAATACATTATCAGCATTCACTGAATCCATGCTACTCTCTCATATTGGCACACTATTGATACATGCCAAAACCCTTAATCATACAATGATGCATATCACTACAAGACTGAATTGATACTATATGCACAAACACAGACACTGTGTCACTAATTCTGAAGGCACACACACTGCTCACTTCTCTGATACACTAAACTGACTGAAACTTACCTACTGATACTGACATAGGCAACACACCCTGCTGACTTCTCCCTACTACAGTGTACCTAGCACTCCTCATGTCTGATACACTAGCACATGGACACTAGTGCACCAATACACCCTCACTAATGTGTTGTAACCACCCTGTGCACAACTGAACTGTTCCCAGATTTCCCCCACATACTGAGATACTCACAGACACTGACACTGGCACTCTGACAACTGAGGCACTCACTATTGACACACACTCACACCCCTCACTGAGACAAAACTCATCTCACAGAACCTCAGTCGACACACATACCACATCACACACAGGCTCCTACACCCTGCTGATACTCCAACATAGATACTGAACCTCCCTAGTGCACACAACAATCTCTGATACACTAAACTGTGAAGAACCCGACTGCACAGTGCTCAGGCACTGCTTCAGGGACCCGACTATACTGTGAACTCCCCCACAGTGAATTCGACTGTACAGTACTCTCCAAATCACACAACACATCTATATACGTAGGCATATATATATATATATATATATATATATATATATCATGCATCAAAACATGAAATATTAGAATGGATTAGATAGGTAAACCCCTATGAAGCATTTCATCGAACACCTAGGGCTGAAAATCGAATTCCTCATAAAAACTCATGAATACCTAAACCAAAACCCTAAAATCGAGATCAAATCTATATTTAAATGATGCAACCATGCAAGAATGCATATTTCCATAACTAGGGCTCACAAATTTGGGGAAAAACTATCGTTTGAAACCACAAACCCTAGAATCACCTAGGAATCCATGAAAAAATGAAAGAGCCAATCCTAATTTAAATGGTGGGCTCCTAATGGCCAAACAACAATTAAAAACAGAATTAAATGGGGTTTTAATTCAGATTCTCACCTATTGGGAGATGTTTTCCCAATGTAGCTCCTCTTTCTTCAAGCCTCCTTGGTCCAACCTCCTAGATCTCTCTTGATGGAGAAGGAAGAGGGTTTCTAGGGCTAGGAATTTCTAAAATTTTACGGAAGGAAGGGGTTTTCTAAGTGGAGGCTAGGTTTATGGTTTTTCTTCATGAATGAAGAACCGTGAGGGAGGCTCCCCCTCATTATATAGGACTAGGGTTAGGGTTAGGGTTAGGGCCTCTAATGCCAAGTGTCTAATTAGCCCTTCATAATTTGTCATGAAGAACTAAAAAATAAAAAGGGTTTAGTCATTCAATTTGGGTTTAACTAAAAACTAAAAATACTAATTTGGGTTTGGTCATAAGGTCAAACCTAATGAGTCTTTAGGTCAAGCCCATAAACCTATGCATTAAGAACACCCTACAATTTATTTAATAAACTTATCATACATATTTATTTACACAATAAATTAAACATGGTAATTTACAGTAATGTCCTAATCTAGGAATGTGGTAGTGACAACAAATCCCCAATACTCCAGCTAAACTATTTCTCTTTGAGATCCTCCGTCTCTCCAAAGGCACCCGGGATACTCTAAGCGAAGCGTTGTAGAACGCCGACACTTACCAAGACCAGGTCAAGCCACTAGCCGAGGACCCCGCTGTATGCCCCTACTATAACAATGTGATAGAGGCAATACCCAATATCACGTTCACGTAACAGGATATTTTGCTGAAAAGCAACATACACGATCACCTTCTATACCATACAGGGTACATCGGGGCTATTAAAGTGGACCAAATGCGCATTGACCCTGGTTCTTCTATCAACATCATCCTATGTAGTCTACTTCAGACCCTGGGAATTCTAATGCACCGGTTGGCAACAACCAATACCACTATCAGCGACTTAAATGCTGGAAGAAGCAACCCTCTGGGAAAGATTCTCCTAAAGTGTCAGATTGGCGATTTACTAACTGAGGTCACTTGTTACGTCATAAATATGGATGTGTCCTACGTCTTATTGGGATGTCCATATATATATGAGTACATGAGCATAACATCAACTCTGCACCAGTGCTTGAAGTACATCGATGATTACGGTATGGTCAGAACGGAGTTTGCCAATATCGATCCATTCAAAGGGGTCAAGGCACATTACTCTGATTCGATCATGTATAAGCAAGTCCTTTAAGATGAGGGTGGTAATAACGCTGACAATAAAGTAGACATGGGTACCACACCATACAAACCTTTGAGGGTCCTCCTCTCGTAGTAAAACTCCACAAGAAAGTGCCATAAGCTCTTACCCCTCCGGAACCTATGGTGGTGAAAATCCACAAGAAAGCACTGGAAGCTCTTACCCCTCTGGAACCTCTGGTGATAAAACTTCATAAGAAGGCACCAGAACCTCTGGTCATTCACCTATGAAGGGCAAATTGACCACCTTAAGAAGATCATGTACCCGCTATTGTTTCAGAACCTCTGGTGGTAAAACTTCACAAGCTAAGCACCTTATCTAGAAGATGGACTATGATCTTAAAAGCGACTGAGGCCTACATTATGGCAAAGGATGATGACTACCACTGTGTCTCCTCACTCCTACAGGTAAGTCCGATGATTACTACTATAAGACTCGACACTGTCTAGTGTACGTTATACCATCATCTACTTTTAAAGAATTAGAGAAGGATGCAATATTTATTCTCACTCTTCAGAATCCTCCGCTTGGGACTCCAATACAGGCATAGGTGACATGCTTAAAAAGACGCAATCTGTCAATATGGTGTCAGCGCAACCTGACAAACAAGACCCACTCAAACCCTTTGAGGTCGAGCCTACGGTTTGGCAAATGAGAACCTCCCACTAAGGACGAGGTCGTAAAAGTCGACCTAGGTGATAAATCCGCCCCTTAACCTATCTTCATCAGTAAAATTCTGTCCGGTGGAGATTGTGAATCCCTACTACAGCTCGTAAGGGAGTATATCGATGTCTTTGCCTGGAGCTGTGAAGACATATTAGGATTGGACCCCCAGTTCGCGGTCCATAAACTCAACATCCTGCAAAACGCTAATCCAGTAGAGTATCCTCCAGTGAACCACTCCATATTGGAGTTCCTATGGGACACTAGTTCACGTCCATATCACCTCTGAACTATGTTCCTGACATCGTCCCTAGTAAAAGTCTGCCATATATATATTACCTTTGAGCAAGACCTCCTATTCTGTCTATCGACTGTCACGTCCATCATGTCTCTGATATCGATCAATATGTCAACTTATCATCTGTAATTAGCCCTAAGTATGCTAGTTATGACAAGTCTATAAAACCTATCACGTCCATATCATCTCTGATAGGGTTTTGTTTCGAACTTATTACTAGCACTCAAGTGCGCAAGAAGTAATAGGTCCACCATAAATCCCCCAGTAGGATGTCCTTAATAACTTCGGTGATGTACTACGTCCATATCATCTCTTGTACAATTCCAATTCTATAACATAATCGCAACAAAAAGAAGCTTTTATTTCTTTCAAAGGGAAACCAAAAGCAAACTACATTTGAGGACTTACTAATGCCTCAATCAAAATATAGTAAAGCAAGGATTAAGAAAAAAATAAAACAAAGTTTCCATAGGCTAGGCATCATAACACAAATTTTCTATTCGTCCTCGAAGTCGGACGATTTTAGTATCCACCATTGCTCTTACCTGGCACTCGACATTTTAGCAAAAGTCGTAGAATCCTCAAGATACGCGTAGGCCTGGTGCTTGTCCTCCAGTTTCTTTAAAGTAGCTTCCATGGCAGCAGAAGACTGAGCCACTTTACTAGACTCTACACATACGACCTCTCTTTACGGGCGAGCCTCCTAATGATCGCCCTCCAAGATCTTTAGTTTGGCTTGTAGTTGTATAATTTGCTCGTTAAACTCAACCATTGTATAGGTCACAAAATCTTTCCGAGTAAGACAGGCCTCACCTCGGTCCTTCAACTCATTATGCTTGAGCACCAGCTTCTTGAGGTCTTGCTCCATGGAATTAAGAGGAATTTGTGATCCTCTGCAACTACGACGCCCAGGTCAGTCTGTCATGCCTGTTGCAGTTCATTCAGGCATTGCTCTACCTATATTAGCTTTTGTGACAACAAGTCAGCTGTCGGCTTAAGACCGAAAAGGGACCTTAAAATTTTAATCTGACCTTGGGCACAGTGCTTGGCCCAAGCGAGGTACTTGTTTGGTCCTAGAACCGTTTGGACCTCCTACCTCGAATGCAGGTGGAAACTATTAATCGTAAACTTTGAGGATTCTTCCATATCGAAAAGGGTGCAAGGCGTCAAAAGAGATGACACAGAAGGGGCTGTTATCGGCTGAGGAGTAGGCATAACTGTACTAGACGGCCCAGGAGGTAGAACAATAGCGGCATAAAGATGAGATGCCTTAACTTTGGCCAGCAGCCTATCAGTTGAACTAAGCTTTTCAACACTAGGCAACTAGGCAATTTCGAACGCCACGGTCTGGGCACCCGAAGATGTGCCAACATTGAAAGATCCGATAACAAAAGATGGAGAGGTATCCGCCGTAGCGGGTGGATCCAAGACCGAGGAATCCTCCGCCGTAATAGTCTTTGCGGGATCCCCCATAGGGTGTTCTTCACCCCTAGAAGAGCGAGGGAGGGATGCATGCCTCTTTTGAATGAGCCCTCCGCCTCCTTCTTCCTCCATGCCTTCTTCAACAGCAATATTCACCGTCTTCAAAGAAGAAGAAGGGCCTGTAGAGCCAAAATAACCCATTACTTGGAGAACATAGAGCTGATGTTAAGAAATTTTATCCATTGAGAAAGTGCTAAGCAATGTAGCCAGAGTAGGGACGGAATATGGAGCTCATTCAAATCCGTCTCTATGGCGTCCAAGTCATCCACTGGGATGATGGTAGTAGCCGGTTCCATCAGTTACCCATATGGGACGGGTCTGCCAAAATTCGCAGGTACAGGTATTCGCCATTAAATTCGAAGGTTCTAAAGAGCTTGATTTAATTAACAAACGAATGAATGTACAAATAGGTCCTGGACAAACAATCTAAGTATAGTACTTTTTTGATCTAGGGTGTGGCGATTGACAAGGAGTACTATGGCATATCCTTTACTTCGTGGATAATCCGATATAGGGTAAAGAAGCTTACGTTCTCTCTTCACTCGTCTCTGTATGCTCTCTCTCTCTCTATTAGCCGTGGGTGGTTTGCTCTCTCTCGAAGCATAAGAAAAAGCCATCCCTAAGAACGTTCAAGTTGCTCATATTTATAGCCATCATGCTGATGGGCTATGGGTGCTGCATATGCCTCTGTTTGGTGGCAACATAAGGCTCCATCAACATAATACAGTTATAAAACTTGCCAATGCCATCCGCAGATTGTCACGTGATCTTGGTTGAGATATGATATTTAAGAAATCTTGGGGTTATTACTAACCCGTTATGTACGTGACTTGGTCAGTTGGACACATAGTCAGCACTAACTGTGCAAAGATCTCTGCAGTTGTAACGAAAAGATCTTATAAGTTGGAGGCCGTATAGCAACTTGGCCGCATATTATTGTCTTTGTCGCATACGAGTTCTCGTTTGGCCTTCGGTCTTCTGGATGCTCTGGCTGCATATTGGTGAGGCCGAATGCAAACTCTCGTCTGGCCTTGGTCGATGGACACTTTGGCCGTATGTTGGCGAGGCCACATAGCATTATGGTGGCATAGGGCATAGCCGCATATGAGGAAACACATGGCATGGCACGTTTGTCGAAGCAATTAATACGCTGATGTGACTTATTGTCTTTTTTTGAGCCGTTGTCTTCACGAGTCTCAAAGTATCTCAGAGTGATGAGTGATGTGTCAGAGCTTCTGACAAACATCAGAATCTGTATTAGGGGATTTTTATGCGACCTTCCTACTCTGTGGTCGTTCAGGCCGAATATAGTATACTATACGGCTTCTTGGTTGATCAAGCTGCATATGGCTTCTCTGCGACTTGGTTGATCAGGCTGCATATGGCTTCTATGCTACTTGGTTGATCAAGCCGCATGTTGCTTCTCTGCGACTTGGTTGATTATGCCGCATGTTGATTTCTTGTGGCTTGTTGAGGGGGCATGACCTTTATGTGGCCTGTATAATTTTTTATGTTTCTATAAGACCCCCTTCAAAGTCTCCAAAATGACAAGTTTGGAATACTTTAAAACAAATCATGGACTATCTATTGGCCGCAAATGCAGGTCATGCCGCATATTCTTGTTGTCTTATAGTTGTCTCTGACTGGCTGTCTGATCATTAAATAAGGAGACTTGCTTTGATCTTTGCACAGATCTCTTAGGATTCAGCGCCGGCAGAAGATAAAGTGTCATAATCAACGAGGGGTCACCGTCGTTATGTGGATCGAGGCAGATCCGGATTCGAACAGTCGTCGCATATCTGAGCCTTATATAAAGGGGTAGAGATGAGAGAGGGATTCTTTACAAACCCTCAAGTCTTTCAACTTTCTTCTCTTCTTCCTCCTAGCTGCCATGGCTCCCAAAGCATCCTCCTCTACTGCAGCTGCCAAGAAGGCCCCCAAGGGCAAGGCCACGACCAAGAGGAAGGGTCGTGTTGTCGATGCTGCCCCTCCCTATTTCTCGACGATATTTAATCGTTGATTAAGGGTAAGTTCGTCGGGGGAGACGAAGGGGAAGACTTGAACACTGAGACATATATGCACAGTTTGACGCATGTATTCGTCTATGTGATAACTTTCCACTGCTGCATGGGTAGCCCAAACTCATGGGCAACCCAGCCGTATGAATATCCCTGCCGCATAGGTGATCGAGCTGTATGACCTATCATGTCGCATGGCTTACTTGGCCTCATGGGTAACTCAAGCCGCATAGGATATCTATGTCGCATGTCTTACTCGGTTGCATAGAGGTTTTATGTCGCATATATATATATATATATGTTTATTTTTCTTGATGATTCTGATCATGTCCCTTTGACTTGCAGTAATGTTGCCCACCATACCCTTCGGTGGATTGGTCCTTGTGCCAAACCTGCTGCCATTGAATATGAACCTTGGAGATCTTGCTGGAGCTATTAGAAAGCAGCTTAAAAAATATCTCCCACCTGAATGCCAACAGATGATCGCCGAGCAGACATCTGCTTTTCTGTTGAGTCAAATAAATGCGAGGGAGATCCCAGCTAAGGATGACATGCATTTTTTTAAGAAGCTATACTTTCTATTTGGGAATGCGCTGGAGTCTTCTCAGGTGGGGCCTATCAGGGAGAACTGGACTTTCACCTTCAATGGAATGGAGATGACATTTTTGTCCTTCAACCATCACTTAGCTTTGTCGGACCTGAAGTTGATGATGGGTCCGCGGTATATGGACTGGGACTTGACCCCCGAGCCGAGGGGCGCTCCATTGGGTAATATCAGATGTGGGACCGGACAGAGCAAGGGAGAATTTTATAGCACAAAGGAGTCACCCTCCTACTCCTTGCTTGGACTGAAGCCCGGCCTCATCAGTAGTGAACTGAGACCGAACCCAAGTATATATACATCGGGTACCTTTCTCCATCTGGTTGCCAAGAAGGGCTCCTATCCCACGGGACAGTTACGGGTTCTCAATTGGGCACACTATAGTGTCTCCTGGTGTCGCTTGATTCTGTAGGTCCTAAGGAAGTATGAGCGGGAGCTCAAGGGCGTCGACTTGTTCTTTGCTATGAGGGGTACGTGTTATGGACTAGAGGTGAACTGGCCCCTATTCGTCACCCTGATGGAATTATATAACTGTCAGATGGGGACCTTCTTCACGCTTGGCGGTGAGATGGGACTGGCTTTGCACAAGATACATGTTATCTCGAAACTTCCATGGGCCAAGGAGCCCTACGAAGAATATACCCCGAGTAACAAAAAACTCGAAGAGTTGGAGGTGCAAAACCCCAAAATCCTGACGGTGTACCAAGAATAACTATGCCATTATAGCATTTATCAGCAGCTGTCGAAAAAGAAAAAGTCCTTTGAGGGTTCTTCTCCCTATATCACCGCTTTGACTCGCTATCTTTTTTCGGATTTGAAAGATTCTAGCAGAGTTCATGTCCGAACGTCGTGAACTGAACAGAAAGTAGCCGACCTAATTTAGGAGCATCAGGAACTGGCGACTACCGGGGCAGATGACGTCGAGGGTTCTATGGATGAAAAAGACGAACCCGCGGATGAGCTGGATAATCTTGAAGAAGAACTCAGCTAATTTTATATGGAATGAACAAGTTATCCGCTAAAGCCGTACTGGAGGGATATCTGATACTTTGGTTGCACAAGTACGTCATCCCGGGCAGATCCCGGACCATAGATAGGATCAGTCGCCTCATCCTTTCTGCCATGAAGTTGGCTTTCGCCTATAAATTGGCCCTTCTACCGGCTATTGTATGCTCCATCCATCGGGGGCTCCGCCACTTTGCTCAAAAGTTCGAGGAACATACAGGCATGGGGCATTTCAATCGATCGAGCTCCTTATAATTACTTTATGGGTTGGCTCCTCCTGCATCACGGGTCCCTGATGAGCCCTAGGACTGCCGAGGAGATGGTGGTGGTTGACGGTGTAATCCCTAAATATCGGGGGATGAAGTGGAGATCTGACACAGTCCCCACCTGTAGGAGGGAGCTCTTCTTTATGAATTTCTAGATATTCTTTACGTCCGAGCTGGATTTCACGGATGAAGAGAGAGATATTTTCTATGAAGATTCCAGGGGAGCATCTCGGAACCTGTCTGAGAGGCTTTTTTATTGGGTCCAAGCTATTCGTCCCTCTCACTTAGTGTACCAGAATCGATATAATGTTTTTGTTGAGCCTTATCTGCCAAGCTGATTTGCTCGCTAGTTTGGTTATACTCAACTCTTGTTGGGTCACCCGAGCGCTTCCCTCGGGTATAGTAGTAGTTTGCTTGATGGGGTCCGAACTTGAAGCTATTACAGTGCTACTGGAACTCGAGCCCGGTTTTAGTTCCCAAGGGTCAGGTATTGCTAAGGATGTTGTATACATCGACGAAGTACTATTGCAAGGCCAATGCCCTGTCGGGTGACTTCGTCCCAGAGAGGAGTTGCCTCAAAGGTACCAAGCTGATGCCTCAAGAAGCGAAAGCACGTCGGACGCCCAAGAAAGCTAGGGGTGTTGCCATGCCTCTACTTGTGGAACTTGACCCTTCGACAGAGGAGACTACTTCTCCTTCTGATGACCCTCCTCCTGCTAAGCGTAATGCAAAGGTCGAGACCCACCATGTCCGCTACACAAAGAAGGTGAAGGCTGCGGTGGCCCCTGAGACGGGATCTGTGGCGATGTCGCAGGTCCCTGTAAAGGGTAGCAGGAGCGGAAAGGTAGGGCCCTTTCCATCGGAGGTCTCTGATGCAGATCCCTCTTTAGATGCTAAAGCGGTACCCATAGAACCCCTTAGTTTGATTCTTCCTGATCCTCTCAATAAATATATTTCCTCTGGTATGTTTGTTCATTTGTAGACGCAAGGGAGAAAGGACGGTCCCCGGTGGGCGACGGCTTCGGCAGTTTCTTACGCCAAACCCAAAAAGAAGACCAATCCGGAGTCTGACATGGGCATCATGGAACATGTACCCGAGACTTCGGGAACCCAGGGGATAGACGTGGCTTTGGGGGAGCTGAACACCCCTCTGGAGAATATCTCTATGGATGAAATAGATGCCGTGGGGAAGGCTATGATGACGCTGGGCGAGTTGCAACCTATGCCGCCTACCTCTGGTATATTATTTTGCCACTTAACGGGAGATCGTATTATCTTGCTTCAACTCCCCCTTTGTGGGTGAAGCTAATAACCAGTTATTCTGAAACTGCATGTGCTACTTCTCCCTTGCAGATAGTGGAAGTGGCCTCTTAGGAAGGTGTAGAAGAGGAAGGGGGTAGCGAGCTTGTTAGTAAAAGGTCTGAACCTCTCCATCGCTCTTCTGGAGGAAAGGAACATCCTATTGTGCCCCCTAATGAGACTGTGGTGGAGGAGGTTCCTGTTGTTATAGGTCATTTTATTGTGGCGGCTGATCTTCCAACCATCGTTGTTGGGGATTCTGTGGTTGAAGCCTATTCTGACACTGGGGTCGTAAGCTGCCACGATGAGGTCATTCCCCTTATTGGGGTCACTAGGTCACCTCCTAAAGCCGCCGCGATGTGGTCTAGGGATAGCATACTGGTGGTAGCCGATGCGGCGAGGTACCCCATTACTTCTGTTCCCAGTCTTGGAACTACTCCACAATCCGCGGCTCAGCTACCAGGTATCCAGGCTATTCGTGCATCCAAGAAAGATTGGATCGCAGAAAGGACCGCTGGTTGCTCCTCCATTGTTGTTTTACCTTCAAGGTTTTTGAACATCATTGTGCCGCCTGCTGTACCTGCGACCTCTTCTTTAATCCTGCCGCCTTTGACTCCGGCTATATTGGAAGAGATTGACGAGACTGTCAGGCTTTCCATCCTGAGCTTCCATATGTTCTTGAAGTAGGGGATCGAGGGCGTATTAGAGCATACCAAATATTTTGCCTAGGCAAGGCACTCTACTGAGGGCCATGCACACTCTCTGAGGGGTATCTCTTGTTTTGAGCATATGGACGACTTTCTGGGTCCCAAACTAATGAAGGTGGAGAAAAGCCTACGTGCTCCATTTAGTGTGGTTATGTGTGCAACTTTAGAATAGTTCAAAGAAAGCTCTTTATTCATAAAGTAAGGTATCCTTTCTCCATGAATTACATCATCGAGAGAAGGGACGTTTGCGTGAGCAGCTACATACTTCTGTAGCTCATCCTTTCCGTGATATACACCCAGTGCAAGCGGCGAATTTGGAGGTTTTTTGCATAGCTTTACTACCAGAGGTTCAGATGCAGTAAGAGGTAACAGAGCATCCTTCGACGGTCGATTAGTCCTTTGAAAGAGAACCACAAGTGGTTCAGGGTGTAGTGGATGGAACCGAATCTTCTTTTTGTGACCGACTTGGCCTATGAAGGTGAATGACCAGAGGTTCGGGCGTGGTGTATATCATCGGATCTTCCTTTGGTGATCTAATTTTCCTATGAAGACGGACGACCAGAGGGTCGGGTGCCTTCCTGTGCAGTTTTATAATGAGGGAAGATGTTGCTTCAGGAGTGCACGCCTTTAGATTTACTCTTAAGGGTTCGTCTGGTGTTGTCCCGGCCTCTTCCTTATCGTTAACATCATTGCCACCTTCATCTTGGTGGACTTGCTTGTACAATAGTGCATCAGATTAATAGGCCTCGATCCCCTTGAAAGGATCAACATCCGTGAACTCTGTCTTGACCGTGCCATGATCGTCCACGTACTTTAGACATTGGTGTAGGGTTGATGGCACGATCATGTATTCGTGTATCCATGGCCGTCCCGACAGGATATTGTAGGATACGTCCACGTCAATGATGTAACAAGTGACCTCTGTTTTTAAGTCGCCAATTTGATATTTCAGGCAGATCTTGCCTAGAGGGTAACTCCTTCCTGCGTTGAAGCCAGTGATGGCAGTATTGGTGGCTACCAGGCGATGTATCGGAATGCCCAAGTTTTAAAGTAGACTCTATGGAATGATGATGATTAACGAACCGGGATCGATGTGCATCTGATCCACCTTATTGGCACCAATATACCCTATGTAGTACAGGGGACGATTATGCGGGTTATTTTTTCGCAACATATCTTGTTACAAAAATGTGATGTTGGGCACCGCTTCCGTCACATTGTTATAGTGGGGGCATGCGGTAGTATCCTCTACTAATGTCTTAACTTGCACTAGGTAGGAATCAAAATTTTGTAATGCCTCACTCAGAGCGTTCTAGGTATCTCTCTGGAGAGTCGAAGAAGCTCAAATAGTGATAACTTTGTCGGGATATTAGCGAGTTGAGCCAAGACGTCGAAGTTATAGGTCTTTTCCAGTCCCTGAGCTATTTCTTTACGTAATGGCTTATCGAAGCGACCCTCTTTTTGTTTGGACTTTTCTGTTGGTGGGGATTGAGATAGACCCGGATCAGACATGACAGGTATAGTAGTTAGAGGTACATTGACGTCAGAAGCCTCATAATCTCGCTGGTAGGTAAGGCCCGACCTGGTTGCCCCTACACAGGCCTTCTCAGCGGTGGAAGAAACCTTGCGGCAGGACTTCATTTTTTGTGCTTTAGACTTGACTGCGAAAGGTATTATTTGCTGCATCAAGTCTGGGAAAAGATTTGGGTTGACCTACATTGTCTTGCCCCGAGGTGTAGTAAGAGGTATCAACCCGGATGCTTGGTCACGAGCTGGTGGAAGATTGACTACCTCCATTGTTGCCCTCGGGATCAGAATGACTCCGTCCTGGGATTCTGTCGAAGGAAAATTACCGAACTAGAGGGACACAATATTGGCGGTAACTGTCTTATCGTCGAAGTCCAATGTAAGGACCTTGGTGTCAAGCAAGCGGTGGATGTACCGCTTGAGGGTTTAGCAGTCCTTCGTCGCATGGTCGAAGTAGCGATGGTAGTGGCAGTATTTTTTATTATTCATCTTGGCTGCCTCTACAGGATATTTAATGTCGGAGAGCCAAAGCTTACCACCCTTCATCAATACATCGAAGATCGGCATGACATTGTCATCTTTGAAGGAGTAAGTCTCCTGGGGCTTTGGAACCTCACCCGGCTTTTTCTTAGGCTACTTGGTTAAGTTGGCCACCATGACCTGCTTTATTTTTTCCTTGCGGCTGTTGTTGCCACTGTTGTTATTGTTGGAATATTTCCCCTGTCGTCTACGACAGGGATCTGTATTCCTAGGATTCGGGGGTCTTTGACCCTTTTTTTATTGCTGACAGCGTTAATTATGAATGATGTCCAATTTTGAATTGACTGCCGCCCATCTAGAGGCTGACTGCCGAAAGTAGGTTCTTGTGGCACATATCCATGAGTGTGGACTAAGGATTGCCTGGAGGCAAGCTCGGTGCTGCTTGGCAGAAACGCTCAATATAATTTTGGGCGAGTTTTCTTTCCCCTTAGGTGACATCCATCAGGGAAGACATCGTCATGTCGCTTCCTCCGTCATAGAATCTTTTGAGAAAAAGAATCTTAAAGTCGTCAAATGACGAGATATAGTTGTCTTGTAGGATGCAAAACCAGTTGAATGTGACCTCGGATAATGCCCCCACAAAGAGCTTGGTGAGGAGTGCGTCACGGTGAGGAGTGCCCCATTGTAGTTTCGAAATAGCTTGTATATTAACGGGGAGAAGTTTTCCCGTCGAATGGGTTCAGGTTGAAGGGCTTGTATATTGGCGGGTATGGAATATCCCTCCACTCGCGGGGGTACAATTATCATATCCCGAGCTCGTGCAGTGAATCCTGGCTGCCCATTAAATCTAGGTGAGCCCGGAGTTTCTAGATTTCCCTCATTGCTTCTTTGTCTTTGTCTCCCATTGAAGGGGCAGATAAATTAGGCAGAGGATACTTTTTGACTATGGGTGGAGCGGTTGAGTCGGAGTCCACGTTGGTCCCAGGGTCCAAGCTTGCTTGTCCAGAAGCCCTTGCTGGTTGGAAGTCTACACTTTCCTTGATATCTTACACTTCTTGGGGCAAGGCATGCATTGATTTGCTCATGGTCTACCTTATGGTCTCGAGGACCTCGAGGCACTACCGATCACTAGGGCCTTCATGCTCGTCCCCCGCCATGTATGTCGTTCTTGCATGAGGAGAGATGGATGGGACAGTAGACGTAGCACTTTTTTCTTCGCACCCTTGCAACGAATAGTCGTCAGGGAAGGTTGGCAGTGTCGTGCCCTGTTCGACTCAGAGGGAGTACTACCCCCAGCGTAGGAGGTGCCATCTTTTTTTCGATGGTGGCTACCCCCAGGGTCTTCATCATCCGTTCCTTGGGATTCTGCATCACCTCGGAATGTCGGATTATCGTATAGGTTCGTGGGATTATTACCCCCAGTTTGTGTAACCCCTAGGGGTTCTGAGGAATAGGTACCCCCAACAGCTGATAGCATCTTCTTCGAGTGGGCGCCCTGGAAAACTCCTTCCGCAGGTCCCGTTGTTGGTCCTACTGGTAATCGCCTTCTCAATCCGTTGGTTGCGATTGACGGACTGGAGGTGATGGACTTCTTGCCTCCCAAGGTGGAAGGGCCTTTCTGAGTAGAATAATATAAGATGAATGGTATCTTATCCTCCACGGGTGTTTGTACCTAATCCTTGGATTGTTCCCGAATAGGTGCCATCGGGTGCAGGCATTGGAATGACGACTACCTGCTTGTAGGTACTGCCACTTTCTTGCAATAGCAGTTGATGATGATTTTGACATAGTGATATCTTGGGAAGAATACTTCACATGCCGTAGCTACCTCCCTCGCCTTGCACTTGTGATTGATCATATTGCGCAAGTCAGGCGAGGGCTGACTCACCTTTGTACCCTTTTCATGAGCACGGGTAGACTAAAAACACGGGTGCGTGGGTGTTGTTTTTCCTCCCTGATCTAGGGTTCGTATAAGAACTTTCCCCTGGTCGTTAGTGGAAGACTTTTGAGATGGACCCTGTCTATTTTCTGCTGAGGGCCAGACACACGTGTCAGTCTTATACAGCTTTCCATCAGTGGTTTGCATAATAGTTAGCGGTGCCCTCCGACGGCCAGCCGAATGGACAGTTGCTTAAGTATGACGAGCTTGCACTATACCAAACTTCTTTGACTTGGCACACGGAGGCGCATAGTACAAAGAAACCAAGTTTGGGTTTTTACCAATCTCAGCATGGCGCATAGGGTCAGCGCTGCCTGAGATTCGGATCGTGCCCCATGTCGAAGAATTTCATAGGAACACCAAATCGCTAACCTAGAACCAACAATCTTAACACGCAATCTAAAAGAAACAATCACAAACCAAAATAACAAAACTTATACCTGAAACTCTAGGGGTCTATGGTGGCTATCGGCCCAATGCCGTTGTCTGTCCTGCGCCACTCACAGTCTGTCTCTGATGAGTTTTACCTTTTCTGTTGTATACAGGACCATTTCTGGTCCTAACAAGGCTCTCTCTCCAATATCATCCCAAGATAACGGTGTATGACACCCTCATCCATATAAAGCCTCAAATGGTGACATCTCAATGCTGGCCTGCTAGCTGTTGTTGTAAGCAAACTCTACTAGGTGTAGATGATCCTCCCAAGAACCTCCGAGATCCAAAACACAAGTGCATAGCATATATTCAAGAGTCTGAATAGTCCTTTCAGACTGCCCATCTGTCTGAGGGTGATACGTGGTACTGAACTTGAGCTGAGTGCCCAAACTAGCCTACAGACTCCTCCAAAAGTAAAAAGTGAAATGACTATCCCGATCTGAGACGATACTCACAGGAACTCCTTGTAATCTGACAATCTGCCGCACGTATATCTCTGTTAGCCCCTCTGTCGACGTACCCACCTTAAATGGTAAGAAGTGGGCTGATTTGGTCAACCTATCTACGATAACCCAAATTGCGTCATTTTCCCTTGGAGAACGTGGAAGCCCAGAAACAAAGGCCATAGTCACGTGCTCCCACTTCCATTCTGGAATAGGTAAAGGTTGAAGCAATCTAACTGGCCTATCGATCTGCTTTTACCTGCTGGCACACTAAACATCTTGATACAAAGCGTGCTACCTCGCACTTCATACCATACCACCATACGTGCTCCCTCAGATCTCGATACATCTTGTTGGCACCAGGATGCATCGAGTACTGAGAGTGGTGTACCTCCTGCAAAACCTCTTCGCACAGCTCTCCACTTGGCACACACATCCTCGTGCCATGTCGTAATGATCCATCATCCGCAATAATAAAGTCATCTGTCAATCCTGTCCGAACTTGTGCCCTGATACTCCTCAAAGTCTCATCATCATACTGTGCAGCTCTAATTCTATCCATCAGTTTTGATTGTATCTGCAATCCCCATATCTGAATCTCAATACCTGGAACTAGCACTTCAATTTCCAAGCTCTCAAGATCGGCCAATAAATGTCTATCTGTAGTCAAGTACATAGCTATCGGATACCTGCTCAAGGCATCGGCGACTACGTTGGCCTTTCTTGGATGGTACTGTAATGAGATGTCAAAGTCTTTCACCAACTCTAACCACCTTCTCTGCCTCATGTTCAGCCCTTTCTGTGTAAATATGTACTTCAAGCTCTTGTGGTCTGTGAAGATTTCCATACGCTCTCCGTACAGATAGTGTTTCTACGGCTTTAGAACGAAGATAACTGCTGCTAACTCCAAATCGTGAGTGGGGTTATTCTTTTCATGAGGGCATAATTGTGTTGAAGCATAGGCAATTACTTTCCCGTGCTGCTGAAAAATGCATCCCAAACCTTTTCCTGAAGCATCACTGTAGATAGTAAAACCTCCTGTCCAAGATGGCAATGTGAAAATCGGAGTTGTCATCAATCTCTTCTTTATCTCATCAAACGTGGCCTAACATTCCTCTGTCCAGACAAAATCTACATCTTTCTTGGTCAGCCTAGTCATCGACTCTGCAATCTTGGAGAAGTCTTGTACAAATCTCCTATAGTATCCTGCTAGTCCGAGAATGCTCCTGATCTCTGCTACCAAACTGGGGGTAACCCATGACTCTACTGCCTCGATCTTCTTTGGGTTAACTGAATTTTTGTCACCCTTTACCATATGTCCAAGAAATTTAACCTTGTCAAGGAAGAACTCACACTTTGAAAGTTTTCCATAAAACTCCTCTTTCCTGAGAGTCTCCAAGACCATCCTCAGGTGCTCTTCGTGCTCCTCTGGGGTCTTCGAATACACAAGAATATCGTCGATGAACACTACTATGAACTTGTCAAGGTACTAATGGAATACCTTGTTCATTAAGTTTATGAATACTGCTAGTGCATTGGTTAAACCAAACGGCATTACCGTGAATTCAAACTGGCCATATCTGGCCCAAAAAGCTGTCTTCGGTATGTCTTCTCTCTTCACCTTTACCTGATGATAGCCTGTCCTCAAGTCTATCTTTGAAAACACCTTCGCTCCACTCAATTGATCGAAAAGATCATCTATCCTTGGCAGCGGATATTTTTTCTTGATAGTGAGGTTGTTCAGAGCTCTGTAATCGATACATATGCGTACCGTGCCATCCTTCGGTACAAACAATACCAGAGCTCCCCATGGTGATGAACTGGATCTAATAAAATCTTTATCCTGTAGTTCCTCAACTTGCTTCTTTAGTTCTACCAGCTCGCTATTGTTGACTCTATAGACATATTATGAAATAGGCTCCCTCCTGGTACCAAGTCTTAAAAAAATTCAATATCTCTGTCTGGTGGCAAGCCTGGCAACTCCTCTGGAAATACATCCAGGAACTCCACTATCAGAGGATGTGGCAACTCCTCTTCTTCCTTCCTGGCTCCGCAAAAAGTGCCTTTGTTCTGCTTTGTTGCTCCTCTGGCGACCTCAAACTCTGGTTCTCCTGGCAGTTAAAATATTACTCTGCCTCCATGACAATCTATAGTAGCATGATGCCTACTCAACCAGTCCATTCCGAGTACAATATCGTATCCCAGAAGTGGCATGACGAGTAAAATCATGCTCAACTCTCGGCCTCCTAGTGATACTCTCTGATCCTTGCAATAATCACGGACTAGGATAATGCCTCCTCTAGTCATGATCTTGCAAGTCCTATCTAATGGTTCCACCTCTAAACGATGCTTAAGAGCATAAGATACAGATACAAAACTATAATAAGCGCCAGAATCAAATAATGCAAGTGATGGAATAGAATCGAGAGAAACTGAACCTGAAATTATGTCTTCAGCTGGCTTGGCCTCCTCAATCGTCATGGCGTATGCGCGTCCCTGTGGTGCTTCTCTCTGCTGCTGCTGGTGTTGAGCAAACCTCTGCTGCTATGGTGGATGTGGAGGTCCCCTCTGCTGGCCTCCTGGTGTAGTAGGTACTCTGGCTGGTCCTCTCTAAGCTGCTGCTCCACCCTGACGAGTCTGAATAGATGGGTAATCCCTAAGCTGATGTGCTGATGATCTACAGGACAAGCATGTACCCAATCTCTTCCTACAAATGTCTTTAGTGTGTCCCATCTTCCCGTAATACGCACACTGGGCAATGGGCTGATTCTGTCTCTGTGGCTGCTGCTATTGGATGTGTCCTCGAACTAGTACCGGGTGCTGCTGATGTTGCTGCTGGTACGACCTCTGTTATGGCTGAAAGTGTGCACGCTTGGCCGATCCTGTGTTACCACTTGTTTCGCCAGAAGGGTCGCGCCCTCTCTTCGGCCTGAGGTCTAAGTCATCTTCAACAATCTGGGCATCCATCAGAATACCCTCAAATATAGTAGTGCATCGTCCCGAAGTACGAGACTTGATCTCTCTATTCACCCCCTTACTAAATTTTTGTGTTCTGTCTCCTGGGTCTCGAATCATCGATGATGCAAAATGACTCAAACGGCAAAACTCTATGGCATATTTGTCAACTGACATGTTCCCTTGGACTAAGTCATGGAACTGACTTTCTAATGCTCCCAAAGCTACGTCAGGCAAGAACTTCTCCTTGAAGAGTTCCTTGAAGGCCTCCCAAGTAAGGCCTTCGTCAGTGAGTCTTTGCTCTGTACGATACCACGTCAGCATGATATCAAACATCTGACTGCCAGCGGCCTCGATATAAAGAATCTTTGAAATCTGTGCCAAATGTAAGTTCCTCTCCATATCCTCTAGCCAGTCGTCAGCATAGAGTATTCCTTCGGTACCTTTGAACTCTCGAGGCATCATCCTCTTGAAGTCGACTATAGTACCTGGCCTCTGGTGCTGCTGGCCAGGATGCTGCTATTGTCGTGCTACTCTCTCTACAGCCTAGAGAGCCACCTGATGAGCATTCTCCATGCCCTCTCTCATCAGCTCTGTCTGTGCCTGGTGCGCCTCTGCCTGCACCCTCTGAGTCTCTGCTTGAACACGCTGAGCTTCTGCTGTCACTCTCGGGGCCTCTAACATGCCTTGGATTAGTGTAAACATATGTGCCCCGTCAGTGGGCACACCTCCGGGAATCGGAGTCGGTGGAGGTGGAAGGTTGTCCGTCATAGCTGGGACAATCCTTTGAACAGGTGGAAGAGGAATCCCAATAGCTGCAGATACTCCCACATGAACAGGAGATGTAGAAGGAACTCCAGATGTCTATTCGTCAGGTCGAGAGGTGGCAGATCTCTCTGAAGCTGCTGCTCCCAATCTCAAAGACCTAGTCTTCGGCGGCATCCTGAAGACATATTGAAAGAAATCAATTAAGGTAATAGATACGATATCATCAAGGAAGGATAGTAAAATTCTAAAGGAAGCAATTATCCAGAATAGCATTGTAAGATAAGAATTTTCTAGGTGTGATTGAGCATACTCTCATCCTAAATCCTATTTCCTAGAGCAGGCTCGTAGTTGTACAACTAAGTAGTCGCACTACCACGATATCGCACAACTTGCGAAGCTAGACCTGCATGGGCCACCACTAAAAACGTGTCACAACCCGTACCCGGAATTTGGGCATGAGTCATGGGTACGTCAAGCCTACACCGCAGCATCGGTGGTAAAATATTGTCTAGGACTCTATAATACTAACATAACTCATAACCTGTCAATGATATCAACTCCATAAGGAGTACAATGAAATAAACATCTCCCAACATCTTATAATGTATACTCAGTCACAATAGCTATAAGAATATAAATGGCACGATAAAAGATAAGAAAGAATGACATAGTCAAACACAATATCTTAAAATAGAGATAAACCACAGTCTAGCTGTCCAACATAAAAAGAATGTCTCTATAAGTCTCAAATTAAACTCCACATAAGTCTCAACATAACTAAAATAAACCTCAAAATAAGTCTCAAATGCATAAAATAAATATTGTCTAAACAGCTGCAGATAGTGTCTCCTCTAATGGAATAGACTCCTCTAATATCTCTGGTGTGTAGTCTGCGTCTATACCTGGTCCATAATGTGTGGGACTGAAATCTGCAAGATCCTCTGGAAAAAATATCCCGTCAGGATTAGAGCGAAGTACAAGCACTAACAGCAGTTCCACATATATTGACAAAAACTATAATACAGTGTAAAGAAATACAAGATGGATATAAATACTGGCAATAAGAAATACTGGAATAATGAAATACTAGAAATAAGAAATACTGGAGCATATGTCATCATCAATAGTACACTAGCAATAAACCGAAATACAAGTGCATGCTAGAACAATGAACTGGAATATAAGTAAATACTAGAACAATAAATAGAACATAGAGAAATATAGATCAATAAACTAGAGATACATGTAAAGAATATCTAGCTAAGTATATAAAACATCAGTATATCATCTGATCGACTTGGGACTGATCAGGCTTGTTATATATAATTAGCTATGATTCATGTAAGGTCAGGCTAACCATTCGGATAGCTATGATGGGAGCAATAGTCAGGCTAATCACATGTAACAGGATATGAGGCATGTAATGGTCAGGCTGCACTAACGTGAGGTGTGGGTGAGCTATGATGCATGTAGAGTTGGGTATGATCACATAAACTACTAATATCTCCCCGTCCCCAGCTAGCACGATGGATCCCAATCACGACTCCTTATGATCGATCTAGATAATGCTAACTCGTGTATACATAGTGTCAGAATCATGTACGCTATATAACTAGAATTATAGAGATAATCAACATAATAAAAACTGTCAGAGAATGTACTCGCCTGTGGCCTCTGGTAGAAATACCAATATCTTATTTCTGAGGTCTTGTCTGAATAATCCAACAGTCCTATAGATATTATTTAATAATAATATTTCATCAGTCGATACACTAACATACACACAATCATAATTACACTGAACTCAGAGACTACGCTAGGGGTGCTACTTATCATCTAACAGGGTCAAGTGTGCGTCTAGCTACACGGGTATCACGTCCTCAAATATTGTGCATAATCAGACAGTCAATCACTAACATATGTCTCACCAGTATGTCAGTGTACATAAGACAGACACTCACAATCACTCAGGGTCACATGGTCAATGTAAATACGGGATCTCCATAATTAACACTAGGGGCATACGGTACATATATAATATGTTCATACCTAGTATTAGAATTTAACTTCTTATATATATCTATATCTATTTACATACCTATTTGAATATAATACTCATACGCGTACGTATACGCATATGAGTTGGGTATATTGCATGGCGTCTAGCAATCAATATCTAACAAACTTGGCATGACACAACACGCTAAATCTTAACATCATTCACACACGAACAAAATTATAAGAGAAATACTTCCCACCTTGACCTCGGCGTGCACGTGTACGAGGGAGTATTCGACGTCAATTCATGAGGTAAGACGGGGTCGTTCAGTCATCGAGAGGAGTCGGGTTCAGCGGGATGCTGTCGAGGAGGGAAGTCGAGTTCAGCGGGCTCAGGCGAATGGCAGTGCTGCGGTCGTGGTGGTGGTGTTCAGTCGGTCAGTCGGGAGGAGGTTTGTCCAACGGACTCGGGTGGATCCGGTGGATGGGTGGTTGAGATCGGGTTTCCAGCTGTGACGGGGTCACTGTCGAGGGAAGGGATGGCAGTGAAGGTGCAGGCAAGTTGGGGAGTTCTCAGGCGAGGCTGCTTGGTGGTTCGGTGAACTCGGGATGACCGGCTCCGGCGGGTTGAAGGAGAGGGAGATGGTGATGGTTCAGCGGGGTCGGCTCAGGCGTGGGCTTCCGACAAGGATGGCGAGGCGGTCGGGTGCTGGTGGGACTACTCCGGT
Organism: Iris macrosiphon; assembly: GCA_036927795.1. Classification (NCBI taxonomy): domain Eukaryota; kingdom Viridiplantae; phylum Streptophyta; class Magnoliopsida; order Asparagales; family Iridaceae; genus Iris; species Iris macrosiphon. Next base: position 112,995,025 of record JAYESA010000019.1, on the reverse strand, counting down.
CGGCGGGAGGGGATTATGAACAGGAGGGAGGGGTTCGGCTAGGAACTAGGTTTAGGTTTAAGAAAAAACTAAGAAAAAGTTATATATATATGTAGAGAAGAGTTTGGAGGTTGACCTAAAAAGTTGGGCCTAGTCAACATCCTCCTTAGAAAATAGATTTTGCTTCTCAAGTAGATATTTGGAGGGCTAGGATTGCATTATTTCAAAATAGAGGGCTAAGGTTTGATGAGGGTTGATGTTAAGTGTTACACACTACAAAATTATGAAAAAAATCACATGACCAATCAATAAAGGAAAATGGGGTTTCTTTATATGTTTGGTCCAATGGGGTATGGACACCTCAATGCACTTTTGTATAAAAGTGCCCAAAAATTGGAAATTACACAAAGTGGGGTTTTGGGATTAATTTAATAAAAATTAATATAATAGGTGTTCTAAAATTAATTGGAAGTACATGGGGTTAAAATTAGGTGAGACACAACTGTCATGGATAAAGAAGACTCAGAGTAGAATATTTTCATAATTTGGGTTGCACAAAATGGGTCAAGATTGTGTCTCCAATTTAGATTGGAACACACAAGGATACAAAGTTGAATTTATATAGAATTAAATACAATTGTTTGCGATAAATTTTGTGCGACTAAAATGAAGCACAAAAGGACATAGTTATGAGTCACACAAGGATACAAATAGAAGACTGGCACGTCTAGGACAAGGATGTGAAATTTGTAGAAAGACAATGGCTAGAGTAGTGCTCCAATTATCGAAGCAACGGTAAGGTACAATAATCAATTAAAAATTACAGAAATTAAATATAAATAAATATCATACAATATTAACACAATAAATTAAATAAATAAAAAAATAAAAATACCCCTATTCTGGAATATGGTAGTGACATGTCGCGTTCGTATACGAGTTCACTTTTGGCCTTTGGTCGATTGGACGCTCTGGCCGCATGTTGGCGAGGTCTTATGCAAACTATCATTTGGCCTTGGTCGATGGATACTTTGGCCGCATGTTGGCAAGGCCGCATGGCGTCGTAGCCGCATAGGGCGTAGATGAATATGTGAGATAGACTTCGGGTAGCGCAGGACAGACAACTGCATTGGGCCAATAGCCACTAGAGACTCTTGGAGTTTGAGGTAAAGTTTTAGGTTTTATTTTGTGTTGATACTGGTTGTTTGTTATAGATTAAGTTCTTAAGGTTGTATTTTATTCTAGGTTGGAGGTCTGGTATTTCTGAGGATTTCTCCTACACGAGGGATAATTTGCTTTGGTTGAGGAGGAAAGCTTAGTCCGCGATTCATCGAACCCTTTACTATTCTCGAGAGGGTCGGTGCAGTTGCCTACATACTAGACTTGCCACATGTATTGGAGGGAGTTCACAACGTGTTTAATGTGTCATAGTTAAGACGATATATGGCAGATCCTAGTTACGTATTGGACCACTCGGAGATAGAGTTGGGCCCTACTCTCAGCTATCCAGAATAACCAATTGATATTCTGGATCAGGGAGAGAAGGTGCTGAGGAACCAGACCATTCCTTTGGTGCGCGTCGCGTGTAGGTATCACTCTCGAGATAAGTCTACTTGGGAGAGGGAGGATAAAATGCCAGAGCGATACCCGTATATATTTGTGTCTTGAGGTATGTTCTTTCTTGTTATGTTTTGATTTTCTTGGGGTAGTTTAGTCATTGAATTTTGTGGACAATATTATTTTAAGGGGGGTAGACTTGTCACTACCACATTTTCTAGGAAAAAATATTTTCGTTATTTCATAATTAACTAATTATTGGGCATGTTGTATATTTATTTATAGTGTTATTTAATTATTGTTAGATGTTGCATTATATTTTGGACGTGTTAGTGGACCTAACTAGACAAGACTTGACGCATGAACCAATATTTATTTTAATTAGTCAAACCATTAGGAATAGAATCTTCCTTCCTTAATTATTTTTCAAGTGACAAGCCCATAGGGATAAAATAGATATTGCACTATTGCTTTGAGGCCAAGAAGGTGGCCGGCCTACTTAAGGGGGAGGAGTTTCTCTCTCCTCTCTTTCTTTATCCAAAATTCTAGATCTAGAATAATTCATTACAATCTCTTCATTCCCTACACTAATTCCCTTTCTAATTCTTCTCTGTTTCACCATTGGAGGCAATTGGAGCAAGGAGGAGGCAAGGATCTACAAGGAAGTAAAGAGTGCACAAGTTGAGGGCTCTTTGCATCCAATTAGAGACTTGCATTGGGAATCTATCTTCCAATAGGTACAATTTAGAATTTTTCTTCTATGTAGACTCTAAATCAGTAGTTTAATTATTAGGAATCAACCTATGGCTTAGTGCTACCCAAAGAAACAAGAATTAGGTTCATATGACTCCTATGTGAATGTTATTGTGTATTTTGTGCCCAATTTGGAAGAAATCCAAGATTGGTGCATCATGTGTTTGTCAATGGGTCTTGTGGATCAAATTGACATGTGTTTAGTTGTGTGAGACTAGTGTCATATTCATAATTGGATTCGAGTAGGCCGTGTCATAATAAATTGGTGATACGGGTTGATTTAGGGATTTTTCCTTCGACACGGGAGGTTACACATGTCATATTTTGCCATAAGGACAAAGATGAGTAGCTAACAATTTGTATTGCTTCTAATTATGATTTTAGACTTGTCCACATCATTTATGGAGAGTTGGGTAAGGTTTGGATTGAGTATCAAGGGTGTATTATATGCATATCATAGATTTAGTGTGATATGTGTGTGATGCACTCCTTGTGTTTGATGTATTAATATATGAGTATATTTAGATCCTAATTTATATTTCTACTCTTGTTAGATTAATTATAGTATGTGTATCTATATCAATATGTTCCTTCATATGTATATATATATAAATAACTATATATACTTAGATGTTGGTGTTATATATATATATATATATATATATATATATATATTAGTGTTGTATGTCATTACACTTGAGAGGTGATTGTCATATTGATTGTGTTATGGTAGATGTTGGTAGAAGTCAGTATTAGATAGAAGAGATAAGGGACTCACTTGATGGTTGTACATTCAATTTTATATTTATCAATTGATAAATGAAGAGGAGATGATAGAGGATCGGGTATATCTGTTAGTAGTAGTTGTAGGTCGGGCAATGTTTGGGTTTGGACTGCATAGTAGCAGCCTTTAGTGATAGTTGGTCATAGCAGCTATAGGGGGTAAGGATCGGGCCCCTGTGGGGGGTAAAGGAGTTGGGGTTGCACACAGCAACACAGGTAGGCAATAGTCTGTTGCTTGTTAGTACCACTGTACAACAACAGTTAGTAGGACTGTTAGATGTTAGTTAAGTATATAACAGTTAAGCATATGTTAGTGAGTTAGCATTAGTTAGTTAGAAAGTTAGAGTTATAGTTAGTTAAGTTAAGGAGTGAGGATAGTTAACAGTTAGCACATATGTAAGTTAGTATTTGTAAGTATCAGTAGTTAGATAATATGTTGGTACATATATACATTAGTTAGTATTGATTAGTATGAGTTAATGTTAGTTCTAGTATTACCTTGTGATACACAAAGTAAAGATAAGATTTTGGGTATTTGGTGTTGAATACCAAGAGGGTAGCTAGGTATTGATACCAAGTTGGCTCAAAGCCAAGGTAATCAATATTATCTTATATTAGCTAGAAGATAATAATATATATTATACTTGTATATTATATAGTATCTTCTTATATACTATTTTACGTATCTTATGATATGGAATGGTGTTGATACTCTAGTATCCTAATATTGCTAGTATAGCCTAGATAAGTAGCATATGGACCCAATAACCTAGAGATGGACTCATACAACCTAGAAATAGTTAGTTTGACCAAGTTTAACCTAGAGTTGACTAGTTTGACTTAGACTTTGCCTAATGACCTAGATTTGAGCTAGTTTAACTTGTATTCATTCCATAACCTTATAATTATGTAATATTCCATATTTAGGTCACCGAGGCACCGTTATCGTTCACCGAATTTCAAACGAGTACATTCTCTGACAGTTTCCCGTTTATGATATCTTTTATGTTTCTTTTTATTAGTGTAGATATCCTTGATTCCCTGATACTTGGTTATACGAATTGGTACTCCTGGATTCCGTCATAAGATATTATTCCTGGTAGTTCCTGGCATATTTCTTATGCGTGTTCCATTGTTCTTGTACATGTATGGACACTGATTTATGAGAAGATTAGCTCCTTTCACATGGAATACTGTGTCATAGCGTATCATGGTTGAATCTACTATACTAGTCAAGGGAGAGGAGTATTTAGTATAAATATGTGATCATACCCTTGCAGTTCTTATTTTTTTTGTATAGTTTTAATCATATACCACACGTATGATTAACCAGGCCATAATTCTCGAGCAAGTTCTCAAGCCGATCATATATTGTCACTAGTACTCACTCACTTAGATGTATTTCTTTATTCTATATATGATGTTCATATCTCTTTTATGTATTTCTCGTATTTCCTTATTCTTGTATATTTCTACCATACTCTATTTATATTTTATATGCTCTCTATTTATTGTTATATAGTCTTTATTATTTATTGGAACTGCTGCTAGAGGTGTACTTTGCTCCAATCCTGACTGGATTTTTTTTCCAGACGACACTGAGGATTGATATCCCACTCACTACGAGCCTCATGACGTAGTTGGCTTAGAGATAGAGACTGTGGCTCAGGAGGGACTCCTCCCGGTTGAGATAGACAACACTTTATCTGTAGCTTAGTAGATAGGTTTATATTATACTGGATTTGTCTCCATCTTTGACAGTTAGTACTCTTTTATTTTTTAGACTCATTGGATATTATCTTCTGTCTTGAGAGTTATATTTTGACTCTTCAGTTCTTTATATCATATTCATGCATTATTCTATTTTGTAGTTCTATGATTTAGTATTCATATTTTATTTATGGCATTATATATCTTGATGATCATTATTAATAGATAGTATAGTTTACCCAAACAACGTTCTACCGTCGATGCTACGGCGTAGGCTAGACGTACCCACGTTCTCGTGCCCTTATATTGGGTGCGAGTCATGACATATAACCCTATATAGGAAAATCAAGTCACTTGGGTGTAAGAAAATAATAAATAAGTTAAAATGAGTCAAAGTATGATTTTTAGGTTAGGTTCATATGACCCCTATGTGAATGTTATTGTGTATTTTGTGCCCAATTTGGAAGAAATCCAATATTGGTGCATCATGTGTTTGTCAATGGGTCTTGTGGATCAAATTGACATATGTTTAGTTGTGTGAGACTAGTGTCATATTCATAATTGGATTCGAGTAGGCCGTGTCATAATAAATTGGTGATACGGGTTGATTTAGGGATTTTTTCTTCGACACGGGAGGTTACACATGTCATATTTTGCCATGAGGACATAGATGAGTAGCTAACAATTTGTATTGCTTCTAATTATGATTTTAGACTTGTCCACATCATTTATGGAGAGTTGGGTAAGGTTTGGATTGAGTATCAAGGGTGTATTATATGCGTATCATAGATTTAGTGTGATATGTGTGTGATGCACTCCTTGTGTTTGATGTATTAATATATGAGTATATTTAGATCCTAATTTATATTTCTACTCTTGTTAGATTAATTATAGTATCTGTATCTATATCAATATGTTCCTTCATATGTATATATATATAAATAACTATATATACTTAGATGTTGGTGTTATATATATATATATATATATATATATATATATTAGTGTTGTATGTCATTACACTTGAGTGGTGACTGTCATATTGATTGTGTTATGGTAGATGTTGGTAGAAGTCAGTATTAGATAGAAGAGATAAGGGACTCACTTGATGGTTGTACATTCAATTTTATATTTATCAATTGATAAATGAAGAGGAGATGATAGAGGATCGGGTATATCTGTTAGTAGTAGTTGTAGGTCGGGCAATGTTTGGGTTTGGACTGCATAGTAGCAGCCTTTAGTGATAGTTGGTCACAGCAGCTATAGGGGGTAAGGATCGGGCCACTGTGGGGGGTAAAGGAGTTGGGGTTGCACACAGCAACACAGGTAGGCAATAGTCTGTTGCTTGTTAGTACCACTGTACAACAACAGTTAGTAGGACTATTAGATGTTAGTTAAGTATATAACAGTTAAGCATATGTTAGTGAGTTAGCACTAGTTAGTTAGAAAGTTAGAGTTATAGTTAGTTAAGTTAAGGAGTGAGGATAGTTAACAGTTAGCACATATGTAAGTTAGTATTTGTAAGTATCAGTAGTTAGATAATATGTTGGTACATATATACATTAGTTAGTATTGATTAGTATGAGTTAATGTTAGTTCTAGTATTACCTTGTAATACACAAAGTAAAGATAAGATTTTGGGTATTTGGTGTTGAATACCAAGAGGGTAGCTAGGTATTGATACCAAGTTGGCTCAAAGCCAAGGTAATCAATATTATCTTATATTAGCTAGAAGATAATAATATATATTATACTTGTATATTATATAGTATCTTCTTATATACTATTTTACGTATCTTATGATATGGAATGGTGTTGATACTCTAGTATCCTAATATTGCTAGTATAGCCTGGAAATAGTTAGTTTGACCAAGTTTAACCTAGAGTTGACTAGTTTGACTTAGACTTTGCCTAATGACCTAGATTTGAGCTAGTTTAACTTGTATTCATTCCATAACCTTATAATTATGTAATATTCCATATTTAGGTCACCGAGGCACCGTTATCGTTCACCGAATTTCAAACGAGTACATTCTCTGACAGTTTCCCGTTTATGATATCTTTTATGTTTCTTTTAATTAGTGTAGATATCCTTGATTCCATGATACTTGGTTATACGAATTGGTACTCCTGGATTCCGTCATAAGATATTATTCCTGGTAGTTCCTGGCATATTTCTTATGCGTGTTCCATTGTTCTTGTACATGTATGGACACTGATTTATGAGAAGATTAGCTCCTTTCACATGGAATACTGTGTCATAGCGTATCATGGTTGGATCTACTATACTAGTCAAGGGAGAGGAGTATTTAGTATAAATATGTGATCATACCCTTGCAGTTCTTATTTTTCTTGTATAGTTTTAATCATATACCACACGTATGATTAACCAGGCCATAATTCTCGAGCAAGTTCTCAAGCCGATCATATATTGTCACTAGTACTCACTCACTTAGATATATTTCTTTATTCTATATATGATGTTCATATCTCTTGTATGTATTTCTCGTATTTCCTTATTCTTGTATATTTCTACCATACTCTATTTATATTTTATATGCTCTCTATTTATTGTTATATAGTCTTTATTATTTATTGGAACTGCTGCTAGAGGTGTACTTTGCTCCAATCCTGACTGGATTTTTTTTCAGACGACACTGAAGATTGATATCCCACTCACTATGAGCCTCATGACGTAGTTGGCTTAGAGATAGAGACTGTGGCTCAGGAGGGACTCCTCCCGGTTGAGATAGACAACACTTTACCTGTAACTTAGTAGATAGGTTTATATTATACTGGATTTGTCTCCATCTTTGACAGTTAGTACTCTTTTATTTTTTAGACTCATTGGATATTATCTTCTGTCTTGAGAGTTATATTTTGACTCTTCAGTTCTTTATATCATATTCATGCATTATTCTATTTTGTAGTTCTATGATTTAGTATTCATATTTTATTTATGGCATTATATATCTTGATGATCATTATTAATAGATAGTATAGTTTACCCAAACAACGTTCTACCGTCGATGCTACGGCGTAGGCTAGACGTACCCACATTCTCGTACCCTTATATTGGGTGCGAGTCGTGACATATAACCCTATATAGGAAAATCAAGTCACTTGGGTGTAAGAAAATAATAAATAAGTTAAAATGAGTCAAAGTATGATTTTTAGGCCATTTCTATGTCGCTCTAGCTAAACTAGGTCAAACTAGGTCATTACCCCAATTTGGTTTCATAACTAGCTTCCAAGTTGGTTTATAGAGCCATACTAGTTAAAACTAGGTGTTACTAGATTATCTCTAGGTTTCTAGGTTATTCTGCTAGATTTCTAGCTTATTATACTATAATATACACTATTACCTACTATACCTACTAATACCTTGGCCTATAGATAATTTTCTTAGTATCCTAATCAAATACCTTAGCCGTATCTCATATACCATAACTAGGGCCAAATACCTTGGTTATGGTTCAATGCCTTAGCTATGAGTTAATACCTTGGCTTTGAGCCAATACCATATTCATGTATCCTAGTATCTTATGTCGTATCATGATAACTACCCGATACCTTAGTATAACTCATAACTAAGTATCTTGAATACATTAATATAAATAACTTAACTAATACACAATGGAACATGGTACCACACACACACTTAATACCTGAATATCACAAGACTAACCTTCACTCAACACACTACTTACTCACTAATACCTATCAATATCTTGACACTCTAATACCTCTCACTCAAACTTGATACTTGATATCAAGATACCACTTAACTATGCATACCCTCTAGAATACATTCCACTAAAGCACACTTGACACAAATACCAACACACTCAAATATCCCACTCAAACACACACTAACCCAACACATACACTATGACACAATTATGAATCACTAACATATAATAATTGTTGTTGCTGCTGCTTATGCTTATGCTGCTGCTACTAAAAGCTGCTGGTTATGCTGCTGTTACTGCTGCTTATACTACTGCTGCTATAAGCTGCTACTTATGCTACTGTTACTGCTTCTTATGTTGCTTATGCTGCTACAACTACTGCTTATGCTGTTTCTAGTGCTTACGTTGCTTATACTGCCGCTATAAATACTGCTTATGCGGAAAAGCAGCTGAAAAGTACTGAAAACCAGCTGAAGATAGAAAAAGAGTTCCCCCCCACTTGTATTCTACACACATACACTCCCCAAAACCACCCCAAGCACACTCTCCTCAACCCCAACATAAACAAACACCAAAACACTACCAAATATCCTCATGATACACACATTAATACTAGATACCAATTGTCAAACACCTAACATGCACTAGTATCACGCTACACCATGGTGCACCAAGATACTCTATTCCTACTCCAACACCACCATGATACCAACCTCTAAAATACATGAAACCCTATATATAAATTATGATATATAAACATATATAATATCTAATTATCATATAATTATAAAAAATTATACCTATTGGCTCAAAATTTTCAAATCTACCGACACGTACCACGATGTATCATGATACGGCCTACATGTATCAAATTTTGGACACGTAGCTAGTATTCCTACCCCGATCTAAGTCCCATATAACTAAATTAGCATTATGACACACACTTGATGTGTCAATCTCGTAATTCTCCTAAAATAGACACAAAATACCATATAGAAATTATAATACACATTCAATTAGCCTATAACTTGTTACTATATGTAGCTCTATGGTATGGAAGGTTTTCTAATGGTCAAATACATGATTTTAAATCTACAATAAAGGTAAAATCAGAATTATACCTATTGGGAGATGGATTCCCAATGAATTGTTCCTACGAACACGATCCAGACATGATCTTCTTGCCAAAGCTCTTTCTCCTAGTGCTTCTTGCAATTCCAAGCTCCAATGCTCCTTGAGTGATGAGAATAAGAGAGAATATGAATTAATTAAGAGGATTTGATGGAGGGATAAAGTGAATTGGAGATCTAGGAATTTATGGATCTAAATTAAATAAACAAATGGAGAGAGAGAGAGAGAGAGAGAGAGAGAGAAGACCCCTCTTATGTGGCCGACCCACTTTTTCCTCTCCAAGTCACCAATAATTGTCCATAATTCCCCTACATATTGAATTAAGAAGAATACTTAAGGATGGCTATTTTGGAAAATTTCTACACTAATGCAAATTAGTCTAATCCTCCTAATTAATTAGAGAAAATGGGTCTAATGGGCCTAGTCCATGTCGGGCTCACTAGTTGTCATGACTAGTCTAATTTAGTTCACGATTGTCAAGTCTAAATAATAGACTAGTCCACTAACTATAAATAAATAATACAAGCACAATATTAATTAATAGCATAATATAAATAAATATTAATTCAAAAAAATATATAAAAAATGACTAAAATACCTTTTATCCGGAAATATGAGGATGACAATCCTATCCTCCATAGAAAAATTTCTTTCTCGAAATTAAGATACCTCGCCCCTCTCTCTTTGGGCCAATCATAACCTATTCATCAAAAAATTTACTACGGCCAACCCCCAACAATCATAGTCTAAAAAAGTTCTATCATATAACATACAACTCTACAACTCTATTGAAGGAGCAACCACACATGGTTATAGTTTCTAGCTATCTTGAATCATAATTCTTATTAAGGGTTTCTATTGACTATACTATAGCATGATTTACTAAGGCAACTATAATATACTTGGTATCACACAATCAATAGATAAAAGAAAATATAACTTGCTAACCCAACACCTGTAGCATTGGTCCCCTCGACCCTAATTACAAAACTCCCTGTCCCGCTTGGGTGTCTCCCTCTGCTGGTGCGGGCAATCTGCGCTGCCACCGGTGGCCTAGTTCATATCTCACACCAAGCATCCACTAACATCCACCTATCCAAGATTATTTAATATCGAGGGTTACGAAATTCTAGTGATATACTATGGTTCTAGGCCATGGATACTCTTAACTTACTAGCACACACTACCCAGGGTACTATATGAACACTCTTAGGGTACTATCTTCTTTCTCAATTCTTGCAATCACCTAAGAATTTCTTAACCATTCTCCTACAATAAACACTCGTATTCACTCTTCTATCAGGGCTCTACTGGTACACTCTTACCAATCTTGAATACCCTCAATATGATGCCTACTCAATCTAGACACAGTCTACGTAAGGAATTAACTCCTATATATGGTATTTTAGATGATATACTCATACCTGGTTACTCATGTTCTTCGTCTACGCTTAGTACATCAGCTACTAGAATGCCTGCTCCCTAACTTCCAAAATACTTGAAGCACTCTGGATCTCACCACTAAGGTACTCTCCTATCTTGGTATCTAGTGCAACTCATACCTAGCCATCATCCTAGTGTTTCTACCTGTATCTAGTGTCAAAATAACATACACAGATACTTCCTAACCATTATGTCACCATGACATCTCACTAATATCCTTATACCCATCATATACTCCCTGATACATACAACTCCTATACCCAAAGCTAGCAAGGTACTTATACCTACTAATCTTAATTCTATATAGGTTACCTCTCTTACTCACTGTCTAGAACACTTATACTCTTACTCTCAACTACCTCTTCATCTATATTAATCGATACACCCATCTAATATTATCAAACAAGATATTTACTAATACTAACGCAATAAACAGCTTAACCTTGTGTCATGATCCATACCCAGATGTGAGGGCACGAGTATGCGAACAACGCCCCGCCTACATTATAATAACGATGTAAAATACTGTCTAGGTCAACAATACTAACTAAACATCTCATACAATATATATAAGGTACCTGCCATGCTATCTCAACTCCAAAAGGAAGACATGATGATAATATAAAGTCAATATCAATACTAAATCACAAAAAAATCAATAAGGGGGATAAAGGGCACGATATGATAAAACAAAGAAGTCACAAGTCACAACTAGATAGTCCTTAACATCAACATAAATATCAATCTAAACAAGTCTAGAAGTAATGATAACACATCACAAAAGTCTAATATGATGGAAACACATCCATTACTATAATACTGAATAAAGGTAACTAAAATAACTAGTGCTACCGGCTATGCTTTCCGGTAATCACTCATGAACTAAAGGGTCCAAAGAGGCAGCTGCTATCTCCTGCGGTCCATAATGAGTCGGACACAAATCTTTCCAATACTCTGAAAAATATATCCTGTCAGGATGGAACGAGTATAACACTATAGTAGTTCCAAGTTAATTGATAATGACTATAAATAGAAATAGAAAATGTAATACAAGACGAGAAGCAATAAAACAATATCATACTATGGAAGAAAGAGACAAATGATCTAGAGCTATATGGTATAAACTGATCACAATAAAATAGAATAAAGATAATAAACTAGAATATAGAGAAGAACTGTAACTATACTAAGTGTTTGAAATACTAGTTAGATATATGACCGGCTTGGGTTATCGAGATCTACTAACATGATCAATAATATAATCATATGATCAGTATGATTGGCTGTTGTATACAAGGAACATAATCATTTAAGATTGGCTATTGTCTATAAGAACATAATTATTTATAATTGGCTGTTGTCTACGGAGTAACACAATCATACGTGAGGTGTATGATTGATTGTTGTCTATATGATATAATATAAGGCTTAAGATTTTGATCACATATCTATCTAGTACTTCCTTCGCCCCCAACCAATACTCATGGATCCGATCACTACACGTTACGAACACGAATATAATATAAGTACACGAAGAACATGAATGAACACGATCACAAGGAATACCCGATGCACACGATAAAGTACATATAGAAGGAGTATCCAGAGTACACGATAAGGGATAATATCTTCTGACATGATCCATATAGTACCAGTCCGTGTAATAATATGTCAAAAATCAAGTAAAATATTTCTAAATACTTGTATTATAGTAATTATCAAATAATATAAACTATCATAGAATGTACTCGCCTGAGGTCCAGAGCAATAAATATAAATCGGTGTCTGAACTGGTATCACACTGATCTATATATAAAATATCAAGTCAAAATAGTATTTTGAAATCATAAACATGCTATACTAGCTTGAAACTAGGTCTCTAAGTTAAACTAGGTCCAACTATATTAAACTAGGTCAAACTAAGTCAAAGTAGGTCAAATTTGGTCAGACTAGATCAAATCTAGGCCAACACAGTCAAACTAGGTCATTTCCAAGTTTCTAGGTTGATTTTACCTATTTAGAAGGTTTATAAAGTTATACTAGGTCTTAACAAGTCAGTATTTGGATTTTAGGTGCTAACTAGGTCAAACTATTCAATACTAGGCCAATACTAGGTTTCTAGGCTATACTAATAAGTTTCTTACATATATTACCATAATATATACGTCTACCTATATTTTCTAGCAATACCTTGGCCTATAGCTATTTACCTTACCCCGTATCACAGTATCTTAACCCGTATCACACATTTACCTAATACCTTAGTTCGTATCTCAAATACTTAACTATTAGTCAATACCTTAGTTATAGGGTCAATACCTTGGCTAAACTAGGTTTTTTAGTTCATACTAGTCAGTACCTTCCTAATATCTAAGTTTCTAGACTACCTTAGTTGTATCACCAATACCTCAACTATGGGTTAATACCTTACTAATACTAGGTTTTAAAGTCATACTAGTTAGCTCTGATATAATAATATCATATACATTATATAAGTATGCTAATATATATAATAACTTAGTCTAACACTTAATACCTAGCCAATACCTTAGTATCATCTCCTTACCTAACTATTACCTTAGTATTATCTCATTACCTTAAACAATACCTTAATATATTACCCCTTATCCTAGTTTCTAGACTAATACCTTAGTTAATACCATTACCATGACCAATATCCAATACTTTAACTCATACCTTGGTACCTAAACCATCACCCAAGCTAGACACTACCCTTACCATGGTATCTTAATCCAATACCTGCTATCATAACCTTACCTTATTATCCTAGTATTACCTCATACTATTTCTAATATTTTGGTATCTTGGTATTATGAATACCTTGATAAATCCTAAGATACCACACTCTAATTTTCCCCACACATATCATATTTGTTTGTACATGGTACCATGGTACCACATTAATATCATATGATACCAACCCCCAAGATACTAACCCATGGCCGTAACCTACACTAATCTTGCATCCAAGATTCGTGTCATGATCCGATTTCGTAGAATCGTTGAGGCGTCCCCCGAATCGTGACCGCCGTGCGGGCCTGGGGTTGCGCCCGCACAAGACTTTAATGATTTGCATAGCAAGCATATATTCAAAGTACGCAGATAAATTGAAACACAGATTTGAAACATGAAAAAGTTCTCTTTATTGATAATGAACATCTATTACAAACTCCTAAACGAGTCAGCGAATATGCCGTACGGGCTTACAAAAGTGTTGACTCAAAATGAGATAGCAGTCCTGTACATTATATCCCTTTACTAAACTTCAAAGATATAGACCTCCAGGCTGGAGGATAGCTTTGCCACGGAGCTACATTTGTGTATGAAGAGTTATAAGCTCCTGTCTTCAAAATGCTTCAAGGGGCGCAGTGAAGATGCGCCAACAGCTGGACTGGATCGGGAAGACGACTTCGGCTCCTCGCTCGGTTTGCCGTTGTGTGGAGAACCTGTTTCAACGAGGGTCAGCATATCAAAATATATTGGTGAAGGTGAGCTAACCGAGCTATACCAATCAACACGTTATTTTAATGAAGCATACATATTTGTGGGTTTCTATCTTGCCTTAGTTCATTTACAAGTAAGCTGCATATAGAATTTACTGAAATAAACGTGCCACCGTTCGGTAGATTTTACCTGCCCATCTGAATTACCTGCACAATACTTACCATGCCTTCCCTGCCATGAAGACACAAGTTAGTTTGCAACAGGTTTAAATATACACGATGATCACTGTCATGGTTGCCATAGTGGACGTAGCCGAGGACAAGGATAGCATGCTACGAGAGTACACGATTGTGCTGCAAGCTATCATGTCCCGAACACGATGACTACACACGAGTTTCGCCCGGATCGGATCAGTGCCAGTGCCCCAGCGACCGTCCGCAGAACCAATACCTTGTGTACAAGTTGTCCATGATCGAATACGATTAACAAGTCATGCATTTGAGGCAACACGAGTACAAGAACACGAGTATACGACAAGCAGTATTGCATGATTTATTTTGTATAGCCTCCCTGAACAATTATGCATATACAAGATGTGATCTATACTTAGCACGGTTTATCGAACATTTGTACGAACAAGCATACTATAAGATAACAGTTCACATGTTTGATTAACAAGCAATATAACCAAGTCTATTCTCTTTTATCTTGGTTTCTTTTATTATTACTTGGTATCGTTTGATCGGGGCAAAGAAGAATGCAGATTTATTAGATGTGAAGCTTGGAAGTAGGGCTAGCTAATTGGGTTGGTAGCCACTCACTTAGATTGTCGGAAGGAAGAAGGAAAGAGGCGCTTCACGACTCCGCTCGCAAGCCGCCTACTGCTCGTTCACCTGCATTACGAATAGCTCGATCAATACCTCTTCTTTTTTTCCAATCTCGGAATTGAAGTGCAGTTCCATGAACAAAAATAATAAAAACCATCGAAACCGTTCAAGGAAAACAAGCAAATCCCAAAACTAACTCAAAGCATGAAAGCAACAAGCGACATCGAAAACTGAGGTAATAAAAGATAGCAGCGGAGAGGTCCCTCCTGACTCTGCCGATAAGTCGATCCCGGGGGCACGGTCCACTGAATATGGGAATCGATTTCGAAGAAACAAATCCATAACGAGGACGAGTTCTTAATTCAATCTATCCCGATCGAACGATACCGACTTGTGTTTCTTAGCCGCGATCTCCGTACCGTGAGAACGGGGCGCTACATCCTACCCGACTAATTGGAAGTTTCGTCCTCGAAACTTAAGAATAGGACCTACCGTTAGGGTACATTACGTTGCGGACGATGATCAGGAAGGTTCGGGCAGGAATTAATGGCATGGCCTTATCGTCCACAAGCGAGGTATAACCCAAGTCTCAAGCGGCAGTCTTTCTTATCGTGTCCAAGCTTTTTGGAGAATTGACACGTATTGCTCCAATGCTTTATTTGCTGACCACCGTTGTTTCGTCGCTTTGCAGCGCTGTTTCCTCTCTCGTTGCTTTGGCGTTTGTGATTGAAGGTATGCACAGCGCCGGCAGGAACGTGAGGATAGTATGGTTCGAGAGATAGGGCGTGATTCATGACTTCACGCATTGTACGATACTGATGAACGGCTACATGCGTATGGATGGCAGGGCGTAGTCTACCTTCAAACCTTCTTGCTCAACTCGCTACATCAGGTAAATAGGCCCTAGCCAATTTAGAGAGTCGGTTGAATTCGGCGAAGTACTTTTTAATTGTTATGCTGCCTTGTCTCAGTTGCACGAACTCGTTCTCCATTTGACGTTATATTGGAGGGGGTACGAACTCCTCTTCGAACGTGGCATGAAAAGTCGTCCACGAGATCGCCTCCTCTCCGTGATCAAATTAGAGAAATCGTTGATGTACGTCCCACCAATCGTGCGCGTTGAGGCGGAGCTGTAGTTACGCGCAGGCGACGCACTTCTCTTCGGGGACCTCTAGCAGAGCGAAGTGATCTTTAAGTTCGGCCAACCAATCTAGAGCTACGACTGGGTCCTTAGTCCCATTGAATGGGGTATTGCAGACTTTCTTGAAGTGGCCAAAGTCGAAGGCAGTCAGGTCCATCGTCCTTGGAATTTGTGGCGTCTCTACTTCAAGCGCGGGCTATTCCACCAGAGTCGGCGCTCTTGCTGTGGAATGGTTGGAAGCCAAAGTCTGAACGATCTGTTGTAGGGCATCCACCTGCTTCTGTTGGACTGAGAATCGTGCTTCTATATTGTCTTGAAACTTGAGCTGACTCTCTTCCGCCCGCTTCTCGGCCCGTTAATAGCGAGCCTCGTCCCTTTGTTGGTTTGCCTCCAACATCTGCAACATTTGCTAGATGGGATCGATGCTTGGCACGGCTTGCTGGCTCTCTGAACTTTCCGAAGTGCCCGAACTACTTCCTTGGCCTTGCATTTCGTCCGGTACTTGTGCTACAGATTGCGCTGGAGCCATTCCTTCAAAAGAAGGTAAATTACATTAGGATCATAATGTATTATGGACTTATTGCATGAACTTATCTCATTTTGGCCTAGCGAGTTCAATAGTTCGCACAGGAATTTGATCGTTAAAGGAACTTTTCCAGCACGAAGTCTAAGGAACTTGAATCTGTGCTCTGATACCACTATGTCACGACCCGATTCCGTAGAATCGTTGAGACGTCCCCCGAATCGTGACCGCCGTGCGGTCCTGGGGTTGCGCCCGCACAAGACTTTAATAATTTGCATAGCAAGCATATATTCAGAGTACGCAGATAAATTAAAACACAGATTTGAAACATGGAAAAGTTCTTTTTATTGATAATGAACATCTATTACAAACTCCTGAACAAGTCAGCTAATATGCCGCATGGGATTACAAAAGTGTTGACTCAAAATGAGATAGCAGTCCTGTACATTATATCCCTTTACTAAACTTTAAAAGATATAGACCTCCAGGCTGGAGGATAGCTTTGCCACGGAGCTGCATTTGTGTATGAAGAGTTGCAAGCTCCTGTCTTCAAAATGCTTCAAGGGGCGCGGTGAAGATGCGCCAACAGCTGGACTGGATCGGGAAGACGACTTCGACTCCTCTCTCAGTTCGCCTTTGTACGGAGAACCTGTTTCAACGAGGTTCAGCATGTCGAAACATAATGGTGAAGGCGAGCTAATCGAGCTATACCAATCAACACGTTATTTTAATAAAGCATGCATATTTGTGGGTTTCTATCTTGCCTTAGTTCATTTACAAGTAAGCAGCATATTGAATTTACTAAAATAAACGTGCCACCGTTCGATGGATTTTACCTGCCCGTCTGAATTTTCTGCACAATACTTACTATGCCTTCCCTGCCACGAAGACACAAGTTAGTTTGCAACAGGTTTAAATATACACGATGATCACTGACATGGTTGCCATAGTTGTCACGTCCCAGTCCCAATAATACGTAGGACTAGAACACGTAAGCATGCCAGCCGCATGGATATGGCAACTCCAATATATGAAAACCATAACCTATACGTACGCCGTAATATAAATATAAACTCACATGTGGTATATATAATATCACAAGTCACAGATATGCTAATCTCATCCACACAACAAGTCATAGGAAAGAAATACTAAACTTGAATAAGGAGTCTGAAATATCCAAAATAATAGTCAGGTGGAGACAAATCCACTACCAATGACTATACCCAAAACTAAAATGAGAGAGGAGTACAAAGTCTCCAATATAAAATAATGTGAAGACAGAAGTGTACCAGCTAAAAAGAATCCATCGCTAGATGTACTCAAAGATGCTCAGAAGGTAAGAACTCATCGGCAGAAAGTAATGCGTCAGGTCCAGGCCCGTACTCCTGTAAATACTCAAGAGCAGATACACCTGGCAGAGGACCAGGTCCTCAGAGGGACGTAACAAGATACAGAAAAGCGAGCCAACTTGAATACAGTAAACATGCATATAATTTGAAAATAAATAAGTAAGTTGTACAAGACAATCTATATGAATGCAAATGAGGATAACTTTTCGACGTATGGGCATAGGTAGGCTACTCGATCTAATCCTCACAACTCATACGCTCGTCAGTGGACATCATCAGCCAACATACCTCTGGGGTAGCGACCCTCGGACTCCATCAATCGACATACCTCTGGGGTAGCGACCATCGGATACGACCATCATAGTGCGTGCTAGTGACTATGGTTTACCAGAGTGGTTAAAAGCCATACGCCTAATGATTGTCCTCTATGATACTAAGTGTCAAGTGTGTGTCAACATATCTAATATATAGTAATGACTGAAATGAACTACATATGCAATAAATAAACAAAATTGTAATAAATATACAGAAATATACTAAGCATATAAAATACTGTAAACAATTTGGCAAGGTATCTTGCCTGGTAAGAAAGCTGCAAGGTGTACAGTCCAGAAGTCAAACGCACAGGATCAAAAGCTATGGCCGTAGAACAAATGTCTCTGGATGCTGAAATAAATATCACCAACGTTCCCAGAATAAGCAAAATAGCTAAAAAGTACTTTCCTTTCGTCCAATTTGGATACAGGGGCAAAACGATAATTTCGGGTAAAAGTGGGGTCCACATATGGCCCACTTTGTACCGAAAAGTGTGCCAAGGGTAACAATCTCTAAATAGGATAAACTATAGGTTAAACAACTCCAAATGTCAATACGAACCCAACGGTATGTCCAAATGTGGATTCCGATGGACCGAACACAATTTTGTCCAAAAAGTCAACTGTGGGGCCCGCCAATTGGCAATTTGGTCAACCGTCTCAGAATAGCGTGAAAATTGGGTCACAGGACCAGCGCGTTACCACGAGTTCAGTGGCATAAGTTTCGTCGTAATCTGACAAGCATGCACAAAATAAGTGCGAGTTCCACAAAAGTTATGATACGGGGTGTGTCCGCGGATACGGCCTGATTCTGGCGCGCAAATACGTCCGAATCAGTTTCCACGAATTTTTACGTCTCCGGTTATGCTACGTGCACCGTTCGGTACACTTGGTACACGGCAGGGCGGTCCCGTTTGGCGGGGCGCGCTCCGTTTCCCAACTTTTGGAAATCTAGAAAAAGTGGGTTCGTGGGATTTTGTGACAAATTTAATTCTGTCCACAGCAGTTAATAATCTAAGGTTATTTAACAGAAAATAAACTAGGTCATGTGGTCTATGCATACTAAAAATAATCATCGAATTTGGATCTCTGTAGTGGGAGATACGAACTCGGCAACATGGGTGGTCACCACAGTTTTCTGCGATTTCAGAATTTGGTCTGCTTGTGCCAACTTGGGAGCTATTTTCACCTATGGGTACACGTTGTTCGAGGTCTGCTATCATACAAATATGGGAGAGGGTTAAGGGGTGAGCATACCGGTGAAGACGGAACGGCGTTTGGTTGAGCGAGTCGACGGGAAGCAACTCCGGAACGAAGGTACCTCGTGTGAGAATCTGCAGTGCGCGGGGTCGGGGTCGTCGGGATTGGTTTAGACGGCCTGGCGGGGTTCTCTGGCTGCGATGGCGGCTCTAGATGAGAAGAGGAGGGTCTGAAGATTTTAGGTTAGGGTTTTATGAAAGATAAATATATATATATATATATATATATATATATATATATATATATATATATATATATATATATATATATATATATTGAATAGGAAATAGGGAGAGCGGATGGTTCGGTCCACGTGCAAAGGGGGGGAAGAAACTTGGCTCCTGTGCTTGGTCGTGGGAATTTGCTAAGTGGTTTTGCTTTGTTTGCTTATAAGTTGCAAGTTGCTAACTTGCTTTAAGTTGCTTAAGGAGTGGTTGTGGTTATTAATAAGTTTATTAGTATTAGTTTATTAATAATTCTTTTCTTTCTTTCTTTTTCTTCTTCTTAATTATATATATATATATATATATATATATATATATATATATATATATATATATATATATATATATATACTCATAAGAAATTTATAGATTAGAATAATGCACACCGTTAGACTAACAACTGCTCAAGGGGTCTCCTACATGGAATAAATTCCGAAAAATTCCTGATGGTTCCATAAATCCTCTAAGTGCCCGAACACCTAAAATAAAAATTATTAAAAATCTATTTCTCCTATTTAGCCAATAATTACTACAATTAAATTAATAATTAATAAATAAAAAAGGTATATACAATTTTTTTTGAAAAAGGGGTTTTACATAGTGGACGTAGCCGAGGACAAGGATAGCATGCTACGAGAGTACACGATTGCGCTGCAAGCTATCCTGTCCCGAACACGATGACTACACACGAGTTCGCCCGGATCGGATCGGTGCCAGTGCCCCAGCGACCGTCCGCAGAACCAATATCTTGTGCACAAGTTGTCCATGATCGAACACGATTAACAAGTTAACAAGTCATGCATTTGATGCAACACGAGTGCAAGAACACGAGTACACGACAAGCAGTATTGCATGATTTATTTTGCATAGCCTCCCTGAACAATTATGCATATACAAGATGTGATCTATACTTAGCAAGGTTTATCGAACATTTACACGAACAAGCATACTATAAGATAATATTTCACATGTTTGATTGACAAGCAATATAACCAAGTCTATTCTCTTTTATCTTGGTTTCTTTTATTATTACTTGGTATCGGTTGATCGGGGCAAAGAAGAATGCAGATTTATTAGATGTGAAGCATGGAAGCAGGGCTAGCTAATCGGGTTGGTAGCCACTCACTTAGATTGTCGGAAGGGAGAAGGAAAGAGGCGCTTTACGACTCCGCTCGCAAGCCGCCTACTGCTCGTTCACCTGCATTACGAACAGCTCGATCAATACCTCTTCCTCTTTTCCAATCTCAGAATTGAAGTGCAGTTCAATGAACGAAAATAATGAAAACCATCGAAACCGTTCAAGGAAAACAAGCAAATCCCAAAACCAACTCAAAGCACGAAAGCAACAAGCGACATCAAAAACTGAGATAATAAAAGATAGCAGCGGAGAGGTCCCTCCTGACTCTGCCGCTAAGTCGATCCCGGGGGCACGGTCCACTGAATAAGGGAATCGATTCCGAAGAAACAAATCCATAACGAGGACGAGTTCTTAATTCAATCTATCCCGATCGAACGATACCGACTTGTGTTTCTTAGCCGCGCTCTCCACACCGGGAGAACGTGGCGCTACAATACCCACCCTATTATTGGCACTTGACATCTTGGTTTTACACATTACCTAGTTCTAATACACAATATCTTAGTACCATAACCAATATCTTATCCTCCTAGATACTTACCCAACTAAATCTAATACTAATACTTGATACCCAATAGGATACCTTACGCAAGCCCCAATACTCACTTACCCTCACTCATGATTCTTGAATGTCATGGTACCAATATCCTCATGGTACCCAAGTATCACACTAGTACCTTGCCCCAAACTCTAATATATTGACACATAACTTACCTATACTTGGCTCACTTGATAACCACTTGTATCACTACTAACACATACACTAACTAACACATATTACCTAATACTTATATATATCATACATATACATGACAATATATGATACATACACTCACTTGATATTCATACTACCTATGCTCATATGATACACAAAATGCCTATATCGAATAGTCAATTTTTTACTTGTAACTAATAATGCACCTATTAGACCTATTCAATAAAGTATAGGGTTAAAGTATGTCCTAGCTCTTCAAATCTAATTTTTGAAACTTTAAACGGATCACATTTTCGTGTCCGAAAGCTCCCAGAATCGCAAAATCACTGAAACACATTTTCTTTTCGAATACTTGGCACTCAAACTGTTTTATAGGAAGCTCTAGAACGTATTTGGCCTATTAAGTTATATATTTGGAAATTTAACTTCGATATGGTTCTTTTATAAAAAATAAAAGATTAATCAGAGTTCTGAGTTTGGAGTTATGGCATTTCTAATTTACTATGACTCCTAAAAATGAGGCTGAAAACTATGACAAATTTTGGTTATTTTGGACAAAAGAACACATGTATACACCCAATATGCCAAATCTACCTATACGTATCATGGCATTGTTTGTGGTATTAAATGAAAGAACAAAATGTATATAATACGAGGTTTGCACGAAATCCGCCTTCTTTAGTTTACAAACAAACTTGTACGATCATATACGAGGATGTAGGAGTACAATTTATTTAATCTGGATAGATGATTGCTATAGGTGTCTGATCTGCAGTCGATCACTTTAGCCCTTGGACTACACGATGGTGAAGAAGTGCCATGGAAGACGGAAAGTAGCTTCGTAGGTGGCGAAAGAGGATGGATGCACGATGCCAATGTCGTCGATCGCTACTCTTTGCCTGAGCTCTGGATGCTTCTCTCTCTCTCTCTCAAAGACTCTTCGATCTCTCCTCAATCTCCAATGTTTCGACCCGTGGTTCGATCTCTTTGGAGGTTCGACCTTGTTCGATTTTTAAAGTCTTGACCTGTTCCTCTGTTGATAGAGGTCTCTATTTATAAAGTTTTGGTGACAGTGACCACTCAATCGGTGCGGAAACCGAGTAGTGGAAAGTACAGCACCCTTTTACACAACGGTTAAAATAACCAAAGCCTGTGTATAGATGACGTTTTGAATGAGCGTGTGACGCGGGTCCAACTAAAAGACAAAATGCGTATAATCGCTACGAAGATCACGGCGTAGAAGCCACATAGGTAGGTATCCCCCGTGTAGAAGAGGTTTGGCGTAGAAGCCAATGTCTGTCACCATGGCGTAGAAGCCAAGTAGGCATAGAAGCCGAGTAGGCGTAGAAGCCTGATGGCATAGAAGCCGAATAAGCACAGAAGGCCGAATGAGCATAGAAGCCGAACGAGCATAGAAGCTGACGAATGAGCATAGAAGCCGAACGAGCATAGAAGTTGTATGGGCGTAGAAGCCACTGCGTAACGTGCCAGAGTGGTCGTAGGGGCCTGGCAGTCACAAAAGCTGAATGGGCATAGAAGCTGAAGTAATGTGGACGTCTTTAGCCAAAATCACGGCTCTTGTAGATATAATCAAATCTCTCGCATTAAATGCAGAGATCCGCCATCATCATTAATTGTCGAGGCGTGTTCCGAAGGCCTGCCACCGTTCTGAGCATTCGGTGCAGAGACGTGCCTCGAGCCCTGTACGAAGAGCAGCTTTTGACGTGGCAGTCTGTTTGTCTTCCGCGGAGCGTAAACAGTTTGCGTTCGCCTGTGTAAAACAAGGCAGCGTATCCCCTTGTATGCGTAAAAGCAGTCTCCGCTGAGGGAATGTCAGTAAACGATAGTTTTAATCAAATCTTCTGCATTAAATGCAGAGATCCGCCATCATACTGTGGGGCGCGTCCTGAGTGGTCTGCCATCTTTCCAGTCGTCGTCTGGGTAGCAGTGTATCACTTTTTTGTCAAGAGTCAGATGTCAGGTTCACTGCGTGACTTGATAGGTTCATTTTGGGGAAGACGAAGCGTTCCTCGTACGCTTTAACGCTGCTATGAAAGTGGATGAGTTTTACGCCATGGAGGCGATGAAGCACCCCGTATACGCTGAAGCGGCCTGGACATACTGCATTTACGCGGATGGTCCCATCATATTTTACGTCGTGCTCAGCGGAAAAGCTCTATTGCACTCTTGATGGCCTTGAGGTCCCCTGCTTACGCTGCCCTACATCACCATGTTGCGTAGAGCTATCCAGCATATTTTTCATGCTTCTACAAGACCCCCTTCAAAGCTTTCAAATTTCTTCGAAATTTGGAACGCTTTGAATGAAGCATGAACCGCTCCTCGTAACTCGAAACATTTCTGAATGGAGCGTTTGAAACGGTCGATGCTGACTTTATGGCAGATTTATTGGGGACAGGTTTGACCTCTCTCGCCTATAAAAGGCCGAGGAGTTTAACCTGTTCTTCCCGTATTCCTTTCGCCACGCAAGGATGATCGCCGGAGTCCGTCGGGTTGATCTGAGGAAGAAAAAGACCATGTTCTTCCAGCATGTAAGGAGCCAAAAAAGATGGCATCTTCGAGCAAGTCTCATCTGCAATGATGGATCATGGAAGGATATCATAGCCTCCCTTGCTCGGGATAATCATCAACTTTGCTGTAAAGTCTGAATGAGTGCAGCTTCGACACGTCTGATTCTTTACGCCGACTCTGTTTAGAAAGAGTGCTAGGTCCTGTCCTATCTTTTACGCATAACTAGAGATGCGTAGAAAGCCGTTGTAGCATTCGAGTTTTTGAACCGTCCTGCTATTTTTTTAGGAGTGAGAAACCGCGTAGAATTCTGAACTGCTGCTTCTGATGAACAGAATTCCTTTGTTCAGATATCATCTTCAAGAATGTTTTCTCAAAAATCCCTTAGAACAGGGTCGAGAAATGGCTGTCAAACTGAGTTGCTATCTTGATAGATAAAATATTCAGACTGGAGTCTGGATGAACTTCGAATCGACCCATAAAGAAGAGTAATTTTTTAATGTTGAACTCTGTATGCTTCGGGTACTTGGGATATCTTGAGGTCAAGAACGAGTATCCTCTGTGTGAACTCTTTGCAATTGACCGCTTTTGAGGACTGTTCAGATGTACGCATGATCTGGCCTGCGTATCCTTCAGATGTGCGGGAAGTCATGGAGCGTAAAATCATTAGTCTGCAGCTTCTGAGCATAAACTAAACACCATCGAGCGTGAAATCATAGACTTGTAGTTCCTGAGCGTGAAGTCGTAGGTTTGTAGCCTTTCGAGCATAAAAGCTACTGAGCACAAAGGCATCTGGGCGTAAAACCTGACTTGTAGTCGTCGAACATAAAGCCGTAGATTCGTAGCTGTCGAGCGTAGAAAGCTCCTTAGCGTAGAACTGTAGATTTGTAGCTTCTGAAAAGAAAATTTTTTCGAGCGTGAAGTCGCAGATCTGTTGCTTCTGAGCGTAAACTAAGCGCCACCGAGCGTGAGATCATCAATTTGTTATCTGCTGGCATGAAGTCGTAGGATTGTGGCCTCTCGAGCAAAAAAGCTACCGAGCACAAAGGCATCCAGGCGTAAAACCATACACTTATAGCTTGCGAGCGTGAAACCGTAGATCTGTTTCTGTCGAGCGTAGAAAGCTCCTTAGCGTAAGAACTGCTGACCTGTTTTACGCGAAAAAAGTTTTTGAATTCGCTGACTGTCCGCCTTCTCTGAATAATAGGCTGACGTAGGACCCAATCATAACCGAATATTTAATTAGGAGATTTGGTTCGGGGTCCGAGGAGTCCATCCGAACTCTATATATATCCCGAGTTTTCTGAGAGAAAAACTTTTCATCCGTCTTCTGCGAAAGAAAGCCTCCGACTGTTCGAGCTCTTCTCCGAGTCTTCTCTGAGTCTTCAAAGTTTCCAGTAATGGCCTCTAAGCAATCCTCCTCCTCTAAGGGAAAGAAGATTGATTCCTCTTCTCGTTCTTCTGCCCAAGCAGGAGTGCCTCCGGTTGGGCAAGACGAACCTCATTCTGAGCAGAGCATCCTACCGACGAGCAGTACACCCGGTCTGAAAGGTAGAGCTTTTCAGGAATTTGCTATTGATAGGAGCCATTAGTAGGTCTCTATTAGGCTGGGCTAACCTGTAAGCGCCGTCTGCAATCATATAAGGACATTCCCATTTCTTTATGATTGTTTGTACGGATTTTGTACCAGAGGTAATATGGACGTAGTACGATACCGTATTTGTTGAGGACTTTCCACTGGGAGAATTTTTGGTGGACCTATTATTCGTTGCGTACATTAAGTGCAAATAATAAGTTTGGGACAAGCCCTGCCAGAGGTAATATGGACATGGCATTTTTTATGGACTCAACACCACTGGCGTACTTAGAGTTAAGTACGGGTTCTAAGTTGAGGTGACAACCGATATCAGAGGTAATATAGACATGATAATCGATGGCCGAATTTTAAGAAGGTTTGTTCAGAGGAAATATGAACATGACAAAACTCCCTAGGTGGTGACTCTATCGGGGATAGAGGTACACATTTGCTCAGAGGTAATATGGACATGGCAGTTTTTGTGGACTCAACACCACTGGCGTACTTAGAGTTAACTACGGGTGCTAAGTTGAGATGACAAACGATATCAGAGGTAATATGGACATGATAATCGATGGCCGAATATAGAAAGGTTTGTTCAGAGGTAATATGAACATGACAAACTCCCTGGGTTGTGACTCTATCGGGGATAGAGGCATACATCTGCTCAAAGGTAATATGGACATGGCAGTTTTTGTGGACTCAATACCACTGGCGTACTTAGAGTTAAGTATGGGTGTTAAGTTGAGATGACAATCGATATCAGAGGTAATATGGACGTGATAATCGATTAGCCGAATTTAGGAAGGTTTGTTCAGAGGTAATATGAACATGATAAACTCCCTGGGTTGTGACTCCATCGGGGATGGAGGTACACATCTGCTCAGAGGTAATATGGACATGGCAGTTTTTGTGGACTCAACACCACTGGCGTAATTAGAGTTAAGTACGGGTGCTAAGTTGAGATAAAAAATGATATCAGAGGTAATATGGACATGATAATCGATGGCCGAATTTAGAAAGGTTTGTTCAGAGGTAATATGAACATGACAAACTCCCTGGGTTGTTACTCTATCAGGGATAGAGGCATACATCTGCTCAGAGATAATATGGACATGGCAGTTTTTGTGGACTCAACACCACTGGCGTACTTAGAGTTAAGTACGGGTGTTAAGTTGAGATGGCAATCGATATCAGAGGTAATATGAACATGATAATCGATAGCCAAATTTAGGAAGGTTTGTTCAGAGTTAATATGAACATGACAAACTCCCTAGGTGGTGACTCTATCGGGGATAGAGGCATACATCTGCCCAGTGGTAATATAGACATGGCAGTTTTTGTGGACTCAACACCACTGGCGTACTTAGAGTTAAGTATGGGTGCTAAGTTGAGATAACAAATGATATCAGAGGTAATATGGACATGATAATCGATGGTCGGACCAGAATAGTTTGTTTAGAGGTAATATGAACATGACAAAACTCAGTTGGGGAGATAACGAAATATTTGAATCAATAGTTTAGAGGTAATATGAACTTGAACCCATGTCCGAAAAATTCACTATAGAGTGATTTTCTTGAGTGGGGATAGACCTGAAGAATCCACTGGGGAAACTTTAGAGATTCATCATCTGGTATTTTCTTGAGGGAGCAAATTGTCACATCAAAGTGAAATCAATTTGTAGTGATCGTCTCCTTGTTTACAGATGCAAAGTGATGACTTTGGCCTCGATCAACTCCTGAATCCTCCTTTTCAATATGTAGCATGCCTTTGTAGGATAATGAATATACCGATGAAAGAGACAATAATCTGGGTTATCGACTCTGTCATCCCTCTCAGGATATCTGATATTGGGTAGCGGAAGTTTGTTTTCCTTCATCAACATATTGAATATTTTACTAATGTAATCTTCATCGAAGGAGAAAGTCCCCTTCGGCCTTCGGGCTCCCGATACCTGAGTTTTACGATCTTCTGGGAAGATCGTCGTCATTGCATCATCTTCAGACTTAGAGAGGATTCTACCCCCAGCTTTGGATGTGGTCCAGTTTTGTCGAGGGAGACTACCCCCAGACTTGTCGTTGCATTCGTCCACAAAAGTTGCTTTAAAAGGCCGTGCTTCTGGTTGTGCAGGATCAGACTCTCGAGGTTGTGAGTTTGCAAGAGATATAGTATAACCCAACCCAAAATGAGCTTGTTGACAGTAAAAATTATCCTACAACGGTATTCGTCTGCCTTTTCCATAGTTGAGGCCTTGTTTTAACCTCAAATCATAACCCATGTTTCGTATAATTTTTAAAGCCTGTGGGCTGTACCTGTGGATTTGCATTTTGCCACCCTCAGGCTCGCGAAATTCTTCCTGTACAATCGGGCTGGTCCGCATGCGACCGAAGACTATTGGATGCTGGTCGTCCCGAGTTGGAGGAATAATAAAGATAGAATCTTCATGTGGCCCACCCGTCATGACGATATTAGATGTTGATGCATTTTCCCACAAGATCTTCCCATGCTTGACCGTTAGGGGAATTGAAGTCTATTTATGACTCTCGTCTTTGCGTTTCTGGATCAGATAATCCCGCAGGTCAGGAGGAGTTACAGAAGAAGAAGATGATGGCTTGTTCCTCCTGTTCCCATTGGTTGGCATGCGGACGATGGGGACCATAGTCTTCCTTGTGCCACCCATTGTCACGACCCGCACCCGGAATTTGGGCATGAGTCGTGGGTACGTCCAGCCTACGCCGCAGCATCGGCGGTAGAATGCTGTCTAGGTCTCCACATATAATATATCCTGTCAATAGTCTCAACTCCGTATGGAGGACAATGATAAATAATCCACAGTTCTATGATATACTCAATCACAAGCTAATAGAAAATAATGGCACGATGAGAATAGAAAAGAGTTCTATTAAAAGCCAACCACAATAAGTCCAACTCAAAACTTGGGTCTAGATGACCTCACAAAATCACAGAATAATAAATACAACTCAGTCTCAGTCTAGAACAATAAATGTAGAAAAATAATCTAAGAATTTGCAGGTAAGGTCTCCTCTAGGATAGGCAACTCCTCTGGGGTTTCTGGAGTGAAATCTCCCTCTAATCCTGGGCCGTAATGAGTGGGGCAAAGATCCTCCAGGTCCTCTGAAAAATGTTATCCAGTCAGGATTGGAGCGAAGCACAAGCACTAACAGCAGTTTCATTAAATTGACAAAGACTATAAACAGTGTAAGAAATACAAGATGGAAATAAATGCTGGAAATGTAAAGTACTGGAGAAAAATAGAAATAGGCAATAGAGCATCTAGCAATGAACAATAGACAGTGAATGCTAGAACAAGTGAATCTGAATAATAGACATCTAGCTAAGTGTTTGAATTATCAGTTTATTATGTGATCGGCTTGGGACTTGATCAGGCTGGATATATATGATTAGCTATGATTCTTGTAGGTCAGGCTAACCATATAGCTAGCTATGATGCATGTAGTGGTCAGGCTAATCATATATAACAGCTATGATGCATGTAAATGGTCAGGCCACACCCGACGTGAGAAGTGGGGTGAGCTATGATGCATGTAAAGGTTTGGATATGATCACATAATCTACTAATAGTTCCCCATCCCCCAGTTAGCACGATGGATTCCAATCATGACTCCTCATAATGGGGATCTAGGGTGCTAACCCGTGTATCCATAGTGTCGGAATCAAGTATGTAATACAACTGCATTATAGAAATAATCAACAATGAAAACTGTCAGAGAATGTACTCGCCTGTGGTCCTGAGCAAAGGGTGAGGATCGATGTCCAAAGTGGGATCACAATGACCTATTTGTGGAATATAATGTCAGATACTGAATTTAAAGGAATTAACATGCTTAATTAAATAAAAAAAATGAGGCCTCTAGGTCAATTCTGTGGTTTACTGATCAGTACTAGGTTATACTAGATAAACTAGGTCCACACTAAGGTTTAGGTCCAAAACTAGTTAATTAATCTCTAGGGTCACTAACTAATGAAAATAATATAAGTAATATGATACTCTATACACATTGGTCTATAATAACTAACACTTATGTCTTAACTGTCATAGACATACTTATATACTACCTTAACTGCTACTTGAGTTCCCAATCTTGTACTGTACTCTATTGGTTGACTGAAGAGTAATACCTAATACATAGACACTGAGACACAAGACTATATACTAAACTGAATTACTGCTCACACACAGACACACCTAGCTACACACACATAATACACTGAGATACACAGAATCTATGCTGAAACTGAAAAGAACCTGGGGAAATCACTCCACAGTGAGGCACAAGCCACTGATACCTCATAGATACATAATTATCACTGAACACACACTACACAGATCTGGATACTGATACCAATAGACACTTAAGTATTGGACTGAAACTCCTTACTGAGAATGAGAACTCCACATACCTAATATCTAGACACACTAAGACACAGGTTCACAGTCTGAATAGTTCAAACTTACACAGGTTCTCACACTCACACACTCACACAAGTCTCAGACATATAGGCATACATACTGGCACACACTGGGTAGGAACTCACACACACTGTGCAGCATTCCCTCACACACCCCAGGTATAATTTAAAACTGGCTGATACTAAGCTACATACCTACACATCACTGAAACCCAATTCCCTGCACACACACTCTCACCACAGACACTCTAATACAAACACAGGTATCACTCAAGTATCTCACAGTTATTTACACACTACACTCTCTAACTGATCTCAACTCCCAATACACTGCACACACAAAATCCTAACTGACACACAGGCTAGACACTAGCTACTGATACACTAAAAACTGCACAGTACACACACGTTCCTCACCCTGATATTGGGATACACACAGACCCACACAGAAACACACACAGGATTCACACTGCACACAGGCACAGGAAATGCTAAGACACACTGATTTCTGATACACTAATCTCAGACATTCACACACACTGAAAATTACTGATACATAATTCCTACCAATAACACCCCTACCATCTACACAGGTATCTAATACCTACACTGTACAACACTCCCCAGGCCCGACTGCACAGGAATCCCTAAATACATTCATACACAGCACAAAACCGTAGGTATACAACTACACACATATATATATATATGTATACAAATCAGGGTTCCTTAGAACTAGGTCAAAATTAGGTATTCCCTCCCATGGAGCATTTCACCAAACACATAATGTGCAAAAACGGATTCCACATCAAGAACTCCAAAAATACCCAAACCTAAACCCTAAATCGAAATCAATATTATAGGTAGGAGATGTAATCATGTATACTTGCAAACCCTTAGGATTAGGGTTCCTGAAATTGGGAAAAAATCCACGTATGAACACAAAACCCTAGTTCCTCCTAGATCTCCATGTAGAAACCCTAAAATCAAAATCTAAACCTCAGGGTGGGTTCCTAATGGGCATTAACAACAGAAATCAGAGATTAAAAGAATAAAATAGGGTTTTACCTAAGGAGATGGCTTCTTCAATGGAGGTTCTTCTTCTCCAAGGCTTCTAGATCCAACCCCTTGCTTTTCTTTGCTTTGGAGGAGGAAAGTGAATTCCTAGGGCTTGAGATTCTGAAAATTGTGGGAGGGAATGGTTTTTCTTTGATGGAGGCTAGGTTTAGGTTTTCTTCATGAAGGAAGAGGGGATTCCCTTTTATATTAAAACCAAGCTAGGGTTTCTAATGCAAAGTTTTAAGTTAAACCCCCAAGTTAGGTCATGAAAAACCTAATTAACTAGGGTTTAGTAAATTTTAGGGTTTGAGGTCCAACCTAAAGTTTGAATTCTAGGGTTTCCCTAGAATTGGGTTTTCAAATAGGGTTAGCCATACTGACTTCTAGGGT
Source organism: Iris macrosiphon (assembly GCA_036927795.1). Taxonomy (NCBI): domain Eukaryota; kingdom Viridiplantae; phylum Streptophyta; class Magnoliopsida; order Asparagales; family Iridaceae; genus Iris; species Iris macrosiphon. Next base: position 112,963,012 of record JAYESA010000019.1, on the reverse strand, counting down.
TTGACCTAACCCAACACAACCAACATCAAATAAATAGTTTTTTAAAAACTCAGCAGATTAATTAAACACATAATTATTCAAAATAGTGAAATTACCCAAATGTCCTTATCTGGAAAAGTGGTAGTGACACCCGTATACGACAGATTGGCCATCTGGGTGGCAGATAATCCCCGAGGAGCGTGTCTTTCCGTCAATCGAGCCTTCTGTACGCTTAGGGACTTTGCCTGACATAATTTGGAGCTTCGCCCTGGTTGGCGTAAGGCTGAGGATGTCCTCAGGCGGCTATCAGCTTCTCGCGTAATTTGGAGGGCGGGTAGATTATTCCCTTGTTGGCATGAATGCCGAGAAGTTAAGTAGCTCGCCGCTTGCTTTCCCTTGCGGAGATCATGGGTGTCATCTGGTTCCCCGTAGAGGTCAGATGTTGTCTTACACGGGAAGCGTGCTTTGTACTTCCGATTTGGCACTGAGGCATCATCAGAAGTTTTGTCTATTCTGCCACGGACGGGAGACTGGTTTCTACGCGTAGAGCGCAGTGGAGACCTCTGGGTTAGCACTGAGGCTTTGCCGGAAGTTTTGTCTGTATCGCGCGTAGCGGGAGACTGGTTTCTACGCGTAGAGCACAGTGGATACTTCTGGGTTAGCGCTGAGGCTTTGCCCGAAGTTTTGTCTGTACCGCGCATAGCGGGAGACTGGTTTCTATGCGTAGAGCGCAGTGGATACTTCTGGGTTAGCGCTGAGGCTTTGCCCGAAGTTTTGTCTGTACCGCGCGTAGCGGGAGACTAAATTTTACGTGCAGGGCACGGAGGGAGCAATGCTACAACCTCATTGGTCGGAGAGATCGGAGAGTCCACAGGAATGGTAGAGGATGTCTTGGGCATCCAGACCTTGCGCAGCTTCCTGTTGTTTTGTACACAGAGAGAGTGAGAGCTACCCCTCGTTCGAAGCATGTCTTCGTAGGCAGACTGGTCGAACTGGACGACCAGTGTCTTCTTCACGGATCCCACGGATACCGCATCGTATTGAGCAATCGCTTCCTCATCAAAAGAGAAAGATGTCCCCAGCAGAGTCGTCATCTTGTTTGTGGTATTAAACGAAAGAACAAAATGTATATAATACGAGGTTTGCACGAAACCCGCCTTCATTGGTTTATAAACAAACTTGTACAATTTGATCCTATACGAGGATGTGGGAGTACAATTTATTTAATATGGATAGATGATTGCTATAGGTGTCTGATCTGCAGTCGATCACTTTAGCCCTTGGACTACACGATGGTGAAGAAGTGCCGTGGAAGACGGAAAGCAGCTTCGTAGGTGGCGAAAGAGGATGGATGCACGATGCCAATATCGTCGATTGCTACTCTTTGCCTGAGCTCTGGATGCTTCTCTCTCTCTCTCAAAGACTCTTCGATCTCTTCTCAATCTCTAATGTTTCGACCCGTGGTTCGATCTCTTTGGAGGTTCGACCTTGTTCGATTTTTAAAGTCTCGACCTGTTCCTCTGTTGATAGAGGTCTCCATTTATAGAGTTTTGGTGACAATGATAACTCAATCGGCGTGGAAACCGAGTAGTGGAAAGTACAGCACCCTTTTACACAACGGTTAAAATTACCAAAGCCTGCATATAGATGACCTTTTGAATGAGCTTGTGACGCGGGTCCAACTAAGGGACAAAACGCGTATAATCGCTACGAAGATCACGGCATAGAAGCCACGTAGGTAGGTATCCCCCGTGTAGAAGAGGTTGGCGTAGAAACTAATGTCTGTCACCATGGCGTAGAAGCCAAGTAGGCATAGAAGCCGAGTAGGCGTAGAAGCCTGATGGCATAGAAGCCGAATAAGCACAGAAGGCCGAATGAGCATAGAAGCCGAACGAGCATAGAACCTGACGAATGAGCATAGAAGTCGAACGAGCATAGAAGCTGAATGGGCGTAGGAGCCGCTGTGTAACGTGCCAGAGTGGTCGTAGGGGCCGAGCAGTTACAAAAGCTGAATGGGCGTAGAAGCCGAGGTGATGTGGACGTCTTTAGCCGAAATCATGGCTCTTGGAGATATAATCAAATCTCTCGCATTAAATGCAGAGATCTGCCATCATCATTAATTGCCGAGGCGTGTTCCGAAGGCCTGCCACCGTTCTGAGCATTCGGTGCAGAGACGTGCCTCGAGCCCTGTACGAAGAGCAGCTTTTGACGTGGCAGTCTGTTTGTCTTCCGCGGAGCATAAATAGTTCGTGTTTGCCTGTGTAAAACAAGGCAGCGTATCCCCTTGTATGCGTAAAAGCAGTCTCCGCTGAGGGGATGTCAGTAAACGACGGTTTTAATCAAATCTTTTGTATTAAATGCAGAGATCCACCATCATACTATGGGGCGCGTCCCGAGTGGTCTGCCATCTTTCCAGCCGTCGTCTGGGTAGCCGTACAGCACTTTTTTGTCAGGAGTCAGATGTCAGGTTCACCGCGTGACTTGACAGGTTTATTTCGGGGAAGACGAAGCGTTCCTCGTACGCTTTAACGCTGCTATGAAAGCGGATGAGTTTTACGCCATGGAGGCGATAAAGCACCCCGTCTACGCTGAAGCGTCCTGGACATACTGCATTTATGCGGATGGTCCCATCATATTTTATGTTGTGCTCAGCGGAAAAGCTCCGTTGTACTCTTGATGGCTTTGAGGTCCCCTGCTTATGCTGCCCTGCATCACCATGTTGCGTAGAGCTATCCAGCGTATTTTTCATGCTTCTACAGGCGTATCATGATACGAACTCCATATATCAAAATTTGGATACAAGAACACCTTCACACCATTAAATAAACATCAATAGTCCTTATTAGGACACAATACACACACTCAATGCACACAATTGGATTTTTTACCAAATTAAGCCCCAAAATTATAACACCAACTTAGATCTACCAATTTGATGGTTTTTAGTTTCTAGATCTACCATTAGAAAGTTAAATTTAAAAATGGAAATATTCCTACATGACCAAGGGGTGTTCCTAACCATAAATTTGATAAAATTGAGAGAATTATCTAGTGTTTCGGTAGCCTTTTTAGAGAATTCCAAATTTGGACATGGAAGAGATGAGTCGGACATAATCTCCTAGCAAATTCCTCTCCTATGGATCTCCTTGTGCTCTCCATTGCTCTAGGTCTTCATGATGGTAAGAATGAGTGGAAATGAGAGTGGTTGGAAAGAAATATGGTGGGAAATTGGTATGCTTGGGGAAGAAGAAGCTTTGGAGAAGATGGAGGCTAAGGAATGAAATACAATGAATGGATGAGCCCTAAATAAAACTTATCTCTTATAGTAAGATTTGATTATGACAAAATATCAAGTTTGCCCCTCTCTATTTGTCATGAATGGAATATAATTAACTAAATGAAGCAATCTCTACAACTAAAAGGAATATTTTCTTCATGACAGCTAAACTTAATTAATTCTAATTACTAAAGTCATGACTAACAATAATTAGCACTAACTAACACTTGTAAATTCTAATTGGCTAGTCACTAACTAAATACTAATATAATTCTAGGCAATCACTAATATAAAAATAATATATAAAATTTTTAACAACATACAAAATTCCCAAAATACCCCTATAGTGGAAAGTGGTAGTTACCATCCTACCTCCCTTAGAAAAATTTCGTCCTCAAAATTTAAGGATAGAAGTAGACACAAACTGAAAGGATAACACATGTTCTAGAAGATAATCTCCTCTCCTTTCTTCTAACTGGTTATAATCTATTCATCGTAATCCTGGCTATAGTCAAACCCTCATCTAACCATTATCCAAGAAGGTCCTATCCGACTCATACAATATACAATTCCATTGGAAAAAAAATATTTACGGTTTATCAAACATGTACGGTTATAATTTTAATAGTTCTGATATTGCAGTCTCTACCAATGGTCTAATACTAACTATACCATAGCACCAAAAGTTCTCATGTACACTATAAGGTACTAAAAAGTCACACTAATCAATAGGTGAAAGGTAAAGAAGGAAAAGGACAGAACCTGCTAACTCAACACATGTAGCATCAGTCCTCTCGACCGTTATCGCAAAATCCCTACCCTACTGGAGTGTCTCCCTCTTTTGCTGGGGGAAAAATTTATGGTGCGACGGTTAGCCTAGCTGTACCTCTCCCACTGCTTGGAACACCTGCACTCCTACTCCCCATGATACTCTCTTGCATGCCCTACCACATTATCACACTGATACACTTAGTTAATACTATCACACACATTAACACTCACTGAAACTAAACTAACACATTGCACCTATCCCATATCACTCATCCTACTCCTGATACACCCTGGACACTTTTACCCTCTAGGCACCCTTGGTACACTGTCACTAACTCTATAACTATTATGGACACATGCTTGATACTCTAGGATACCAACTACCAACTACTAACTATACTCTGACACATATCTTAGATTTAGGGCTATAAATGGTACTATACTATGAGTTACTTCTAGACTTATACACTGATACCTAATATTCTCCTACCCATCTAGAAATCACTCACAGACTCATAAGCTACACTCTTAATGATCAACACTGATACTCAAACTGGACACAAATATGCCTACAAGTTACTATACTACTACACTATCCAAAGAAACCTCCTGAACTAATAAAGTTAAAGCTCTATATGGAACTAAAGATATCTCTATCCGGAGATAATAAAGTGATAGAACATAACTCAATGATAACAAGGTTGAATGATAGATAGAATATATAAAGAACCAAATTAAGATTCAATCTGATAATTATACACCCCTATCTGAAACTATGTTACCCTGAATACTTGCCACGCCAATAAGCATAGCTGTGATAAACTGTAGAGTCAACAACTAAAGTACATACCTCTAGAATCATGATATCAAAAAAATTTGTCCTGCCGCTAGCTTGGCTACGAAAACTCTAAATTCTATAACCAAGAGAAACATATCTGAAAGCAGCCTCTATGTTTTTGCCATGCCAGCTAATATGGCTGCAATAAACTCTAAACTCTATAACTAAGATAGACGGTTATCTTTCTCACTGTTCTTATCCATTTACATTACCTGAATATACCTCAACTAAGTGTATAAGATTTATCTCCATGCAAGGATCAAATTCGATAACAGACAAGTACAAAGGCGAAGATAAATTAAAGCAAGTTGAAATAGATTCAAAATAAGATTCTCAAGGGTCATCCCAAGATTCTCTCAAGGAATCCTAATTTATGATTGAGTATTCTTTCCTCCTATATTCTATATCCTTTCGCAGGCTCGCAGTAGTACAACTAAGCAGTTGTACTACCATGACATCGCATAAATTATGAAACCTGACCAGTATGGGCTACCACAAAAATGTGTCATGTCCCGTACCCGGATATGAGGGTACGAGTACACAAACAACGCCTAGCCTACATCGTAATAACGACGTAGAACGCTATCTAGGTCATCAATACTATCTAAATATCTCATATAATATATATAAGGTACCTGCCATGCTATCTCAACTACAAAAGGAAGACAAGATGATAATATTATCAATACTCAATCACAAAAAAATTAATAAGAAGGATAAATTATACGATATAATAAAACAAAGAAGTCACAAGTCATAATTAGATAGCCCTCAACATCAACATCAATATCAATCTAAACAAGTCTAGGAGTAATGATAATATCACAAAAGTCTAATATGATAGAAATAAATCCATTACTATAATACTAAATAAAGGTAACTAAAATAACTAGTGCTACCAGCTAGGCCTTCCGTTAACTACTCCTGAACTAAAGGGTCCAAAGCGGCAGCTGCTATCTCCTACGGTCCGTAATGAGTAGGACACAAATCCTTCCAATACTCTAAAAAAATATTCAGTCAGGACGGAGCCAGTACAACCCAATAGCAGTTCCAAGTTAATTGATAATGACTATGAACAGAAATAGAAAATATAATACAAGACGAGAAGCAATAAAATAATATCGTACTATGGAAGAAAGAGACAGATAATCTAGAGCAATATGGTATAAACTGATCATAATAAAATAGAATAAAGGCAATAAACTAGAATATCAAGAACTGTAACTATACTAAGTATTTGAAATAATAGATAGATATATGATCGGCTTGGGTTATCGAGACCTACTAATACGATCAATAATACAATCATATGATCAGTATGATTGGATGTTCTATACAAGGAACACAATCATTTTAGATTGGCTGTTGTCTATTAGAACACAATCATTTATGATTGGCTGTTGTCTATGGAGTAACACAATCATACGTGAGGTGTATGATTGGCTGATGTCTATATGATGCAATACGATGCTTAAGGTTTTGATCACATATATATCTAACACTTCCCCCGCCCCCAACCAATACTTATGGATCTTATCATGACACGTTACAGATACAAATATAATATGAGTACATGAAGAACACGAATCTACATGAATAAACACGAGCACAAGGAATACCCGATGCACACGATAATGTACATGTGGAAGAAGTATCCAGAGTACACGATAAGGGATAACATCTCCTGACAGGATCCACATTGGACTAGTCCATGTAACAATGTGTCAAAAATCAAGTAAAATATTTTTAAATACTTGTATTATAGTAATTATCAAATAATAGAAACTATCAGAGAATGTATTTTAGAATCATAAACATGTTATACTAGCTTGAAACTAGGTCTCTAAGTCAAACTGTCCAACTAAGTCAAACTAGGCCAAACTAAGTCAAAGTAGGTCAAATTTTGTCCAACTAGATCAAATCTAGACCAACACATTCAAACTAGGTCATTTCCTAGTTTCTAGGTTAATTTTACCTATTTATAAGGTTTATAAAGTTAAACTAGGTCTTAACAAGTTACTATTTAGTTTTTAGGTACTAACTAGGTGAAACTATTCAATACTTGTTAATACTAGGCCAATACTAGGTTTCTAGGCTATACTAATAAGTTCCTAACATATATTACCATAATATATACTTCTACCTATATTTTCTAGCAATACCTTGGCCTATAAATATTTACCTTACCCCATATCACGATATCTTAACCTGTATCACACATTTACCTAATACCTTAGCCTGTATCTCAAATACCTTAACTATTAGTCAATACCTTAGTTCTAGGGTCAATACCTTGGCTAAACTATGTTTTATAGTTCATACTAGTTAGTGCCTTGCTAATAACCAAGTTTCTTGACTAATACCTTAGTCGTATCCCCAATACCTAAACTATAGGTCAATACCTTGCTAATACGAGGTTTTAAAGTCATACTAGTTAGCTATGATATAATAATATCATATACACTATATAGATATGCTAATATATACAATAACTTAGTCTAACACTTAATACCTAGATAATACCTTAACCTTAGTATTACCTTACCTAACTATTACCTTAGTATTACCTCATTACCTTAACCAATACCTTAATATATTATCCTTTATCCTAGTTTCTAGACTAATACCTTAGCAAAAACCATTACCTTGACCAATATCCAATACCTTAACTCATACATTGGTACATAACCCATTACCCAAGCTAGACACTACCCTTACCATGGTACCTTAATCCAATATCTAATATCATAACCTTATCTTAGTATCCAAGTATTACCTCATACTATTTCTAATATTTTGATATCTTGGTATTTTAAATACCTTGATACATCCTAGGATACCATACTCTAATGTTTCCCACATATATCCCACTTGTTTGTACATGGTACCATGGTACCACATTAATATCATATGATACCAACCCCCAAGATACTAACCCATGACCATAACCTACACTTATCTTACGTCCAAGATGCTCACCCTACTATTGGCACTTGACATCTTGCTATTACTCATTACCTAGTTCTAATACCCAATATCTTAGTATCTTGACCAATATCTTATCCTCCTAGATACCTACCCAACTGACTCTAATACTAATACTTGATACCAAATAGGATATCTTACGCAAGCCCAATACTCACTTACTTTCATACATGATACTTGAATGTCATGATACCAATATCTGCATGGTACCAAAGTATCACACTAGTACCTTGCCCCAAACTTTAATACCATGACACATAACTTACCTATACTTAGCTCACTTGATAACCACTTTTATCAATACTTACACATACACTAACTAACAACTATTACCTAACACTTTTATATATCATACATATACTTGACAACCTATGATACCTACACTCACTTGATATTTATAGTACCTAGGCTCATAGGATACACAAAATGCCTATATCGTATAGTCAGTTCTCTATTTATAATAAATACTGCACCTATTAGACCTAATTAATAAATTATAAGGTTAAAGTATGACATAGCTCTTTGTATGAGCTTTCCAAAACTTCAAATGGATCATTTTTTTCGTGTCTGAAAGCTCCCAGAATCGCGAAAACACTGAAACACGTTCGTCTTTCGGACACATGGCACTCAAACAGTTTAACAGAAAGTTCCATAACGAATTTTGCCTATTAATTTATATATTTGGAAATCTAACTTCGATAATATTCTTTTAAAAAAATAAAAGATTAATTAGAGTTCTGAGTTAGGAGTTATAGAATTTCTAAGTTGCTATGACTGCTAAAAATGAGGCAGAATACTATGATAAATTTTGGTTGTTTTGGACAAAAGAACACATGTATACACCCAATATACTAAATCTACCTATACGTATCATGGCATATCATGATAAAGACTCTATGTGTCTAATTTTGGATACAAGAACACCTTCATAACATCAAATAAACATCTATAGTCCTCATTAGGACACAATACACGCACTCAATGGAAACAATTGGGGGTTTTCCCAAATTGAGCCCCAAAATTATGACACCAACTTAGATCAACCAAATTGAGGTTTTCTAGTGTTTAGATCTACCAATGGAAAGTCAAATATAACCATGGAAAGGTTTCTATATGACCAAGGGTTATTTCTAACTATGAATTTGATAAAATTGAGAGAATTACCTAGTATTTTGGTAGACGCTTTGGAGAATTTTGAATTTGGACATGGAAGAGATGAGTCGACACAATCTCCTAGCAAGCTCCTTTCTTATGGATCTCTTTGTGCTCTCCAATGTCCTAGGCCTTCATGATGGTAAGAATGAGTAGAAATGAGAATGGTTGGAAAGAAATTTTATGGGAAATTGGTATGCTTGGTGAAGAAAAAGCTTTATAGAAGATGGAGGCTAAGGAATGAAATAAAATGAACGGATGAGCCCTAAATTGAACTTATCTCTTATAGTAAGTTTTGGTCATGCCAAAATATCAAGTTTGTCCCTCTCCATTTGTCATAAATGGAATCTAATTAACTATAGGAAGAAATGTCTACAACTAAGAGGAATATTCTCTTCATGACAACTAAACTGAATTAATTCTAATAACTAGAGTCATGACTAACAATAATTAGCACTAACTAACACATACAAATTTTAATTGGCTAGGCACTAAGTAACACTTATATAATTCTAGATAATCACTAATATAAAAGTAATAAATAAAAATTTTAACAACATACAAATTTACAAAAATACTCTTATGGTGGAAAGTGGTAGTTACACCCTGATATACCCTAGACACTGGTACGCTATAGGCACTCTTGATGATGAAACACTAACTTCCTAACTACACATAACATATGCACTTAATGTTCTAGGACACTAACTTCTTAACACTCACAATAACTCATCACACACTACCACTACTCTTAACAATAGCTTGCTCACTTGGCCACCCCATCACACTCACTAGAATTCATGATCACATGCATCTAATACACTAGTTATATTACTTCTATAATACACATGTTTCTCTTCACTCTCATAGGCAGACATATGATTCCATATATATATATATATATATATATATATATATATATATATATATATATATATATATAAACTCCTATACTTTCTATACTTGAACCTACAAACGGATGCACTAATTAGGGGTACACTAACACATTTTCCATGTCCAATCTTAATACTTCTTAACCTTTGACAGACTATTGGAATTCCTAATACTCACACCCCCACTTTTTGATACATGAAACTCCCACACTGGTATTTTACTTACCATCTTTCATTCACTCATATCTACCCTCATCAATGCCCAACACAAAGCACAAGTCTCATTACTAACATACTCATTCTAATACTATCACACTCTTCTATACTTATGTATACCATTCTATTTTTGCACACTCACCGGTACCTTTCCTGGATATGCATTCTCCTTCTCTTAACATAACTATGTGTCAAGCACCAATAGAATAGTAAGGCTCAAACAATTTTATGATACTCTATTGCTATTTAGCTCACTCCATATCCATCTAAAACATGCATGATGACACTGATACCAACTCCTAAAATCACAACTGATATTCTACTCTCCCTTCTACCATTGGTACAAATTCTAACTATACTGACACCTACCAAAGAACTATTTCTACAAAGGTACTGTACTATGATTTATCTCTAGACTAATACCTATAGCTAACATGTCCAACCAGGAACTAGTCACAGACTCACCAGCTACAACTCCAATAATTAACTCTGATACAAACATACAAACCTATTACAAGTTACGAAATTACTACACTATCAAGAAACCTCAGGAACTAATGAAATAAAGCAGTCTAAGGTACTAAACAAGAGGTACTAAAGATATTTCTATTCCTAAATTAGCAGGGATGACGAAACAAAATCTCAATGAATCAAGGTTGATGGATAGAGACGATAAGTTACGACCCGCACCCGATGTAAGGATGCAAGTCGGAAATAACGCCCAGCCTACGCCACAGAATCGACGGTAGAACGCTGTCTAGGTAATATATCTAACAATATAATGAACCACCGACAATAATAATATACTCAATCACAGATCTAAGATGGAAATGGGCACGAATTAGATAAAAGAATAGGAAAGTCACATACAACTCACGAGTCTAAAATAATAAATCAATGAGTCTGAAAGAATACTAACAAATAAGCTGGAGAAAAATCCAGTACAAGAATACTAAGAAGCTACTAAACTCGGGTCATCTATCTCAGTTGGGATAAGTTCCTCCTGAACCAGTGTCTAAGACTCTAGACCCACAACATCCTGAGGTCCATAATGTGTAGGGTACCAGTCCTCAGTGTCATATGGAAAAAATATATCCAGTTAGGAAAGGAGCAGAGTATATCTCAAACAGCAGTTCTAATCAATGATAACATCTATGTAACAGTAAATAGATGTGAATATACAAGATGCACAATTGATACGAGATATATATATATACAATAAGGAAATACTGGAATAAATACAATAATGAGCAATATGTCTATGAATAAGAATACTAATATCTAAGTGTGTGAGTACTAGCTTAAACATGTGATTGGTGAGTACTATTCTTATTAATAGATGTAAAAATAAAGATGCACAATAGATACGAGAGATATATATACAATAAGAAAATACTGGAATAAATACAATAATGAGCAATATGTCTATGAATAAGAATACTATTGTCTAAGTGTGTGAGTACTAGCTTTAACATGTGATCGACTTGGGAACATGATACAAGATATGTGGCCTGGCTAATCATACGTGCGGTATATGATTAATACTATTCAATGCAAGACTTGATACAAGGAGGGTATGATCACATATCTACACTAAAATACTCCCCACCCTCGACTGGTATAATAGATCCAACTATGGTACGCTATGGCACGAGATTCCCCAAGAAGATGGCTAGTCTTCCCGAGAATCAGTATCTGTACATGTACAAGATAATCAATGAAACAAGGCTTGCACAAGATACACCATATACCAAGGAATAATATTTCATAACGAGATCCGGATATACCAATCCGTGTAACCATCGTGTCAAGAGAACAAGGATATCTACACTAGATACAAAGAACATAGAGGATATCATAAATGAGAAACTATCAGAGAATGTACTCGTCTGAAGTCCAATAAATAGTCTCACAGATGTCTGACACGGTGCCTCAAAGACCTAAATATGGAATACAACATCAATACAAGATTCCAAAAAGAAAATAAGTCAAACTAATCAACTTCTAGCTCAACAAGTCAATTCTAAGTCAAAAGTCAAAATAGGTCAACTATAAGTCAACTATGGTCAACTATAGTCAAACTATGGTCAACTACCTATTACTAGATTGCACAAGTCTAACACAAGGATATTTGGTTCAAATACTAAAAGTCTAGGTCACAAAATCCATATATTAAATATTAGGATACCGTATCTCCGGATACGTAAATCCATAGGTAACACATCAATATATAAGTCAAACAATTATTAATAATATAGAATCCTAATTATAAACATTAAATTGGTACTGTGATTTTGAACCAACTTGGTATCACGACATAAAACCAAAATCTTGATACCCAAACCCAATACCTTGGGTATCCCCAATTACCTTGGTACTTACATTGGGTTCTCAAGGTAATACTCAAATACTAGTTATACTATGTACCAGTAGATATATACATATACTACAATAATTATTATACATATAGTATATATTAAATACTATTAGCACATATAAATATATATATATATATCAAATACTATATACATATATATATATATCTATATATATATATATAATATCTAATATATAAAACTTCCAAACTATCGCTGAAGATTCTGCTTGCTGTCGCTGAAGATGCTGTTGATATTGATACACTGTTATTTTAGTGACAGTTTTCAGCAACTGTCGCTAAAACTGTTAGTAAAACTCCAGATACGCTGCTAATACTGTTATTGTTTCAGCGACAGTTTTCTGCAACTGTCGTTGTTTCCCCTGCTGTGGCCGCTACTGTTTCACTGCTGTTGCGACGGCTCCTGTCGCGACGGTTCCTACTGTCGCTAAAACTCATGTTCTCCCCCTCTCTTATATTTATATATACAATACATATATAAATATAACCTATATAAATATACATATATAATAACCATAAATAGATACAAAAATACATATAACTATAATATATATAACACTATGACTATATAACATATATATAACATACATACACCTCCACATATATATGTACATATTAAATACATATGACAATAGTATAGTAATATATACATATATAACAACACATATATGTATACATATATATAATCATATACAAAATGAATGCATATATCATATAAGTAGGTATATAACTGCATATATATATATCTACACATACATATACATATACATGCTACAATATATATAATTCTTACTTATGTAGAATAATAGCTACATAAAAATATATACACACCTATATATAATAGATACATAGATCTAAGACATAATAATACATAAATATTGTCACCACAATATATATATATATATATATATATATATATATATATATATATATATATATAATTACACTTTTCCACGAAATAAGAACACAAAGAATTAGATCTATAATTAAATTGCACACACATGGAACGTATTACCCCGTATCCTACTAGATCTAGGATACGCTTGCGACACGAGTCTACCACACATTCAAACGTACCCCGAAGGACACAAATAAGCCACTTATATTATTTATGAATAATACGAAGAGTCAAAAATAAATCTATGTGTCTTTGTCAAAATGTGACATGTACAAAGTCCCGTGTCGGAGAGAAAACCCCCAAATTAAGACGTATCACCAAATTATTGGGATACGACCTACACGTACCTAATTGTGGACATGACACTAGCCCCAAACACACAAGCATATGCCAAATTGATCTATAGGACCAATTGACACACACAACAATTATCAATCTCAGAATTCCCTTAAAATTGACACTAAAAGTACCATAACTTTCTCAATAAGCCTCCTATGAACACAAAACCAAATCTTATGGGTAGCCTATGTATATGGGTTGATTTTCTATGGTTAAATCTCAGATTTAGAACCTAAATTAAGGAGAAAAACTAAATTGTACCTATTGGGAGATGGATTCTCAATGCAACCTCCAAATATGATAAAATTTGCTCCAACTTATAGATCCTTGCTCCTCTTTGTAGATCCTTGCTTCCTCCTTCTAGATCCTTGCTCCACTAGTCTCTAATGGTGATTTGGGAAAGAATTAGAGTGAAATTTGGTAGGGAAATGAAGTAGAAATAAAGGAATTTGGTTGAGGGAAATTTTAGTTCTAGTTTTGAAATGAAAAGAGGAGAGAGAATCCCCCCCCCCCCTCTTTATTATAGGCCGACCCCATTTTCCCTCCCTCAAGTTACTATGAATTATCCAAAATACCCCTTGGGGCCTCTCATAAAGAAATAATTAAGGAAAAAAGCTTATAGTCTAATGGTTTAATTAATTTAATCCATCTCCTTAACAATGGGCCTTCTAATTGGGATAATTTTTAATAATTAATTTATGTTGGTCCATGAGTCTAACTAAACAAGTTAGGTCCACTAACACAACTCCAAAATAAATAACTAACATCTAACAACAATTAAATAATACAATAAATAATTACTTATCATGCATAATATTTAATTAAATATTAAATTACTAAAATATTATTTCCTAGAAAATATGGTAGTGACAAGTCTACACTCCTTAAAATAATTTCTTCCTCGAAATTTAAAGACGAAAACTACCCCCAGAAAATAACAGAACAGAACTAAAGAACATAACAAAAGAATCATAACTAATTATGAAAGAATATAACTATGAACAGAACATAACTAGGAAATAACATACCTCAAGGCACAAACAAATATGGATAACGCTCTCGCATTTTATCCTCTCTCTCCCAGGTAGACTCCCCCGGAGTGATGCCTCCATGCGACGCGCACCAAATGAATAGTATGGTTCCTCAGCACCTTCTCTCTCTAATCTAGAATCTCAACTGGCTGCTCTGGATAGCTAAGAGTAGGGCCCACCTCTATCTCCGAGTGATCCAACACATGACTAGGATCTGCCATGTATCTTCTCAATTGCGGCATGTGAAATACGTTGTTCACTTCCTCTAATACATGTGGTAAGTCTAGTCTAAAAGCAATTACACCGACCCTCTCTAGTATAGTGAAAGGTCCGATGAATCGCAGACTAAGCTTTCCGCCTCCACCGAAGCAAATCGTGCCTCGTGTCGGAGAAATCCTCAGAAACACCAAACCACCCACCTAGAACAGAACACAACTTTAAGAACTTAATCTATAAAAAATAATCAATAACAAGCACAAAACAAAATCTAAACTATACCTCAAACTCCAAAGGTCTCCGGTAGCTATCGGCCCAATGCTGTTGTCTTTCCTGCGCCACACAAAGTATATCTCTGATCAACTAAATCTTCTCTGCTGCATCTACAACCATCTCTAGCCTAAGCAAAACTCTCTCTCCAACATCGTCCTAAGACAAGGGAGAACGATACCTCCGACCGTACAGAGCTTCAAAAGGTGACATCTCTATACTAGCCTAGTAACTGTTGTTGTAAGCAAACTCTACCAAATGGAGATGGTCCTCTGAAGAACCCCCGAAATCTAGTACACAAGTGTGCAACATATCCTCGAGAGTCTGAATTATCCTCTCTGACTGCCCATCTGTCTGGGGATGATATGCATTACAACTTGAGCTGAGTGCCCAAACTCTCCTACAAACTCCTCCAGAAATGAGAAGTAAAATGACTATCCCGATCTGAGACTATGCTGACGGAACTCCATGTATCCTAACGATCTGCCTCACATATATTTTTGCCAGCTTCTCCATAGATAAACCCACTTTGAAAGGCAAAAAGTGGTCTGACTTGGTCAACCTATCAACGATGACCCAAATTGCGTCTTTCCCTCCTGGAGATCGTGGAAGTCCGAACACAAAATCCATAGTAATGTGCTCTCACTTCCACTCTGGAATGGGTAATGGCTGAAGTAAACCTCCTGGCCTCTGCCTCTCAGCTTTCACCTGCTGGCACACTAAGCATCTGGATACAAACTGTGCCACTTCCCTCTTTATGTCATACCACCACACACTCTCTCGCATATCCCGATACATTTTGTTGGCACCTGGATGCATGGAATACTGAGACTGATGCGCTTCCTGAACACCTCCTCACGCAGCTCCCCACTAGGCACACACAATCTAACTCCATGTCTCAAAGATCCATCCTCAGCAATGGTAAAATCATCCTCCAATCCTGCTCTCACCTGAGCTCTGATGCTCCTCGGAGATATATCCTCATACTATGCTGCCTTGATCTTGTTTATTAAATCGAATGTATCTGCAATCCCTACATCTGCATAGCACAACCAGGAACTATCACCTCAATGCCCAAGCTCTCCAAGTCCTACAGCAAATATCGATCCTACGTCAAGAACATAGCTACCGGATACCTACTCAAAGCATCGGCAACTATATTAGCTTTCCCAGGATGATACTGCAAAGATATATCAAAATCCTTCATTAGTTCCAACCATCGATGTTGCCTCATGTTTAACTCCTTCTGCATAAAAATGTACTTCAAGCTTTTATGGTCTGTGAAGATCTCCACACGCTCTCCGTATAAATAATGTATCCACAACATCAGAGCGAAGATGACTGCTACTAACTCCAAATCATGGGTAGGATAGTTCTTTTCATGAGGACGCAATTACCTGGATACATAGGCAATCACGTTCCCATTCTGCTGAAGAACACAACTCAAACCTTTTCCCGATGCATCACTATAAATAGTGAAACCTCCAGACCCTTATGGCAACATCAAAATAGGAGCAGACGTCAATCTCCTCTTCAATTCCTCAAAAGCAACCTGGCAATCCTCTGTCCAAACAAACTCCACATCCTTCCATGTGAGTCTGGTCATTGGCTCGATAATCCTCGAAAAATCTTGCATAAACTTTCTGTAGTAGCCTGCCAATTCCAAGAAACTCCTGATCTTTGCTACCGAACTCGGGGTCTTCCAAGATTCCACTGCTGCGATCTTCTTCGGATCCACTGAAATACCATCACTAGTCAGAACATGCCCCAAGAACTCCACCTTATCCAAGAAAAATTTACACTTGGACAACTTCCTATACAGCTTCTCCTTCCTCAGCACATCCAACACAATCCTCAAATGCTCCTCATGCTCCTCATGCTCCTCCGGTGTCTTCGAGTATATGAGTATGTCGTCGATGAACACCACCACTAACTTGTCAAGATACTGATGGAACATCTTGTTTATCAAGTTCATAAATACCGCCGGTGCATTAGTCAAACCAAACGATATCACTATAAACTCGTACTGACCATACCGAGTTCTAAAAGCAGTCTTCGGTATGTCCACCGGCTTCACCTTCACCTGATGGTAGCCTGATCTCAAATCTATCTAAGAAAATACCTTGGCTCCACTCAACTGATCGAATAGATCATCAATCCTTGGCAAAGGGTACTTATTCTTGATAGTGAGATTATTCAAAGCCCTATAATCAATGCACATAAGCATCGATCCATCCTTCTTCGGTACAAACAATACCGGAGCTCCCCACGGTGAAGAACTCGATCTGATAAACCCCTTATCCTGTAATTCGTTAACCTGCTTCTTCAGCTCGACCAGCTTGCTGCTGTTTACTTTATAGACATGTTACAAAATTGGTTTTGCACCTGGCACCAAGTCTATAGAAAATTCAACATCTCGATCTGACGACAAACCTGACAATTCCTCAGGAAACACATCCAAGAACTCTGCTATCAACGGATGCGGCAAATCTTGGTCTTCTACCATAGCTCCATAAATAATGCCTTCTCCCTGTTCCATAGCTCCTCTAGCAACCTCAAACTCTGGCTCTCTTGGCAGACCAAACACAACTCTCCCTCCTCTACAATATATGCTAGTATGGTGCCGACCCAACCAATCCATCCCGTGTACAATATCGTAGCTCGGAAGTGGCACTACAAGTAGACACGCACTCAACTCCCGGCCTCCTAGAGTAACTCTCCGATCCTTGCAAATATCATTAACCAGGATAATGCCTGCCCCGGTCATGATCTTGCAAGTCCTAAGCAAAGACTCAGCTACTAAACCATGCTTCAGAGGAAAACAAACAGATACAAAATTATGGAAAGTACCACTATCAAACAAAGCTAAAGCTGGAAAGGAATCAAGAAGAATAGAACCTGCGATGACATCTCCGGTGGGTTCATCCTCCTCGACGGTCATATTAAAAGCTCGTCCCTAACGTGCACCTCCCTGTCGTTGATGTTGGACATAACGCTGCTGCTGTCTCGGAAGCGGTCCCCTCGGCTGTACTGCAGGCGGTCTCGTTTGTGCCCTCGGAGCTGAAGCTGCTCCATGAACTGCACGACGAGGATTGGAAGGAAACTCCCTCAGTTGATGCCCTTCAGTACCACAATACAAACAAACTCCCAATCTCCTCCTGCAAACTTCCCAGATGTGGCCGGACTTCTTATAGTAGTGGCAGGAAGTTTGCTGTAACTGTCTTTGCTAATGTGGTGCCTGGTAAAAAGGTGCCTAAGCTGGAGTCTGGTGTTGTTGCTGCTACTGGAAAGGTCTGGACTGGAAATGAGGATGTTTTGCAGATACTGCACTGCTGTTTGCCCCAAGAAAAAATCACGGTCTCTCTTGGGCTTCAAACCCAACTCCCGCTCAACCTTGCGTGCCTCCGCAAGTATCTCCGAGTATGTCTCATAAAAAGACGGAATGAAGATCTTCACTTCCCAGTTTAGACCCTTACAAAAATGAATAGCCCGAACCTCCAGCTCTCTCACCAAATACTCTGCAAATCGGCTCAACCTGTCGAACTTCGCAGCGTATCCTCCACAGACATGTTCCTCTGAATGAGACTCTCGAACTGCCTCCCCAAGTCTAACCTGTCTGCCCGGACGAAGAACTTTTTTTTGAAAAGGTCCTTGAATACCTCCCAAGACTGTCCCGCTTCAACAAGAATCGGCTCATTCCTGAACCAAGTACGAGCGACGTCGATCAGTTGAAGTCCTACCGCCTCAACCTTCAGATCCTCGGAAAAACGGGACACCCTCATAAGACGCTCAATATTCTCGAGCCAATCATCAGCTATCACTACCACGTTCCAAAAATAGGAGTATTTTTGACCTTTTTATATATATTTAATATTGCGTGTATTTAATTTAAATAATTGCCTGAGATGTGTATTTAAAAATATTATATATATATAGTGTTCATTAATGTTTGAGCTGATAGACTTGACCTAGAAACCCACTAGATGAACACCTGACCGAATTATAGGATTATGTATTAATTTGTATTAATTAGAATTAATTATTTGGGATTGCAATTAATTATCGTAATTTTATTTAAATGTTGTGCCTTGCCGTTGCTTCGTTATTTGGAGCGCTACCCTATCGTTTGTCTTCCAACAAATTTCACAGCCTTGCCCTAGACATGCCCGCCTTCCATTCTGATCTTTTTGTAACTCATAATTATGCTCTCTTGTGCTTCATTTTAGCCGCACAATATTCGTCGTGGACGTTTATTTAATTTCTAAATAAAATCTGACCTTGTATCGTTGTGCGTTTCAATCGAAATTGGAGACAGTCTCGACCCATTTTCGTGCAACCCAAATTAGGGTAATATTCTGTTCTGAGTCTTCTTCACTAATGATATTTGTGTTCCAACCTAATTTTGGCCCATGTATTTCTAATTATATTTCTAATTAATTTTAGAATACCGCTTGCATTTATTTCTAATTAAATTAGTGATACCATTTTGACTAATCCTGTTTAATCCCGACTTAATCCAAATACCCCATTAATTGAGCCCATACCAAACACACAACGCCCCCTCATCCTACAAGACACCAAACACCAAATCGCCCACCAATTTTTTATTATTTCATGTGTCTGTGCAAATACCCAAATTTAAGGGGGATCATTTGCAAATATTGCACTAGGTGTCAACACCCCATTGGTTCAAACCAAAGGAGAAACCCTAATATTTGACTAGTGAACCCAACCCCCTTCTTACATGAATAATTTTTCTCCATGATGAATCCTGGCCACCAGTTCAAATGAGGCTCATCATCACCACACACCTTCCATCACCCTTCCTATAAATTGTCACATCACCTCACTCTTCCCAACCATGACATAATCCCCAAACCTAGGGAAGCCCCTATCTTCTCTCTCCTCCCTCCTCACAAGCCCCCAACCGTAGCTCTTTACATTTTTCACTTTCTCTTCTTCTTCTCTTCTTCTTCCTTTCTTCTTCTTCTCCTTTTTTTTAAATTGGAAAAGGGGGGGGAATAAACCAATACACAAAACCACTGTTCACCTTCTGTTCGGCCAACCTCCGGTCATCTCCGGCCCGGCCACCGATCCAGCCTCCGCCGGCCAGGCCCTCTTCCCGAGCTCTTCTCTCCTCACTGAACCACCCAGTCCGGAGCCTCCCACTCTTCCCTGCATCCTCCTCCGGCCATCCAAGTCGACCCCGACCTCCCCTAGTCTTCAGTCACCCCGCCGCATCCCTCCGACCTCCCACTCTTCTTCCTTGGCCAACTTCCACCACCGGCACCACCACACGACGACCTCGCTCCACCTTCGACTCCGACCCGACCACCCATCCGACTCACCACCATCAGTCCTGACCCTACTCCTCCTCCATCTCTCCGGTCAGCCTAACTCCACCACCCTCGACCCGAAGCTCCAACATCACCACCATCGACGTCATCAGCTGAACCACTATCGTCGTCATCCTTCCTCCTCCCTACATCCCCCGGTGCCACCACCATCAGAACTGTCATCACCACCACCTCTTCTCGCTGTGCAGCGACTCCCCCGCCTGAAGCTCGCAGCTTCTTCCCGGCCTCCACCATATCACCACCGTCGTCGTCATCTGAGTCACCATCACCAAGATCTCCGGTCAGCTCTTCCCCGGCGGCCAACCCGAAGCAGTAGCACCACCATCATCATCAGCTATCACCACCACCCGATCCACCACCACTCCACCAGTGTACCCCGAGAAGCCTCGACAGCAGCCACCTCGTCGTCGTCGTCTTCGCTATCGTCGTAGACGCGCACAGGTACAGCTTCCTTCCCTCGCGTACACGTACGCGTGTACGTACGTATGTATGAATGTATGTATTTATGCATGTAGATAGTATGTTTGTATTGGTATATATATATATACCTGTATATAGTATAAGTATTACTTTGGTATAAATATATATATATAAATATATTTGTATTGGTATATATATAAATATGTATTTTGGTATATGTATATACATATATATATATATGTATGTATTTTGGTATATATATATATGTAGCATATATATATTTGTATTGGTATATATATATGTACTTGTATACGTATATGGTATATATATATAAATATAGTATAGGTATATTTTTATTGGTATATATATATATATATAAATATAACATATGTATATTTTCACTACTATATATATATATATTCTTAAATAATGGTTGTTATGTATAAATGTGTTATGTATATTTTTAACATATGTATATATATATAATATTTCTATTTAGTGTATATATATATATTTCTATTTAGTGTATATACACTTATACATATTTGTACGTAATTATTGGTATATACATATATATTTATTGTATTTAATGATATATGTCTATTAATGAATATTTTAGGCGACCTGAGTGTAATTACGGATGCCCCGTATTTACATGGACCTGTAACCCTGTTATTTAATAGAAGGCTGCCATATGTACATCAACGTACTGGCAAGACCCGTATCACTGACTGTCGGATTGCACAGCAAATATAGATGCGACGCCGTGCAACTTGACGCACACTGACCCTAGTTGCCCAGTATCATACCCAGCATAGCCCTAAGTCCAGTGTATTTATAAAGGTATGTTAGAGTAGTGTCTGATGTAGTGTTGTATTATTTTATGATATATCTATAGGACTGTTGGATCATCCAGACGATATTTTGGAACAGGACATTGGTGTTACCAGCTAAGGACCCAAGGCGAGTACATTCTCTGATAATTTCCAATTATTTGATAATATCTATAATTCCAGTATCTAGAAATATTAAATCTAATTCTTGATACTGTACTACACGGATTAGTATATAGATTGGATCTGCAGTCATGAGCTATTGCTCGTTTATCGTGACGTATCATGATTGGATCCACTATACTAGTTGGGGGCAGAGAAAATATTAGTAGATTATGTGATCATACCCAACTCTACATGCATCATAGCTCACCACACATCTCACGTCGGGTACGGCCTAACCATTACATGCCTCATAACAGTTATATATGATTAGCCTGACCACTACTTGCATCATAGCTAACCAAATGGTTAGCCTGACCTTACATGAATCATAGCTAATCATATGTAACCATCCTGATCTTGTCCTAAGCCGATCACATGATAGACTGATATTTCAAACACTTAGAATAGTTACAGTTCTCTATTTTAGATCATATACTACATCATCCATATATGATATTGTACCTCGTTCTCTTCGTTTTATATATGCACTGATTATTTCATATTGTCTATATTGCCAGTCTCTTTACATTGCCTGTCTTTTTATTTTGCTATTGCATTTATTTACTGTCTTCTCTCAGTATATAGCATTATCTGTTTATTATTTTATAGTCCTTATCAATTAAATAAAAATATTATTTGAGATGTAATTTGCTCCTTCCTGACTGGAAAATATTTTTCCAGACTATGCCTTAGAGGACTGGTGTCCAACATTTATGGACCACAGGGTGAGTAGCTGCAGACTTGGACTTGGTAGTTCAGTTGTGATTTCGGAAGGTCTAGCCGGAATCACTAGTTATCTAGTTAGTTCTTTTAGTAGATTATTTTGGTACCGGATTTGTCTCCTGCATACATCGTTGAGACATGGATATTTGTTAAGTTTGACTATTTTTATTTTAGACTTGTGTTGCATCTTACTTGTTTCTTCGAGATCTTATCGTACTGTAGTGATGTGATTGAGTATGTTGTTCATATTATATTGTGGTATCCGTGTCTCCTTATGGAGTTGGATGCTCGTGTGAGATTGTTTAGATAGCATCATGACCTAGACAGCGTACTACCGTCGATGCTGCGGCGTAGGCTGGACGTACCCACGTACTTGTGCCCCAATTTCGGGAGCAGGTCGTGACTTCAGCATAGACGATGTCCTCCGTCCCCTTAAAAATCTTAGGCTCTAGTTTCTTGAAGTCCTGAATATTGCCTGGCCGAAGTTGAGCAACCTGAGGAACAACCTGCTGCTGGACCGGAACTCCTCTCTCGACTACGGCACGAGCAAGCTGATGAGCACTCTCGATGCCCTGTCGTAGAATGTCGGTCTGCCTCTGATGTGCCTCTGACTGAGCCCTCTGTGCCTCTAGCATCTCACGACACAGTGTAAACATCTGTGTCGCCTCTGCTGGCACAGGAGGTAGAGGTGGAAGCCCCTCAGATACAGCTGGCACAGTCCTCTGAGTAGGTGGTGGACCTCCGAAAGTAGCTAACACTCCAATCACCGGAGAAGTGACTGGTGCAGGCCCTTGGGATGTCACAGACCTCTCAGAAACTGCTCTCCCCTGTTGTGACCTAGTCTTAGGCGGCATCCTGAGACAAAGCGAAAGAAAGAATCAATATGGCACAAGATGTAAGACACTCAAGGAAATGACAGTTTAAGAGATCAAGTATTAATATCAATGGAGAATAGTTGAATAAAAATAATTTTTCCTAGATGTGATTGAGTATTCCAGTCTATATCCTATATCCTATCGCAGGCTTGCAGTAGTACAACTAAATCGTCGCACTACCACGATATCGCATAACTTGCGAAGCTTGACCTGCATGGGCCACCATTAAAATGTGTCACGACCCGCACCCGATGTAAGGATGCAAGTCGGAAACAACGCCCAACCTACGCCGCAGAATCGGCGGTAGAATGTTGTCTGGGTAATCTATCTAACAATATAATGAACCACCAATAATGATAATATACTCAATCACAGATCTATGATGGACATGAGCACGAATCAGATAAAAAATAAAAAAGTCACAAACAACTCATGAGTCTAAAATAATACATCAATGAGTCTGAAAGAATACTAACAAATAAGCTGGAGACAAATCCAGTACAAGAATACTAAGAAGCTACTAAACTCGGGTCATCTGTCTAAGTTGGGATAAGTCCCTCCTGAACCAGGGTCTCAGACTCTAGACCAACAATATCCTGAGGTTTATAATGTGTAGGGTACCAGTACTTAGTGTCATCTGGAAAAATATATCTAGTCAGGAAAGGAGAAGAGTACATCTCTAAAAACAGTTCTAATCAATGATAAAAACTATAACAGTAAATAGATGTGAATATTTAAGATGCACAATAGATACGAGAGATATATATACAATAAAAAAATACTGGAATAAATACAATAATGAGCAATATGTCTATGAACAAGAATACTAATGTCTAAGTGTGTGAGTACTAGCTTTAACATGTGATCGACTTGGGAACATGAAACAAGATATATGGCCTGGCTAATCATACGTACGGTGTATGATTAATACTATTCAATACAAGACTTGATACAAGGAGGGTATGATCACATATCTACACTAAAATACTCTCCACCCTCGACTGGTATAATAGATCCAACCATGGTACGCTATGGCACTAGATTCCCCAAGAAGATAGCTAGTCTTCCCGAGAATCAGTGTTTGTACATGTACAAGATAATCAATGAAACAAGGCTTGGACAAGATATACCATATACCAAGGAATAACATCTCATGACGAGATCCGGATATACCAATCTGTGTAACCATCGTGTCAAGAGAACAAGGATATCTACACTAGATACAAAGAACATAGAGGACATCATAAATGAGAAACTATCAGAGAATATACTCGCCTGAAGTCCAATGAATAGTCTCACAGAAGTCTGATACGGTGCCTCGAATACCTAGATATGGAATACAACATCAATACAAGATTTCGGAAAGAAAATAAGCCAAACTAATCAACTTCTTGGTCAATAAGTCAATTCTAAGTCAAAAGTCAAACTAGGTAAACTATAAGTCAACTATGGTCAACTATAGTCAAACTATGGTCAACTACCTATTACTAAATTGCACAAGTCTAACACAAGAATATTGGGTTCAAATACTAAAAGTCTAGGTCACAAAACCCATATCTTAAATATTAGGATACCATATCTCCAGATACGTAAATCCATAGGTAACACATCAATATATGAGTCAAACAATTATTAATAATATAGAATCCTAATTACAAACATTAAATAGGTACTGTGGTTTTGAACCAACTTGGTACCACAACATAAAACCAAAATCTTGATACCCAAACCTAATACCTTGGGTATCCCCAATTACCTTGGTATTTACCTTGGTTTCTCAAGGTAATACTAAAATACTAGTTATACTATCTACCCGTAGATATATACATATACTACAATAATTATTATACATATAGTATATATTAAATACTATTAGCACATATATATATATATATATATATATATATATATATATATATATATATATAAAATACCATATACATATATATATATATATATATATATATATAATATCTAATATATAAAACTGCCAAACTGTCGCAGAAGATTCTGCCTGCTGTCGCTGAAGCTGCTGTTAATATTGATACATTGCTGTTTTAGTGACAGTTTTCTGTAACTGTTGCTAAAATTGTCACTAAAACTTCTGATACGCTACTGATACTGCTGCTATTTCAGCGACAGTTTTTTGTAACTATCGCTGGCTGCTGTCGTTGTTTTCCCTGTTGTGGCCCCTGCTGTTTCACTGTTGCTGCGATGGTTGCTGTCGCGACGGTTCCTGCTGTCGCTAAAACTCATGTTCTTCCCCTCTCTTATATTTATATATACAATGCATATATAAATATAACCTATATAAATATACATATATAACACCCATAAATAGATACAAAAATACATATAACTATAACATATATAACACTATGACTATATAACACATATATAACATACATACACCTCCAAATATATATGTATATATTAAATACATATAACAATAGCATAGTAATATATACATATATAACAACACATATATGTATACGTATATATAATCATACACAAAATGAATGCATATATCATATAACATATATGTATACGTATATATAATCATACACAAAATGAATGCATATATCATATAAGTAGGTATATAACTATATATATATATATATATATATATATATATATATATATATATATATATATATATATATATATATATATATATATATATATATATATATATATATATATATATATATATCTACACATACATATATATACATATACATGCTACAATATATATAATTCTTACTTATGTAGAATAATAGCAACATAAAAATATATACAAACCTTTATATAATAGATACATAGATCTAAGACATAATAATACATAAATATTGTCACCACAATATATATATATATATATATATAATATATAATTACACTTCTCCAAGAAATAAGAACACAAAGAATTAGATCTATAATTAAATTACACATACATGGAACGTATCACCCCGTATCCCACTAGATCTAGGATACGCTTGCGACACGAGTCCACCACACATCCAAACGTACCCCGAAGGACACGAACAAGCCACATATATTATTTATGAACAATACAAAGAGTCAAAAATAAATCTACGTGTCTGCGTCAAAATGTGATATGTACAAAGTCCCGTGTCGGAGGAAAAACCTCCAAATCAACACGTATCACCAAATTGTTGGGATACAACCTATACATACCCAATTATGGATACGAAAGTAGCCCCAAACACACAAGCACATGCTAAATTGATCTATAGGACCAATTGACACACACACAACAATTGTCAATCTCGGAATTCTACCAAAATTGACACAAAAAGTACCATAACTTTCTCAATAGGCCTCCTATGAACACAAAACCAAATCCTATGGGTAGCCTATGCATATGTATTAATTTTTTATGGTTAAATCTCAGATTTAGAACCTAAATTAAGGGGAAAACTGAATTGTATCTATTAGGAGATGGATTCCCAATGCAACCTCCAAATATGATGAAATTGGTTCCAACTTGTAGATCCTTGCTCCTCTTTGTAGATTCTTGCTTCCTCCTTCTAGATCCTTGCTTCTCTTTGTAGATCCTTGCTTTTTCCTTCTAGATCCTTGCTCCACTAGTCTCCAATGGTGATTTGGGAAGGAATTAGAGTGAAATTTGGTAGGAAAATAAAGTGGGAATGAAGGAATTTGGTTGAGGAAAATTCTAGATCTAGTTTTGAAATAAAAAGAGAAGAGAGAATTTTTTTCCCCTTCTTTATTAATGGCCGACCTCTTTTCCCCTCCTTCAAGTTACTATGAATTGTCCAAAATACCCCTTGGAGCCTTTCATAAAGAAATAATTAAGGGAGAAAGCTTCTAGTCTAATGGTTTAATTAATTTAATCCATCTCCTTAACAATTGGCCTTCTAATTAGGCTAATTTCTAACAATTAATTCATGTTGGTCCATAAGTCTAACTAAACTAGTTAGGTCCACTAACACAAGTCCAAAATAAATAACTAACATCTAACAATAATTAAATAATACAACAAATAATTATTTATCATGCACAATATTTTATTAAATATAAAATTACTAAAATATCCTTTCCTAGAAAATTTGGCAATGACACGATATATTAAGAACCAATTTAAGAAATACTCTGATAATCATACACGTTTGTTTGAAATCATGTTACCCAGAATCTTTGCCATGCTAGTAAGCATAGCTGCGATAAACTATAGAGTTCGTATCTAAGGTACACACATCTAGAATTGTGGTATCTAAAAATTTTGTCCTACCAGATGCTTGGTTGCAAAAACTATAAATTCAATTACCACGAGAAATATATCCAAAATCAGGCTCTATATCTTTGCCACGCTAGCTATTATAGTTGTGATAAACTATAGACTCCATAATTTAGGTGGACGGTTACCTTTTCTACTATTCTTATCCATTTATGTTATCAGAATATACATCAACTTAGTTTACAAGATTTATCTCGATATAAGAAAAAAAATTCAACAACGAAAATCAAAAATCTATTTCAACAACGAATGAGTGAGAGCGAATGAAAACAAGTGGAAACAGATTTCAAAATAGAGTTTATAGTGAGATTCTCAAGTGTCAACCCAGGAATCTCTCAAGAAATTCTAGTTGTAACTGAGTAAACTCTCATCGTATATCATATCGCAAGCTCGTAGTAGTACAACTAAGTCATTGTACTACCACGGCATAACACTATTGCAAAATAGGACCTACATGGGTCACCACAAAAATGTGTTACGACCCGCACCCGGTGTAGGGCACGAGTACGTGGGTACATCCATTCTATGCCGCAGCATCGATGGTAGAATGCCAACTAGGTCAACAATACTATCTAAATATCTTACACAATATATAATGGTACCTGATAATAGTATCTCAACTCTAATTGGAGGACAATATAATGGTTCAATTATAATCGATACTTAATCATAATAAAAGCTAAAGGAAGATAACACACGATATGGAATAGAAGAAATAGTCACAAAAGTCGTAATACAATAGATCCAAGACTAATAGTCTAGCTACAACACAAGCTCAAATGATATATACAATATGCTAATGGAAGACTAAGTTTTCTCAGTAGCCGGTACTAATCCTCAGTTGGCTCACCATCTTGTGGTCCATAAAAGGTGGAACATATCTTCTCTAATTATTTATCTAAAAAATATATCCAGTTAGGATTAGAGCGAAGTACAAAACTCTTAAAGCAGTTCCAAATACATGATAGAACATATATGACAAGTAATAGAAAAGAATATAAGATAACTAGCAACAGAAAATAAAATAAACTAGAGTAAATATATAATATACTAGAAAAAAAGGCAATATGGAATATCTGCAAGTAATAAAAATAGATAAACTAGCTAATGTGCTTTAGAATACAAGTTCATTATGTGATCGGGTTAGGTTGAACATGAATACAATATGGTTACTCGATTACACGTATGATATGTAATCGACATGTACACGAATACACTGGGCTTGATCACATAACCAACTCCTACTCCCCCATCCCCAATAAATACTCATGGATCCAATCATGACATATTGTGAGCACGAATATAAGAACACTGAACACGAGCAGTGTGTGAATACGAAGTATACGATAATCAATACCCGATACACACGATAAAATATATTTAAAGGAGTACCCGCTGAACACGGTAGTTAAGCACACTGAACACGAGCAATGTGTGAACATGAAGTATACGATAATCAATACCTGGTACACATGAGGAGTACCCGTTGAACACGGTAGGGGATAACATCCCATGACATGATCTATTTAGTACCAGTACGTGTAGCCACTATATCGGAATCAAGTAAACAATTCTAGAACATGTGATATATACACTATCATGATTGAAAACTAACAGAGAGATATACTCACCTCTGGTCCGGACAAAAGAGATAACTCGGTGTCCGAGCTTGTGTCACATAACCCTATATAGAAAAATTAAGTCACTTGGGTGTAAGAAAATAATAAATTAATTAAAATGAGTCAAAATATGATTTCTAGGCCATTTCTAGGTCGCTCTAGCTAAAGTAGGTCAAACTAGGTCATTACCTCAATTTGGGTTTATAACTAGCTTCTAAGTTGGTTTATAGAGCCATACAAATTAAAACTAGGTACTACTAGGTTATCTCTAGGTTTCTAGGTCATTCCGGTAGGTTTCTAGCTTATTATACTATAATATACACTATTACCTACTATACCTCCTAATACCTTAGCCTATAGATAATTTCCTTAGTATCCTAATCAAATACCTTAGCCGTATCTTATATACCTTAACTATGGCCAAATACCTTGGTTATGGGTCAATGCCTTAGCTTTGAGTTAATACCTTGGCTTTGAGCCAATACCTTATTCCCATATCCTAGTATCTTATGCCGTATCATGATATGATAACTACCCGATACCTTAGTATAACTCATAACTAAGTATCTTGAATACCTTAATATAAATAACTTAACCAACACACGTAATGGAACATGGTAGCACACACAAACTTAATACATGAATATCACAATACTAACCACTACCAAAATATGATGAAATAGCAAAAGTTTTAGCTACGTCATAATAAAATGTCGCTAATATTAAAGCCTTGAGAGACTCCAAAAATAAACGTCGCTATACGTCGCTGTTGGCGACACATAGCGACGCTTAGTGACTGTACTTCAGTGTTTAAAAGAATAGTCGCTATAAGCTTCTTTAAAGTAGCTAAACGTCGCTGAGTTTTTTGATTTAGCGATGTTTAGCGACGTATTTAGCGACATTGATTTTTTATTTTTAGCAACGTTTTTAGCGATGTCTATAACGTCGTAAACTTTTAAATTAGAGACGTTTAGCGACTTCATAGACGTCGCTAATTTTTTTATTAGCGACGTTATAAGTAGATGTCGCTAAACGCCGCTAAAAATTTTAATATATGGTTCAGGATTATATTTCCCCCCATTATGTCGAACTCTTCCTCCAAATTTTTGAACCCCCCCTCTTCCCCTCTCTCCGGCGAAGTACCCCCTTCCAGCGTCCTTCACAGCCCCCTACTCCGGCGTCCCCCATCCCTACCCCACCCAACCGACTCCCCCACAGCCCCCCTACTCCGGCTACCCACCCCCCGAGTGCCCCTCTTCCGCACAACTCCTCCCTTCTGGCGTGGCTTCTCCCCTCCGACGACCTCGGGCTTCTCCTCCTCCTCTTCCTCTAAGTAAACCCTAACCATATCTCTCTCTCTCTCTCTCACAGATGCAGACACGATATGATACTGACACAAACACTGTCACAAAGGGTATAAACCCTAACCCTAACCCTAACCCTAACCCTATATCTCTCTCTCTCTCTCTCTCTCTCACAGATATGGACACGATATTTTATAGCGGACATGACACATACATAGACATAGACACGATAAGGGATACGACACAGACACATACACTGACTGTTGTTACCAACAACTTATCAGACTACTTTTTACCAAAATATAACCTACTATTAGACGGTGTTCCATAGCCCAACTTATGTAGATGGGAACAACTTACTTATTAAGTTGCTTATTGTAGAGCTTCATCTATTGCTAAAATTATTCTCACTTTGTTGATGAAAGCATAAAATCAGTTGGTTTTTATGGTATTGTTACAAGAAGAACGAAAGTAGTAAATAAAACAGAGTATTGATGCATGATTATAATAGAAAATAAAAAAAAAGTGGCCTATATTAGTGTAAACGAGTATATAAATACGATTATAACTGAAATAATTTATCAAATGCTCACAAATTGTCAAAACGAGTATAAATGAGTGATTCTAACCGAAATATGGCTTAGAGTGAGCATAGGTTCGTAAAACCGAGTATAGATGCTTATCGCTAATTGAATAAGGAACGACTCTTGCCTAAATTATTGGAAATAGGTATATAAATATGATTCTAACTGAAATAAAGTATTAAATGCTCGTAGACTGGTAAAAAGATGTATAGATGGGTAATTCTAATCGAAATATGGCATAGAATGGGCGTATATTGGTATAACCGAGTAAAGATGCACGATTCTAATAGAAATAAGGTTAAACAATGGTATATATTTCTGAAAACGAGTATAAATGAGTGATTCTAACCGAAATATGGTGTATAATAAGTGTACAAAGATGAAAACAAAAACGAGTATACATGGGTGATTCTGACCAAAATATGGTATAAAATAGGCGTAAAATGACAAAAATGAGTATAAATGGGTGATGTTAACAAAAATATGGTATAAAACGGGCTTAGTATGGTGAAAAAGAGTAAATATGTGTGATTCTAATCGAAATATGGTTTACAATGGAGATATATTGGTGTTACCAAGTATAGATGCTTGATTCTAACCGAAATAAGGTAAAAAGTGGCCTATATTTATTGAAACGAGTATAGAAATATGATTTAAACTGAAATAAGTTTCAAATACTCGTAGAATGGTAAGAACGAGTATAGATGAGTGATCCTAGCCGAAATATGGTTTAGAAGTGGCCTAGATTTGTTGAAACGAGTATATAAAAGTGACTCTTACCGAAATAATGTATGAATGCTCGTAGACTGGTGGAAACGAGTATAAATAAAATATTCCAACCAAAATGTGGTTTAGAATGAGATTACAATAAAAAAATGAGTATAGATGGGTGATATGGTACAAAATGGTCGTTGAATGGTAAAAATGGGTATAGATGGATGATTCTAATCGAAATATACTATAGAATGGACGTAGATTGGTGAAACTGATTATAGATGAATGATTCAAATCGAAAAAGGGTTATCCTAATCGAAATATGGTTTAAAATGGAAATAGATTGGTAAAAACGGGTATAGATGGGTGAAGCTAATCAAAATATGGTATACAATGTGCGTAGATTGGTGAAACCGAGTATAGATACGTAACTCTAATGGAAATAAGGTAAAATATGGCCTATGTTTGTCGAAATGAGTACAAAATATTGTTCTAACCAAAATAAGATTTTAAATACTCGTAGAATGATGAAAATGAGTATAAGTGAGTGATTTTAACCAAAATTAGGTATAGAAGTATCCTAGACTAATGGAAACGAGTATATAAATGTGATTCTTACCGAAATAATATATCAAATGCTGGTGGAATGGTAAAAATAAGTATAAATGAATGATTCTAACCGAAATATAGTTTAAATTGAGTGTACAATGATTAAAACGAGTATATATGGGGTGATTCTAACCGAAATATAGAATGACAAAAACGAGTATAGATGGGTGATTCTAATTGCAATATGGTATAGAACGAAAGTAGTGGGTGAAACAAAGTATTGATGCATAATTACAATAGAAATAAAAAAAATAAAAAGTGATCTAGATTAGTGTAAACGAGTATATAATACGATTATAACTAAAATAATGTATCAAATGCTCACAAACTGTCCAAAACAAGTATAAATGAGTGATTCTAACCGAAATATTGTTTAGAGTAAGCATAGGTTGGTGAAACCGAGTGTGGATGCTTAACGCTAACTGAATAAGGTACGAATGTTGCCTAAATTAGTAGAAACGTGTATATAAATACGATTCTAACCAAAATAAAGTATTAAATGCTCGTAGACTAGTGAAAACATGCATAGATAGGTAATTCTAATCAAAATAGGACATAAAATGGGCATATATTTGTTAAACCGAGTAAAGATGCACGATTATAATAAAAATAAGATAAAAAAATGGTATATATTTGTGGAAACGAGTATAGAAGTGTGATTCTAACCTAAATAAGATTTTAAATGCTCGTAGAAAGGTGAAAACGAGTATAAATGAGTGATTCTATCCAAAATAAAGATAGAAGTGACCGAGATTAGTGAAAATGAGTATAAATGAGTGATTCTAACCGAAATATAGTGTAGAATAATCGTACAAAGATGAAAATAAGTATATGGGTGATTCTGACCAAAATATGGTATAAAACAGGCATAAAATGACAAAAATGAGTGAGAGCATAGGTTGGTAAAACCGAGTATAGATGCTTAACACTAACTGAATAAGGTACAAAAGTTGCCTATATTAGCGAAAATAAGTATATAAATAAGATTCTAACCAAAATAAAGTATTAAATATTCTAAGACTGATAAAAACTGGTATAGATGGCTGATTCTAATCGAAATATGGCTAGAATAGGCGTAGATTGGTAAAATCTAGTAAAGATGGACGATTCTAATAGAAATAAGGTAAAAAGTGGAATAAATTTATGGAAACGGGTATAAAAATCTGATTCTAACATAAATAAGATTTTAAATGCTCGTATAATGGTGAAAACGAGTATAAATGAGTGATGTAAAGCAAAATTAGGTAGTGGTCTTTCCGTCAGGAAGAGGTTTGGAATAGATGTGGCCTAGATTAGTGGAAACGAGTATGTATAAGCGATTCTTATCGAAATATCGTATCAAATGCTCGTAGAATGGTAAAAATGAGTATAAATGACTGATTCTAACCAAAATATGATTTAGAGTGAGCGTACAATGATAAAAATAAGTATATATGGGGTGATTTGAACCAAAAATAGAATGGTCAAAACAAGAGTATAGATTGATGATTCTAATTGAGATATGATGTAGAATGAACGTAGTTTGGTTTAATAGAGGATTGATGTATGATTGTAATAGAAATAAGGCAAAAAAAATAAAAAGTGGCCAAGATTAGTCTAAACGAGTATATAAATACGATTATAACCGAAATAATATATCAAATGCTCACAAACTGTCCAAAATGAGTATAAATGAGTGATTCTAACCGAAATATGGCTTAGAGTGAGCGTAGGTTAGGGAAACCGAGTATAGATGCTTAAATGCTAACTGAATAAGGTACTAAAGTTGCCTATATTAGCGGAAACGAATATATAAATACGATTCTAACCGAAATAAAGTATTAAATGCTCGTAGACTGGTGAAAACAAGTATAAATGGGTGATTCTAATCGAAATATGGCATAGAATGGGCCTAGATTGGTGAAACCAAGTAAAGATGTACGATTCTAATAGAAATAAGGTAAAAAGTGGCATAGATTTTTGGAAACGAGTATAAAATTAATATTCGAACCTAAATAAGATTTTAAATGCTCATAGAATGGTAAAAACGAGTATAAATAAGTTATTCTAACCGAAATTAGGTATATAAGTGGCATAGAGTAGTGGAAACGAGTATGTAAATACGATTCATATCAAAATAACGTATCAAATACTCGTAGAATGGTGAAAATGAGTATAAATGAATAATTCTAACTGAAATATAGTTTAGAATGAGCGTACAATAATAAAAATGAGTATATATGGGGTGATTCTAATCGAAATATAGAATGGTCAAAATGAGTATAGATGGGTGATTCTAATTGAAATATGGTGTAGAACTAACGTAGTTTGGTGAAACAGGGTATTGATGCATGATTATAATAAAAATAAGGTAAAAAAAAAGTGGCCTAGATTAGTGTAAACAAGTATATATAATACGATTA
Organism: Iris macrosiphon; assembly: GCA_036927795.1. NCBI lineage: Eukaryota > Viridiplantae > Streptophyta > Magnoliopsida > Asparagales > Iridaceae > Iris > Iris macrosiphon. The sequence continues at coordinate 112,927,871 of JAYESA010000019.1, read as the reverse complement.
TAACCGAAATAATGTATCAAATGCTCAAAAACTGTCCAAAACTAGTATAAATAAGTGATTCTAACCGAAATATGGCTTAGAGTGAGCGTAAGTTGGTAAAACCGAGTATAGATGCTTAACGCTAACTGAATAAGGTATGAAAGTTGCCTATATTAGCGAAAATAAATATATAAATATGATTCTAACCAAAATAAATTAGTAAATGCTTGTAGACAGGTGAAAACAGGTATAGATGGATGATTCTAATCGACATATGGCAAAAAATGGGCGTAGATTGGGGAAACCGAGTAAAGATGCTTGATTCTAATAGAAATAAGTTAAAAAGTGGCTTAGATTTTGGCAACGAGTATAGAAATGTGATTATATCCTAAATAAGATTTTAAATGCTCGTAAAATGGTAAAAACGAGTATAAATGAGTAATTGTAACCGAAATTAGGTATAGAAGTGAACTTAATTAGTGAAAACGAGTATGCAAATGCGATTCTTACCGAAATAACGTATCAAATGCTCGTAAAATGGTGAAAATGAGTATACATAAATAATACTAACCGAAATATGGTTTAGAATGAGTGTACAATGATAAAAATGAGTATATATGGGGTAATTCTAACCGAAATATAAAATGGTAAAAATGAGTATAGATGGGTGATTCTAATTGAAATATGGTGTAGAACGAACGTAGTTTGGTGAAACTGGGTATTGATGCATGATTATAATGTAAATAAGGTAAAAAAAATAAAAAGTGGCCTAGATACTAGTAAACAAGTATATAAATACGATTATAACCAAAATAATATATCAAATGCGAATAAACTGTCCAAAACAAGTATAAATGAGCGTAGGTTGGTGAAATCGAGTATGGATGCTTAACGCTAACTGAATAAGGTACAAAAGTTGCCTATATTAGCGAAAAACGAGTATATAAATATGATTCTAACCGAAATAAAGTATTAAATGCTCGGAGACTGGTGAAAAAGGGTATAGATGAGTGATTCTTATCAAAATATGGCATAGAATTGGCGTAGATTGGTGAAACCGAGTAAGAATGCTCGTTTCTAATAAAAATAAGGTAAAAAGTGGCCTAGATTAGTGTAGAAATATGATTCTAACCTAAATAAAATTTTAAATGCTCGTAGAATGGTAAAAACGAGTATAAATGAGTGATTCTAACCGAAATTAGGTATAGAAGTGGCCTAGATTAGTGAAAACGAGTATGTAAATATGATTTTTATCGAAATAATGTATCAAATACTTGTAGAATGGTGAAAATGAGTATATATGAATGATTCTAATTGAAATATGGTTTAC